>CP139509.1:53071335-53439772 GCA_021014915.2 Artemisia tridentata subsp. tridentata | reverse complement strand
TTTGTCTAAGGGACTAATCTCCACCATTCATCTTTATTTGATATAATGGATGAGATTAATCACAACAATTTAAAAACCCACTTTCATCATTTTTTTTTCAAATATTAATATCTTTCAAACCGTTAATCGTTAAGCCAAAAAAATATACCGTTACGACGAGCATTTAATTATCTTTCTATAGATAGGCACTTCGATATACTTTCGACAAAATTTTTTTTTTCGTGTTTTTAACGTTTTTTTTTTAACCTTTTTTTTGTTTTTTTTTCGTTATTGAAATTTGCATGAAAATATCATATGTGATTTAACACTAATATCACATGTGATATTATATATCACATGTGATATTACATATCATATGTGATTTAAAACTAATATCACATGTGATTTTTCATGCAAATTTCAATAATGAAAAAAAATACGAAAAAATGAGAAAAAAAGTGAAAAAAAGTTTTTTTTTTTTTTTTTCCGAAAGTATATCAAAGTGTCCGTCTATAGAAAGATAATTAAATACGCGTGTCGATGGTGTAATTATTTTCGATTAACGATTAACGGTTTAAGAGATATTTAAATTATTAAAAATAGGTGAAATATTAAAATGCTTTTAATCTCAACCATTGATTTCATTTTAAATAGATGGTAGAGATGAGTCCCTTGATATGTAAAATAAGTTTGGTATGTAAAATAACTCTCCTCAAAGTTTAATACTGTTATAGTTATCATATCATGAAGTAGTATTGTCTTTTTCTCATTCATTTTAGTTAGTTAACTAGCAATTCATTAGTCCGTATCTATAAGTTGGGTTAAACACAAATAGGCTATGTAAGTATGCCAAAAGATCTTCAAAAACTAAATAATATAATTCAAAAGGATGCTACCAAACTTTTAATCAAATAATCATTAATGAATTCAACTACTCGTACTACCATATCAAATTTATTTATGGAAGCTTAATCTTGATTTTCAAACTCAGGGTGCGTTTGGTTCAAAGAGGGAAATGGGAATAGCAAAAGTAAAGGGAATATAAAGGAATGGAATGGAGATTATCATTATCTTTGATAATGTTTGGTTTAAGAAAAACACACTAACCTCCAAAGTGGTGGTGGTACCTGCTGCTGCCTGCTGCTGGTGGTGGTGGTGCCTGCTACTGGTGGTAGCTGGTGGTGGTGGTGGTGGTGGTGGCGGTGGTGGTGGTGGTGGCTACTGGTGGTGGTGGCTGCTAGTGGTGGTGGTAGTGGTGGTTGCTGGTGGTGGAAGTGGTGGTGGTGGTTGCTAGCGGTGGTGGTTGCTGGTGGTGGTGGCTGCTAGTGGTGATGGATGCTAGTGGTGGTGGTAGTGGTGGCTGCTGTGGTGGTAAGTGGTGGTGGTGGTGGCTGGTGGTGGTGGTGGTGGCTGGTGGTGGTGGCTGGTGGTGGTGGTGGCTGCTGCTTGTGGTGGTAGCTGGTGGTGGTGTTGGCTGGTGATGGTGGTGGCTGGTGTTTGTGGTGGTGGTGGCTACTACTGGTGGTGGTGGCTGGTGGTGGTGGTGGTGGTGGGTAATCATTACCATTCCTCCCAATTTACTGAGTAATGCCCCATTACCCACTACTAAGCAATGATCGCATTCCCTACTCCTAACCAGGCATGTTTATTCATTTTCTTTCCCATTCTCTACCCCTCAGTACCCCCAACTAAGCACCCCCTCATAATCGATAAAAACTAAACGTGTACTACACATAAATCACTACTAGGAAAAAGTTCCCCCTCCCATGGTTGGCATTCAAACCTATTTAATCCATCAACCATTGTTTTCCCATGCCTAGCGTGTATAGTAGCAACCCTTCGGCCTGTCATATTCTTGTTGCGATTTTGTCAACGACTAGTTGCTATATATATTTAAGAGACTAACATAGTACTACAAAATATCAGTATGAAGCTTCAAGTAAAGTGTTGTCACGTTCATGGTGCTTTCTAGTTGATTTCGAAGTCAGTATAACATGATCACAAAATATCAACAAGCCTTTGGTCTAGTTCAATACACGATATGAGTGTTTCTAAATCAGTATTAAAAAATCCAAGGCACTGGCCTACCAGTATGTGAGTGATACATTAACAAAAAGATTGTGGTCTTTATTGGCGTATGTGTCGGACGACATGCACCAGACCAAACGGAAGGCACGTGCCGGAAGGGCTCAGCCTTTTGTCTGGTGGAAAAAGCATGATAACAGTGTTGCGCCGCAACCCCGATTTTAAGGGATCATGTCTTGTACGAAACCTGACACCTACTAACTAGGATAGGTGTAGGTCTGTGAGTACTGTTCTCAAGTACAAACAGGTATCAAGGTGGGGGTAGTATAAATACCCCCAACCTCATTTATTATATCCAACTAACCAACACACACACACACTAGTAATTACCCACATTTATTACTGAACCCTTCGGTCCCATACTTTATACTCATTCTCATGCTGGAGCTTGGTCCTGGGACAATACTCGGGGCGAGGCTGACGCGTGTCTTCCTTTGTGCAGGAACGAAGTGTTCCGAACCCGTCTGGAGAAGTCGAGAAGGAAAAGGCCGAGGTGCAAGATTTTACCTCAACAAATTGGCGCCATCCGTGAGACCCCTTACTAAGTCTACCGAAGCTTAGTAATGACGGAACCTACCTTCGAAACCCCGTTGAACCGGGCGGGAGGAAGTGGTGACAACAACAATAACAACGAAGGAAACTCGAACAACACCAACTAGAACAACAAAAATACAAACACTGATGACTCACCCAGCCTCTAGGACTTGATTCTCAGTCAGGTTACGGCGTTAAAGGAATTAATCAAAGAGCTTAACACTCAGGGCGGAAGTATCTTGAAACCGATACGGCTGGATTTCGGGGAAGATGGGAAAACGCACGACAAAGACAAGGCCGCTGAATTGCCAGATGACGATTTGCAAAAACCATTCAAGGAAGCCCTACGGTCCCCATTCACACAGAGAATAGTGCAGTTCTCCGGACAATCACCTTAACCGGTTCTCCAGAGCCGCGAATCAAGGCTAGTGGCGAATGCCGGTGTGGTGTCGAATGTTCCAACAGACATTGGACGATCCGGCCCAGGGGTGGTTCAGTCGATTGGATCCCGGATGCATAGATAGTTGGGATGACCTTCAGGAACAGTTTGTGACTAGATTTTCTCTCCGGCAGAAAGGGATAAGGGACCCAACGTAAATTACCAAGATTACTCGGAGAGCGAATGAGACGCTACCGGATTTCAAGGAATGATGGACAGACGAGGCCAGTTATATACCCGGAGTGCCAGAGGTTATGCGCATATCCTCCTTCATGAATGCGTACAAGTGCCCCGAATTGGCAAAGCGTTTTTCTAATAGGGTGCCGCACACTGTCAAGGAAATGATGATACGGGTCGATGATTTCGTGAGATCCGAAGAAGCGTACAAGAGCACAGAGCTACCGAAAGGGGAAGCGCATGACCATAATCGAAGGCATAGCTTTCCATCGCGAGCGGATAGGCTCCGGGATTCTTATTCAGACAAAAGACGAAGTGATCGGAGGAGTGACTTTCGGCAAAAGGAACTGTACTCCCCGTATGTCCCTCCTAAGAATGACGGTTACCACCGTAATGATCTTCGACGGGGAGAAATGGCAAGACCCGATAACAACAGACTCAACCTAACGGCTCTGGTAAAGCAGCCCAAAGAGATACTAGAAACTGAGCACCAGCTTCGTCTTCCTCCTCCGCCACCCTTGGTCGGAAAACTAAGCAAGGAAAACGCAGATAAGTACTGTGACTATCATGGGGAGAAAGATCATTTGACTAATGATTGTTACCAGCTAAAAAGGCAGTTGGAAATGGCTTTGGAATCATGAAAGCAAGGTCATTTGCTTAAGAATGTCAGACAAAGGGGAAGAGAGCAGCCCAAGGGGAACAATTATGGAAAGGGAAAGGTGATAAACATGATAGGACACGTAGCTAATAACAAGAGAAAGTTAAGGGAACAAGATAAGCCATGGATGAACGTCCCAATTACATTTCCTCCTGTCCTAGCCGATGATTTATCCGACAAGCCCCTGATAATAGAAGCTGACATCGAAGGATACTGTAAAACCCAAAATTTAACACAATCCGAAATGACTAAAATGCCCCTAAATTTTGAACTTCAAGAACTTATGAAAATTTTATAAGTAACATAAAGTGTACTTAACCTAAGATCAATTATGTCCAAAATTATCTAGTGACTTAAGCTAACTAATAAAACGTTACATTATGTAAATAATATGTCACAAAATAATAATCCTACACTACTATGTTAGTCAACCCATACTTTGTTTTGTCTAACACTTAAAATTCGGCCCATATCAACAATAAGAAGAGATAAGACCTCATTTAAACTTGATTGATATCCTTCCTTAATTTTGGTTCCTTCCCTTTAATAACAAAATCAATATACACGGTTTTGATATCCCATTATAACCGAAAATTCCCACAAGCCAAAACCCTAATTTCTCTCAACACAAAAGTTTCGGTTGCTCTTTTCCTTGCTGCTGCTGTCGATCCAAATAAAACCACAAAAGTCGACTGTTACTGCTGCTGCTCTTGTTTCCTGCTGTTCGAATTCAAGGCAAGCAAAAAGGAGACCTTCTTCATTGTGATCTATAAGCGTGTTGTTTTTTTGTTCGAAGTATGCTTTGCTGTGGGTTTAATCGATCTGGGTTGTGCATGTTCTCTTGTTTCCGTCTTGTTATTCTGTCCAAGGTACACGCCATATTCTTCTTGTCTCAAACCTGTAGATACGACACATGTAATCTGAATACACTATTTTACGCATGATATAACATGTTGGATTTTGCTTTCCGTTATTATAAGTAACTTTGTGTATATATGTATAACAACCTCACATGAAATCATGGATAAAAGCTAGAAAATCTGTTAATAAACTGTCACAGCAAGAAGTCTGTTATGTCGACCTGAACTGTTCGTAACCAACCCCAAATACTTGAGTTTAAAGCCCTAGTAAACACATTAAATCTGCATTAATGAACTATACCAAACCTTGAAATCTAAACCCTAGCATCAAGTAAAGGCGATAGTGTGGTGTTGCGTATCGATGTTGTCTCGCTAAAACAGTTTCGAATCGGAATCTAAAAAGGTGTTGAGTGTGTCGAGTTTTGAGCTGTGTTTCAGTAGAAGACGCACTTTGAAATATGTATGATCTACGTTTGTGTTTGGGCTGGGATTTCTTGTCGTGTCACAAAAAGGGTTTAATGTTCGTATTCGTTATTTCGTGTGAGTCGTATAATGTGGCGTGGAGTTTGTGTTTACGTATGTACGCGTATGTATGTGTGGTACTTTCTTGTGTCGACCATGCAGTTTTGTCGAGCCTAAAACCAATATAAAAGCACCCTAATCAACCTGTGTCTTGACTACTTAATGAAATAAATAAGAAACCTAAGCAAAATAAAGAAGAGAAGTGTTTATTAAATATGTGAATATAAGAACTGATCATGTGCGTGTTTGTGCGATGTTGGTGCTTGTTAAGGTGATTTTGTGTGTGTCAAGGGTGAGATATCATAGGGCTGTTAAGAAAGAACGGGTGGGTGCATGTGGGATTTAATCTGGAAAAGAAGTAGAGGTTAAGTGTTTTGAGATTTCGTCATTTCACGTCCTGGTCAAAAAGAATAATGTAAGTCAGTAATATATGTGAGTATATATCTATATATCATGTGAGTGGAACTATAAAAGGGTGGAATGTTGTGAGTCTACATAATTGGTTGGGTTGTTTTTGCGTGTACGTGTGACAAAGCAAGCATGGGGCGGGAGACACACATGTGTTACATGTAATAAACTAATGAATTGAAAGGAAGTTAAGAGTGGTGTTTTGAGTTGGTAAACGTGGGCTAAGTGAGTAGGTGCGTCTCGATAGGATTGAAGGTGGTTGTGTTATTTGGCTTCTAGATAAACCACTACTGAAATGTGCGTGAGTTCGTTACCGAGAGGTGTATAGTGGGTGTGTGTTTCGATCAAGGTTAATTAAACCGAGATGCGGTTAAAGTGTTCATTAAACCGACTAAACCCTTTATGGGCCATTTATGAGATTAATTTACAAGTTAAACCCTAATCTTTGATAAGTTATCACGTTAAACCCTTAAGTTTATTAAATTGTCATTCGTGACACTAAATTATGAAAGTTATTAATTCGAGAAATTTACTTAATTCGGGAAGTTACTCAAAAGGAAAGTTACTAAAAATGGAAAGCCGACTAAAATAGATAATCTGATTTAAAATAGGTTATTAATCAGACGACCATAAATTCGTGTAGATTCGCTGAAGATGGAGTTTGCTTCCGATCTTATGTTCTATTGTGTTTGCACTTGCGGTCTAAGGTACAGATATTCTGCCCTTTTTAATAAGGTGCCTTCAGTCTCTTGAACTCTGATTTGATGTGACCCTGACCTTTGCTATGAACCTTTGACATTTGAACCTTTGGCATATGAACCTTTTGATATGAACCCTGTGATTTGGACTTTGATATTTGGACTATGACTGCATGAACCTTTGCTTTGATTTGGACTTTGACATTTGACCCCAGTTTGATACCCGAGCCAAGTTCGTTTCCTAGCCATGAAGGTAACATGGCCGTGTCTGTGATGCACCACTGGCATGACTAGCGTGTAGCCCTAGTGATTTGGTTACACCGTCCCCATTTTGATTATGATATGCATGCACACTATATGATTTATTATGGCCTATATGATTTTGTTCGGGGGGCGAATGGATGCATCCTAGGTTCGAGTCCGTGTTCGTGGACAGTTCGTTTTGATATGATATGGTGACTGAGGATGGGTGCAATCCACTTCTTTCACAAGTTCGGGAGTTAGCTACTCCATTTGAAGAATGAGGACACCCCTCATATTATCTGATTATCTGAGAGGTCTCCCCTCTATATGATTATGAAGACATGGTTACTATGATATTTGATTTGATTTGTGTTCGAGCTCGTGGTGGATTACTGACCTTTCCCTTTCCCTTTCTTACTTTGTACATTTGTCTATACCTTATGTTATTCCATTGCACTATACCATATATGTTCGTTCCCTTTTGCTTTCGTTTTGTTTATATATATCTGTTCACTGGGCTTTTTAAGCTCAGTCGCGTTTCTTTTCCCGCGGCAGGTTTTAGTTGGAAGCTGGGTATGAATGAAAAGACTTTTGGACTTAGAAGACCTTGATAGTTACTCTGAAGTAGAGACTCTTGGAAGGATTTTCATTTGCAGTCTTAGTATTTAGTTTTGTTTCCGTGTAGCCTTGTATATTCAGTATTTCATTTGTAACCTTTGAGAAACGCTTGTATTACTTTTGAATGTATGCTTTGTTATGATCTGATGTGAAACCATGAATGTGATACTTCTACCCTTGCCGGGTTGGGGTGTTACAATTATGGTATCAGAGCAACAGGCTGCGATTCGTAATACAATTACCCTTGGCCTGTGTAAGTTAGGACCACTAAGTTTTCCCTGTAGGCGCTCGTAAGACAACTTTGAAAGTTTGCTTTAAGATTTCCCTATAGGAACGTAAGTTTTGACCAGTAAGGAATGAGTAGACTATAAGGCATCTGTTTAAGTATCATTGCTTCCGCATCACTCTGATTCGTTACTTGCATTTGGTTAGATCCTGTTGATACCACTTTTGGAAAGTGAAAGCTTATGCTTTGCACCACCTAAGATTTGAAACTGATTAAATCGTGAAGGCATTGAAATTTCATAATAATTGCCTGAAACTATTTGATCCTCATCTTCAGATTTTGACTCTGACCTCTGATCCTTTTGTTAATCATTTTGATGCCTCTTCGGGCACCCTGAGAACCTCCATGGCGATGACGTATTTGATATATTTTGTTATTTATCTTTTGCTTTTGATAAGTATCCATGAATCTTCCGACACTATTTGATTTCGTTTCACCCATCTCTGTCCCTATGAGAAGTCTTGTGGTTGTTTAAATTCAAAGCGCGAAGTTTCCTTCTAATGAATTGAGTCTATTCTTCGAATCGACCCCCATATTCGTAAACGACTACTATGACGGTTAGTGACGCTAATGGTATTAGCTAAAGCTCTGACTGTTTCGTGAATTTGATAAATGATGTTTTCTCGTAAGTACTTGGGCAAATGGTCATCGTATGACTAAATGGTACATTGTGAGACGAGGAAGAGCATGACAATCATTTTTGCACCTTGTTAGAAATTTGACGATCATTTGTGCATTCTGGGAGATAGATATTTGTTGAGACAACGGTGTTCTTTGCCTGACCTGGAGTTAACAACAACGAAGGCTACCCTGAAGAGTGAAGACATTCCTTTCAATGCAGAAGGGTGGGCGGTGCAGAAGATCTAGTCAAGATGGCGAACATGGAGCTGATGAAGACGTACAGTCTCGCTTCCCTATTCATCTTGGTTGTACTAAGATGAATTGAGAGCGGAAGCAGACTGGATGATGAAGAGATTTAAAAATCGTGCCAGAAAGCCACAACACTCCATCACATTCCAAGAAGAACTGCAGGAGGCTCGATGAACCAGACACAAGTTCCCGATTTTGGTTTCACTTCCCGATTGATGGACAGACGAAGACAGATTAACCGGACTTGAAGAGATTGGAGGTGTTGAATGAGCGGAATTTTGAAACAGACCCTTCATGTTTGGAATATTAGATTTTATGAAGGCCGAAGTTCTTGACGATTAAATTTTATTTCCGTTGAATCTCTTAAGTTTCGTGATGAAGTAATAAGACCCTCTAATGATTTGAGTTCCCTAGAAGCATTTCAGTTCGTGTTTATTCTTCGTATGTTCGGTGATGGCTTTGTTTTGAGGGATTTTGACGAATTGTGGAAGATATGATGCTTGTGACGGCGTACCTCACTTCAATTTGGCTATCTGGGATTTTAATACTCGTGCGAATAGTTTTGTTTTCCCTCTTGACTTTGGCATTCGATTTTGGTTGACCTTTGATGACTATAGAAGTACTAGGTGGATTAAGATAGGTGGTTTTGATTACGACTTGAGATAAAGTATGATCATCATGAAGGCATAATTATGTGGTGCTAGTATTATGACGCCTGATCAACGTGATAATACTTACACCATATAACGTGCACTCATTGTGGCCATAGGATATCTTGGGGAGTACCTAAGAAGTTTAGAATTTGATCTCCGTTGGACTATCCGTGATTGGTGAGACTTTAAGTTCATTCTACCCATGCGTGTACTCTGTTTTCGTTCATTAGATATCTGGATGACTTTGGACTCTCGTTTTGCATTCCGTTGACCTCAGTTATAAATCTTGAACTCTTTGTAGAGCTCTCTACTGTTGAAACAGTTAATTTGACTTGAACTTTTATTCGTATTCCATTTGAGCTTTCCAGAAGATTCACCTATTATCCATGAAAATGTTGCATAGACCTTTTGATCGAAATCAACCTAATTTGTCTCCTTCTGAGGAATTTGAACCCACCTTGTTTTGATTGAGTCATGAGAAACTATTTGGTTTGAAGATCCTTTTTGGAAGAACCTCCCTGGGCGTGAGAATGTTTGTGACGATCTTTTGCGATTTGCTACGACTTCGTCTAACTTTGCGACTTCAATTTTCGAGGACAAAAATATCTTTTTGGAGGGAAAGAGTTGTAAAACCCAAAATTTAACACAATCCGAAATGACTAAAATGCCCCTAAATTTTGAACTTCAAGAACTTATGAAAATTTTATAAGTAACATAAAGTGTACTTAACCTAAGATCAATTATGTCCTAAATTATCTAGTGACTTAAGCTAACTAATAAAACATTACATTATGTAAATAATATGTCACAAAATAATAATCCTACACTACTATGTTAGTCAACCCATACTTTGTTTTGTCTAACACTTAAAATTCGGCCCATATCAACAATAAGAATAGATAAGACCTCATTTAAACTTGATTGATATCCTTCCTTAATTTTGGTTCCTTCCCTTTAATAACAAAATCAATATACACGGTTTTGATATCCCATTATAACCGAAAATTCCCACAAGCCAAAACCCTAATTTCTCTCAACACAAAAGTTTCGGTTGCTCTTTTCCTTGCTGCTGCTGTCGATCCAAATAAAACCACAAAAGTCGACTGTTACTGCTGCTGCTCTTGTTTCCTGCTGTTCAAATTCAAGGCAAGCAAAAAGGAGACCTTCTTCATTGTGATCTATAAGCGTGTTGTTTTTTTGTTCGAAGTATGCTTTGCTGTGGGTTTAATCGATCTGGGTTGTGCATGTTCTCTTGTTTTCGTCTTGTTATTCTGTCCAAGGTACACGCCATATTCTTCTTGTCTCAAACCTGTAGATACGACACATGTAATCTGAATACACTATTTTACGCATGATATAACATGTTGGATTTTGCTTTCCGTTATTATAAGTAACTTTGTGTATATATGTATAACAACCTCACATGAAATCATGGATAAAAGCTAGAAAATCTGTTAATAAACTGTCACAGCAAGAAGTCTGTTATGTCGACCTGAACTGTTCGTAACCAACCCCAAATACTTGAGTTTAAAGCCCTAGTAAACACATTAAATCTGCATTAATGAACTATACCAAACCTTGAAATCTAAACCCTAGCATCAAGTAAAGGCGATAGTGTGGTGTTGCGTATCGATGTTGTCTCGCTAAAACAGTTTCGAATCGGAATCTAAAAAGGTGTTGAGTGTGTCGAGTTTTGAGCTGTGTTTCAGTAGAAGACACACTTTGAAATATGTATGATCTACGTTTGTATTTGGGCTGGGATTTCTTGTCGTGTCACAAAAAGGGTTTAATGTTAGTATTCGTTATTTCGTGTGAGTCGTATAATGTGGCGTGGAGTTTGTGTTTACGTATGTACGCGTATGTATGTGTGGTACTTTCTTGTGTCGACCATGCAGTTTTGTCGAGCCTAAAACCAATATAAAAGCACCCTAATCAACCTGTGTCTTGACTACTTAATGAAATAAATAAGAAACCTAAGCAAAATAAAGAAGAGAAGTGTTTATTAAATATGTGAATATAAGAACTGATCATGTGCGTGTTTGTGCGATGTTGGTGCTTGTTAAGGTGATTTTGTGTGTGTCAAGGGTGAGATATCATAGGGCTGTTAAGAAAGAACGGGTGGGTGCATGTGGGATTTAATCTGGAAAAGAAGTAGAGGTTAAGTGTTTTGAGATTTCGTCATTTCACGTCCTGGTCAAAAAGAATAATCTAAGTCAGTAATATATGTGAGTATATATCTATATATCATGTGAGTGGAACTATAAAAGGGTGGAATGTTGTGAGTCTACATAATTGGTTGGGTTGTTTTTGCGTGTACGTGTGACAAAGCAAGCATGGGGCGGGAGACACACATGTGTTACATGTAATAAACTAATGAATTGAAAGGAAGTTAAGAGTGGTGTTTTGAGTTGGTAAACGTGGGCTAAGTGAGTAGGTGCGTCTCGATAGGATTGAAGGTGGTTGTGTTATTTGGCTTCTAGATAAACCACTACTGAAATGTGCGTGAGTTCGTTACCGAGAGGTGTATAGTGGGTGTGTGTTTTGATCAAGGTTAATTAAACCGAGATGCGGTTAAAGTGTTCATTAAACCGACTAAACCCTTTATGGGCCATTTATGAGATTAATTTACAAGTTAAACCCTAATCTTTGATAAGTTATCACGTTAAACCCTTAAGTTTATTAAATTGTCATTCGTGACACTAAATTATGAAAGTTATTAATTCGAGAAATTTACTTAATTCGGGAAGTTACTCAAAAGGAAAGTTACTAAAAATGGAAAGCCGACTAAAATAGATAATCTGATTTAAAATAGGTTATTAATCAGACGACCATAAATTCGTGTAGATTCGCTGAAGATGGAGTTTGCTTCCGATCTTATGTTCTATTGTGTTTGCACTTGCGGTCTAAGGTACAGATATTCTGCCCTTTTTAATAAGGTGCCTTCAGTCTCTTGAACTCTGATTTGATGTGACCCTGACCTTTGCTATGAACCTTTGACATTTGAACCTTTGGCATATGAACCTTTTGATATGAACCCTGTGATTTGGACTTTGATATTTGGACTATGACTGCATGAACCTTTGCTTTGATTTGGACTTTGACATTTGACCCCAGTTTGATACCCTAGCCAAGTTCGTTTCCTAGCCATGAAGGTAACATGGCCGTGTCTGTGATGCACCACTGGCATGACTAGCGTGTAGCCCTAGTGATTTGGTTACACCGTCCCCATTTTGATTATGATATGCATGCACACTATATGATTTATTATGGCCTATATGATTTTGTTCGGGGGGCGAATGGATGCATCCTAGGTTCGAGTCCGTGTTCGTGGACAGTTCGTTTTGATATGATATGGTGACTGAGGATGGGTGCAATCCACTTCTTTCACAAGTTCGGGAGTTAGCTACTCCATTTGAAGAATGAGGACACCCCTCATATTATCTGATTATCTGAGAGGTCTCCCCTCTATATGATTATGAAGACATGGTTACTATGATATTTGATTTGATTTGTGTTCGGGCTCGTGGTGGATTACTGACCTTTCCCTTTCCCTTTCTTACTTTGTACATTTGTCTATACCTTATGTTATTCCATTGCACTATACCATATATGTTCGTTCCCTTTTGCTTTCGTTTTGTTTATATATATCTGTTCACTGGGCTTTTTAAGCTCAGCCGCGTTTCTTTTCCCGCGGCAGGTTTTAGTTGGAAGCTGGGTATGAGTGAAAAGACTTTTGGACTTAGAAGACCTTGATAGTTACTCTGAAGTAGAGACTCTTGGAAGGATTTTCATTTGCAGTCTTAGTATTTAGTTTTGTTTCCGTGTAGCCTTGTATATTCAGTATTTCATTTGTAACCTTTGAGAAACGCTTGTATTACTTTTGAATGTATGCTTTGTTATGATCTGATGTGAAACCATGAATGTGATACTTCTACCCTTGCCGGGTTGGGGTGTTACAGATACCTTGTTCGGAGAATTTTCGTGGACGAGGGCGCATTGGTAGAAATCATGTACGAACATTGTTTCAACAACTTATGTCCAACTATCCGCGCCAGACTAAAAGAGACCAACTCGCCGTTGGTAGGGTTCGCCGGAGAAATGGTCAAACCGTTGGGTAAAATAGAACTCGACGTATGCTTTGGCGATCATAGCCTGTTCCGAAGGACTAGGATGAAATTCTCAGTGGTAAGATCCCCGTCTCCTTACAATGTTATCTTGGGAAGATCCGGGATAAGGGAACTAAGAGCTATCCCCTCCACCATCCATTCCATGATGACATTTCCCGTTCCGAGGGGCATAGCAACGCTGGTAACACGATCGTTTGTAGTTTTAGAATGTCGAAAGATAGAAGAAGGGCAATTTTCACCGGAAGAGGAAGAAGGAAAACAAGAAGCGTAGATAGTGTCTCCAGAAGAATAGGAGGAAATTAGCTTAACCGAAGAGATATTGGTAAACCCCGCTTTCCCGAACCAGCTGGTAACCATCGGAACAAGATTCTCTGCAGCAGGCCGGAGGAACCTGATAGAGTTGCTATGGAAAACTAAAGATGTATTCGCCTGGCAGCCCGCTGATATGACTGGAATACCAAGGCGGTTGATACAACACACCCTCAACGTCAATATGGCAGACACGCCCATCGCGCAGAAAAGGCGCACTTTGTCACAAGAGAAGAACCGAGTGGTAACTAAGGAGGTAGATGAATGGATAAAGGCCGGGATCGTAAGACCAGTACGGTACCCCACTTGGATATCAAACCCAGTTCTTGTAAAAATGTACGATGGGAGTTGGAGGATGTGCATAGATTTCAAAAACCTAAATTCTTCCTACCCGAAAGATTATTATCCTCTTCCGGAGATTGACTGAAAAATTGAGTTGGTCATGGGTTTCAAGTACAAGTGCTTTCTCGACGCATATAAAGGTTATCATCAAGTGCAGATGGCAATAGAAGATGAGGAAAAAACGGCATTCTATACGGAACAAGGAACTTATTGCTACACAAAAATGCCATTCGGACTGAAGAATGCAGGGGCCACATATCAACGCCTATTAGATTCGGCCTTCCATACCCAAATAGGTAGGAATCTAGAGGCATACGTGGATGACATGGTCATAAAAAGAAAGTCCGAGACAGAAATGGTGGCAGATATAGCTGAAACTTTTGACAACCTCCAGAAAAGAAACATGAAGTTAAATCCGAAGAAGTGCTCGTTCGGTGTAGAGGAAGGAAAGTTTCTGGGCTATATGATAAATTCGGAGGGTATCAGGGCAAACCCAAAAAAGACTAAGGTTATAACGGAGATGAAGTCTCCAGAAACCCTCCGGGAGATGCAGAGCCTCTGCGGAAAATTGGCGGTTTTGAACCGATTCTTGTCTCGATCGGAAGAAAGGTCACTACCCTTCTTCGAAACCCTGAAGAATATTACGAAAGGAAACAAAGACGAATACAGGTGGACCAAAGAGGCCGAAGAAGCGCTCAAAGCAATGAAAAGGCTAATTCTAGAGCTTCCATCCTTGTCCACCCCGAAATCGAAAGAAAATCTGTACGTGTATTTGGCGGCATCTCACGGTGCTGTTAGTGCCGTCTTCCTGATGGAAAGGAACGGGAAGCAATCGTCGGTACATTACGTAAGCCGAACCTTGAAGGAATTGAACGAAATTACGCACCAATAGAGAAACTGGCAGTAAGCTTACTTCACACATCAAGAAGGTTAAGAAGGTACTTCGAATCTCATCCCAACAAGTGATAGCAGATTTCTTAACGGAAGTAACGGTAGGCACATGGACAAAGAGCCAGAGCAAGAAGAAGGAAATATGTTAACTATCTGTTCCGAACGAATGGGTTTTGTACACTGACGGGGCCTCGAGCAAGCATGGTGCAGGAGCAGGCCTGGTCCTCATTAGTCCTTCTCAAGAAGAATACACCTACGCTCTTCATCTGAACTTCAAAAGTACAAATAATGAAGCCGAGTATGAGGAGCTGCTGGCCGGCCTACGGATAGCAAGAAAGATGAAAATAGAAGCTTTAGACGTAAGGGTGGACTCTAAACTGGTGGCAAGTCAAATTAACGGAAAGTTTACAGCCACCAAGGAAAGCATGATACAGTACCTAGCAAAATCGAGGCAGTACATAACTTGTTTCAAAGGGTTCAAGATTCGGAATATTCCGAGAGCACAGAATTAAAAATCCGATGTGTTGAGAAAACTTGCATCCGTAGCATTCAACCATTTGACCAAGGAATTTCTTGTCAAGGTATTGGCGAAACCATCCACCGAAGAGGCATAAATAAACGATATAGTGGAGGAAGAGCGGGATAATTGGATGACACCCATTGCCAAATGTTTGGAAGAGGGAATATGGCCGGAGGATTCAAACGAAGCAAGGAATCTCCGAATAAAGATACCTCATTATGTTGTGGAAGATGGTGTTCTCTTCAAAAAATCCTACCTGGGTCCGATGTTGCATTGTGCTGGAGCGTTGCAAGCCAACTACATTATCCGAGAGGTACACGAAAGGGCATGTGGCATGAACGCAGTCCCAAGATCAGTGGTGGCTAAACTAATGAGACAGGGATATTACTGGCCAACAATGCATAAGGATGCGAGGGAGGAGATACGAAAGTGTGATTCTTTCCAAATCCACTCTCCATTTCCGAAATTGCCGAAGACCCTAATGATTTCCTTCATGACTCCATGGCCCTTCTACCAATGGGGTATGGACGTGTTAGGCCCCTTTCCGGAGGCACCTAGGAAGCTAAAGTTTGTCATTGTTGCCATCGATTACTTCACCAAATGGATTAAAGCCAAACCGCTCGCCAAGACGACTGGGAAAGATGTAAAGAAGTTCATCTGGGAAAATATTGTGTGTCGATACGGCCTCCCCAGAGTGATAGTGACGGATAATGAAACAAACTTTGTAAAAGATCCGTTTAAAAGCTGGTGTGAGAAGCTACACATCAAACAAATGAACACGGCAGTAGCCCACCCCCAAGCCAACGGTCTAGTAGAAAGGGCAAATAAGAGCCTCATGGAAGGAATCTAAACAAGCTTGGGAAGAGAGAGATCCAAATGGGTGGATGAGCTGCCAAACGTGTTATGGGCTCACCGGACCTCTTTCAAAACAAGAAATGGAGAAACACCTTTTAGCTTGACATATGGTAGTGTAGCCGTTATACCAGCAGAAATTGGAATGCCCACACACAAAACCATGATGTTTGGCGATAGCTGAAACGAGGAAGATCAGCGTCTCAATCTTGACCTGCTACTAGAAAGTAGGGAGGCAACTACCATCCAGGAAGCCAAATACAAAACCAATGTGGAGCACTACTATAACTGGAGAGTAAGACCTATAGGTGATGATGAATATAAAAAACATATTAAAATAATCAAATGCAGGGAAAACATCACCTAGAGACGGGTCCATATAGCCATATGATCAATCAATAATAAGTATAACGATTATATACCTTTGTAGCATGATCACGGATTCACCAACACACCAATACCCATGAAATGGAATGAGAAACCCTAAGAGATCAATAAAGTCAATCTCTTCTATGTGTGAAACACACTACACGTTCTTGATCACCAACCGATGCTAGTCTTGACCTCCTAACAATGATTCTAGCTTCAACCTCCAATAGATTAAGAAAGAATAAGATCAAAACCACAAACCCTAATGGGTGTTGTGTTTGAGCTGTAGGTTTTGGAAGAGGGAGAGGGGGAGAGAAAAACGGTAAGTGGTTTAATGATATATCTCCTTAATGACCAAAATCAATGAGTAGTTATCAACATATAAGTTACACTTAGCCCCTTGCTTTTTCTCCTCTTGCTCTTATCCTCCCTAGGCCGGCCATATGGGCTTGTCCATTTGTTTTGTCCAATCCAATATACTAAGTGCAAGCTTAGTTATTAGTGGCCCGCTATTGATCCCAAGTTACGTAGTCTTATATATAGTGTAAATACGATAAATACAATATATAAAATGGTATCTCTGTGTATAAGTGTGTGACCTCATAGGCTCATATATGTCTAGCCATATAATTATTTATTATGACACGAGCATACTCCAAAAGCTCCCACTTGCGATGTCATAATAATCAAGTAATTATACAAGCAAATGTTAGCATCTAGCAACACGCCAATGCCCCTAGAAATATGTGAGGATAGTTTCTTAAACGTCTCATTTAAATGGTTTATATGTCATCCATACTTTTGTTACAGATACCATGTTGAGCATTAGACATGGATCAAATGTCATTCTAAATGTTCAACTATTATGTTTCTCGATATAGATATTGAACATGATTACCAAGTGAATTAAGATTCATCTTAATCTCATTTGGGTACGGCCATACAAACATCTGTTCAATTCATCAAGGGGCCCAATAGTATCTAACTCCATAACATGTGGAGGAACAAACCCTATTTTGACTGCACGTGTCATTCATGTGTTTCATATCACTCACGAAGATGGTTTTTATAACTACCTTATTCAAGACAGCGTTTAACCATATCAAGGAATGAAATTCCACGCATGCAAGACCTACTTGCATCTCAAGTCTAAGGATAAGAGACATAACCAATTGCGAGATTCACTCTTGACGCCGATCCATGTAGTGAATACTCGTAGGTTGGGTAAGTCCAATGTTCATCACAATGAACAACATGTGAGTTTGGTGGAATCATCAATTAATATCTATTCTTAATAAATATCGCCAACATGCTCACATTTGCCTTAATTCGATGATACTCCCGTATCGTCAACTGGCAATGGACAATTTTAGAATGAGTAAATTATTCATGGATTAAACATGCAAATATAGAGCACAGTAGTATAAATGAAGACGATCATACCAGTTATATCAATTCATTATATAATACGACTGCTTACAGTTTCATTATCCAAATACTAAAAACAGATATGCACAAGACTACTTGCATGTCGGAATACGATGTTCCCACCCTGATCAAAATATGTTGTATAAGACAACTAAGTAATCATCTGAGTAAACTTTGAGAATACTTGTTTCAAAATTCTCGAAAGGTTTTGAATGATAATTGTCCTTTTGTATGTGTGCATTCAAGTATAATACGAGTATTACAACAGTACATTCCATAGGATGTTTGAAGCTAGCAAAACACCTACTTTAGACAGTCATCTTGACAGTTTCTCAAACTATAAAGTATTCTTATTCTTTTAATGCTCTCAGTCGAGCACATCTAGTCAGCAATGTCATCATTCATGATGGCATCCAACCATAACTAGTGTTGAGCATCATCTCAGATAAATAAGCATCAATATATGTAAACAAAACAGAGCTCCTCAAATATCCGTAAACGTTGAACATATCTTTGGTACTTTTTAGGTCCATTAGAATGTTCATTTAACAATTATCTAATGACTTTCACTTAGACAAATGATATAAATAGTCCAATGCATAATATGACATACATAATGAATCCTTTAGTTAAACATAAGGTTTCCATTCATGCGTTCAATCTCATCAGGTGAGATTGATCACTGAGACTCCCCTCAATAACGTGTCATATTGTGTTTAGACTTTAATAACCGCATATGTTTATTCTAATCTCTACATTATATATAACAGGAGGCGTTACACGTAGATAATGCCACATAAATCCACGTCATTGCCATGTAATTGTCATTAAAAGCCATGTCATCACATTTAGTCCACCTAAGCAACTATTAAATCAACTAAAATTTGGATTTATTTTTCTCAAAAAGTCATGGTGCAGGATTCGAACCTGCATCTTTGGGTTCAAATGCATACATCTTAACCAATGGAGCCAAGCCATTGATTGTGATCAAGAACCGAAAACATAAAAAATAAACTAGACAAAAGAGATTAAGCTAAACACGGAGGGACTAATTGTGACATTATGGGGGAAATAAACATCAGGAGCATAACTAAATGCTTATTGAGTCGCCTATCAATATTCCCTACCCTTCCCAAAACCCTAAATCGACAACTTCTGCTTCACGCTTCTGCTCTAGATCACACATGTAATTTCTTAAGGTGATTACAAAGCACAATATCATGTTTTTGTTTGCTCTGATTGTATAAACTTTTCCCTATTAGTATACTTTGTATCCAATGTTCTATTATCATGTTCTATTATCCGATGTTTGATTTTCTAAATCCCTTAATAGAAACTTCATTCCAAGCTAAGGATTAAAGTCTAGCTTAGATGGAATACTGTTTCTAATATGTTAATGACATATGAGATTTAAGAAAATAGATACAGTGCTCCCACTTACTCTCAGTGTACTCTAGAGTGATCTTATTTTAATCAAAATCAAATTAATGATTTTACAATTAAATTAAGATCTTTTCTCCTAGATGCATGGTCTAATCCACACCTGTATTCTTGTATCTTGTATACATAATAAAGATTATAAGGATTCAAAAACCCTTTTTATTACTCATCGTCCCCGCAGAGGTAATCAATAAGAAAAGAGTTTTGATATCCTATTATCATATTTCATTTACATGAAAACAAGTATGACAATTAATCATCTTTTTACATTTAATGTTTATAGGTAGGAAGATTTAATCATAGTTAATTTCTTGAGTATGAGTAAATTCATTTTACTACGTGTGCATTAAATGTGTGTACAAGTTTGTCCTTTTAAGTCTTCTCATTAAGAAACTCATTTTTAACTTCACAGCCTAGCTGATTGTTAAGAGATAAATCAAGCTCCATGAGTGATTGTCTTTCAAGGACTGCATCTTAACATTCATAGTTTTGAGCTATTCATCAGATACAAGATTTGATAATGCATTTCTGTAGTTAGCAGGTTCGCAATGACCCTCTAACTTATATCCCATAGCATGGATACAACAACTATATCATTCAGGTGCAAGAGGTATCCTTGTGGATCTATGAATGAGTGTAATTATTTTATGGTTTAACATATGTATGTTCAACCTTATAATGACATTAGCAAGTGTACTCAGAAGTTTGTGTATTTAGTTCTTGAATAACTTCAAGGTCTAATGGTGCTCCCACTTGCTTTTGTAAGTAGAGACTAATCTCCAGATACTCGGCATCTTGAGTAACAATAAATTGTTCTCAATTGGGACATCCAAAATACATAGTTAGTTCTAGACTCAAGTTTGTTAATTACTTACTCTAGGTGTTTAACAAATTCAGAACTTTAATCAAGACATAATGGGATTCATCCCATTCCATAACATGATGGTGTCTTAAATTCCTTCTGGGTTGGAACCATATTTAGTGTACACATGATACATCCAATTTTCTAACCTTGATAGCTATAGAGGTAAAATAGTTTAAGTCATCAAAGATCAAACAATATCAATAGAGTTTGATTTTCCATGATGGACATACCATAAAGTTGTGGTATTCCATGAGGACTAATGTTGTGAGACTATCACACAACTCATTAGATGAACTTATACTTTTTGGCTTACGTATCTGCCAACCAAGTCAAATCAGATGGCATCAATAGTAATTTTAGCCTACTGCATACTTTACTTCATGTGCATGTTTTGACTAGAAAACATAAACATTTAATATTTTACTATACGTCGTAAGTGTACATGTCTTAACAAGAAGACATAACAAGTTAACGTCTTACTTTACATTATGAGTCTTCCAACAATTAACGGAATTGATGTTTGTGTCTTTACAAGATACCTAAACATATTCAGCTAAAGTAATTACGAGCGCCGAACCTTGGCCTCAATAGTAATTTCAAGTTAATTTCATATCTTATGATTATGAATTTACAAGAAAACATAATCATATTTACTAAACAATTCAGTGAATATGTTGAAGTAGCTTTTCATGTTATCTTGATATTTGTTCTAATTAGGGCAACATACAGAAGTCCTAGTAGAATCTTAGTTTCTTACCTTGCAGTCAAGAAAAACCATTAGTCATATTGTTATATGTTGTATCTTGCACACAATTAAGATTTCTCCCACTTGTGCATGGCACAACATCATGAGAGTATACAGACAACACTACGCTCGTTTGTTTGTATGAGCAATATGACAATGTCTAAGATAACATATGATTTTTAGTCAAAATCAAAATATAGATATGTAGAACTTTATCGTTTTAATGATGAATCATGCATAACAAGTTTATAGATAACATTTCAGGAAGCAGCATCAGGAACGCGACAAGTTATCTTATAAAATTTATGCAATGGTTCTTATATAAACTATGATGCTTAACATGTGAAAAATAATGTATTATTTCAAGACAATCTAGAAATAAGATGAGACACTAGCAAGGTAATAAAGCTTACAGCTCCCACTGGATTAGACAACATTACATGTGTTTCGTCACCAGTAATATAATCACGTAGCTCCCACTGGATTAGACAACATTTATAAGTGTTACGTCACCAGTGGAGAGTGAGTGGCGATTGGATAATTTCCTTCTTTCTTTGAATATCTACACATTATTGCTAAAGTGAGTCATTTTGACTAGTAAACATGTACTTACGTATTCAAGGAAGTGCATCAAGTTCTAACATATAGATGATGGGCTAGCCATCATTGCTATTTTCACTTGAAAATAGGCATGCATTTCCTCCATAATTGGTCTACTTTACCACAAGGGTATGTAGGACCTTAGTAGGTTTATTGGGTTAAGACAAATTGCTAGGTAATCATGCTAGTAATTGCCTTTACCACTTTGCGGTTTACTGATATTTCCGTCTTCTAATTATTCAAACTCATTTTAGTTTGGTAGCTATAGAAAACGTGTTCTCTAGTTATCCAAATATCTTATATCTCTTCAAGGTTTCAAAACCGGAACTAGGGTTATAAAACAAACTTGAAAGAATAAGATGTGTAACCATACTTAACCATTTTGACTTTTACAAGACATCACGATGTCTAGAGTAGGTGTTCTTTGAGTTTGATTAGAATTAGGAAAACTCAAATATTTCTATTATGGCTTTTCCTCATAAAGAAAAAGAATAGGAACAAGTCTCTTTCTTACAAGGAAAGAACGACTTAGTTCATCATTTTAACAAGAAAAGAACAAACTCTTGTTTACGGTTTGTGTTACATTAATTCATTAATTGAATTTACAAAGTTCATTTTAGTATTTTCGATAATTATCCATTTATAATTTAACTACCCCATGTTTACAATTTAAAACAATTAATTTTCAAAAAAAATGCTAAGATCCACATTGTGCTTCTACTATCACATCAGTTGATCTGCTAGCAATAGTAGATTCAATTGGTAGGCGACGATCACCTATTGTATTACATGTACAACTCTTAGATCCTTATGGGACTCATGGCATCTAGTGTCAAACAACTAGTGTCATGTAGCCATGTAGGCATGTTTAGTCCCATCTTTGCCTCGGGTCAAGGTCTCACCGCTTAACTCGATTAAGTCATCCAATTTGAGAACGTGTGAGAATATATCTAGGTCTCACGTATAGAGAATAGTCACATTGGGTTACAATTCAACCTAGGTCCCACACATAGGCAAAAAATAATTGCAAGTGTTCTCAAGCGATTAGACGACATGACTTAAATTTGTGACAGGTAAAATATTTTGATGTGAATCAAAAAAAGGTGTAGGAAAGAAGCATGCATTCATTCTTCGTAGCACAAGTTAAAAACTTTTCTTAACTTAAGTCTAATCATTGTTTTAATTTATGTGTGTTGAGTTGTCCATTTTCAAGACTAATATTAATCCTAGGTGGATAATAAAGTTTGGACAATACATAACAAGAATAAGAGTTATTTATAAAACAATGATTTTATGTTTCAAAAACTTAGTTAAACTAAATCATAAGACTTAGTTTTAAAAAAAAATATATGGTTTGTGTATCGTTTCTTGTTTTAAGAAAACAATTTGCAATTTACATATAATCATAGCATATATAAGAAGCAAATCAACAAACACATAACCAAAATATGCAAAGCCTCAACCGATGAAAAAACCTATGCTCGGTCTCGTGAGCCATCACGAGAACCAAGGGTCAACTAAGGACAACCTACACAACCACACGGAGGGCTCCCACTTGCTCCAAGATAATCAAGATCAAGTAGAACCCCATTATGCACATGAAATAATGAATCTGTCCGCCCAGAATTTCTGTGTTCGGAGGCCCAAAACGCATAGTAGAAGTGCTCATCTCTTCTCGGTCCAAAAAGAAAAGTTGTAGGCCCATGTCTTGTGTACCAACATATCAAATTTTAGAACATAATACCTTACTAATCACGGGGAATGGCCAAAATACAGCAGCATGTTCTAGCAGTCCATGTCCGTCTAGATGTCTCTAATTCTTTTGCCATTCCATTCCAATCATCGATTATATCATATAGAAAGTAAAATACATCTAATCAACTATCTATCTACTGTAAAGTGCCCAAACAATGGCAAAAACCAAATTAAATAACATACAAGAATGCCGAAACAATGGCAAAAACCCCAAAACAAGAAGTTAACGATAATTCACAACAAACATGTCACACGTGGTCTAGGTTTTCATCGGATTTGCATATGACACATAATTATGCAATAAAATTAAGAACATAACAAGGTGTTGGCTAATTCCATGGACAAACATGCATGTATTTGCCATGGAAACAAAATTAACAACAAGAATTTAAAGAATTAGCCAATGAAACGAGGAAAATAATTAACAAGAATTAAAACCCCGATGGGTACGTGTGTCAAATGGCCTAAGGATTAAAAACTACTGATATTAGGACCTTCAAAATATCATTTTACCACAGAAAATTAAGGTTTTAGGGGCCGAATCAAAACCGTTTCATGAATCGATCAAAATAACGCGTTTTTTGCCATTTTACACGTACCCGATAAGTATACCAATTAAAATATGCGTAACAAATGGCTATGAGATCAAAAATCACAGATCATAAGACCCCTCATGGGTCGTTCATATGTGTGAAAATGGAGCCCTAGGGGCTGTTTTAAAACATGGTTTCAAAAATCATCAAAAAAACAACCGATTTGGCCATTTTTACGCATACCCGATAATCATATGGCAAATATGATGGCTCTGATACCACTATAGGTGATGATGAATATAAAAAAATGTTAAAATAATCAAACGCAGCGGAAACATCACCTAAAGACGGATCTATATAGCCATATGATTAATCAATAATAAGTATAACGATTATATACCTTTGTAGCGTGATCACGGATTCACCAACACACCAATACCCACGAAATGGAATGAGAAACCCTAAGAGGTCAATAAGTCAATCTCTTCTATGTATGAAACACACTACACGTCCTTGATCACCAATCGATGCTAGTCTTGACATCGTAACAATGATTCTAGCTTCAACCTCCAATAGATTAAGCAAGAATAAGATCAAAACCACAAACCCTAATGGGTGTTGTGTTTGAGTCGTAGGTTTTGAAAGAGGGAGAGGGGGAGAGAAAAACGGTAAGTGGTTTAATGTGATATATCCCCTTAATGACCAAATCAATGAGTAGTTATCAACATATAAGTTACAATTAGCCCCTTGCTTTTTCTCCTCTTGCTCTTTTCCTCCCTAGGCCGGCCATATGGGCTTTACAAATGGGCTTGCCCATTTGTTTTGTCCAATCCAATATACTGAGTGCAAGCTTAGTTATTAGTGGCACGCTATTGATCCCAAGTTACGTAGTCTTATATATAGTGTAAATATGATAAATTCAATATATAAAATGGTATCTCTATGTATAAGTGTGTGACCTCATAGGCTCACATATGTCTAGTCATATAATTATTTATTATGACACGAGCATACTCCAACAAGACCGATATCCTTCAAGGTAGAGGATTTTGTGTATTGAAAGAATGAGGCTAGCTGGGTTAAGAATCAAGGAAAACTGGGCCCCAACTGGGAAGGCCCTGTAGGATCGTTATAGCTCTAGACTTGTTAGGTCTAATCTAGGACAAATAATAACAAAGGCGGAATATTCAATAAAGAATCAATTATTATTATCAACAAGGTTTTACAATCTCCTACACACTCCAATTCTACTTGATCAAGGTAGAACGTGTTACACACCTTGTAACAGGGATCAAGACTTGACCTTGAAGTGTAAAACAAACACTAAACCTAGGTGTTTTCACAAGAACATATGCCTAGACACACACAAACACCTTTAGTCGACTACATCTTTTACTTGTGCACACATAAACTAATGACCTAATGTCTCTTTATATAATAGAGATCATCTAGGTTTATAAGGAAAACATTCCTAATACAATAAGGAAACTATTTTAAGCATATCTTTTAAGAATCTTCTAAAAGCTCCATCTTTTTGTAGTTTCCCTTCTTGTCACTTTAAGTCCTTCATGTTTCATTCTTCATGTTTTGTATCTTCAAATCTTTTTGACCAAACAATCTTCCCCTATTTAATGATTACAAAACGTATACATTCTTATACGAACTTCCTTAGACGTAGTAAAGAAGTTGAGATAATTAAATCTCACCATGAATGAAACAATCTTGTCTTCCCTTTAATCCATGTCAAGCCACCACAACATCTCTTCCCCTTTTTGTTATAATCAAATAGGGAACATATGCAAATATGATCTTGACCACTACAAACCAATACTACACTCCTAATCCAAGCCTTCCAATGTTTCAAATTGCCCTCCATGACGCATATATAAGAAAAATAAATCCAAAATAGTAGAAACTCCAACTAGCAATAGTAATAATGATCAACAGTAGTAAGAATAAAAAACTTCCCCTTGAGTGGTGCATGAACATCAAATGCTTAAACACATCATAAGAATAAGCTTCCCCTGAAACCAATGTGTTAATCATCTTCATGATTCTTCAAATC
Organism: Artemisia tridentata subsp. tridentata; assembly: GCA_021014915.2. Taxonomy (NCBI): domain Eukaryota; kingdom Viridiplantae; phylum Streptophyta; class Magnoliopsida; order Asterales; family Asteraceae; genus Artemisia; species Artemisia tridentata. Next base: position 53,413,901 of record CP139509.1, on the reverse strand, counting down.
TGTGGACTCCTTGTAATGATCACTAATGAAGAAAACTTGATATACCAAGCTTGAAACCAAAGTAAAATATCCCAAACTCGTTACTTAAGCTTGCACTATTATTAATTGAAAACGGTATAGAGAGTTGTGGTGTATCAAATCTCTAAACCTCTTGAATTTATCCACATCGACTTCATCGTGTGACACTGAGTACTACAATGTATCTCCTTTAAGTGATAGTTAACTAGGTATTCGTCCATCCACCCCTTGACCTATGAAAACTAGATAAACCAAGTCCCAATCATAAACCATATATAAACAAGCAAGTCACCAATCAATAGCTAGAAATATTAATGATGAAATAAGTAAACGCCTTCGTGAAACTTCACTTCAATCTCAAATAAGTGATAAAAAATCCTCTTCGTAACCAATTTATTCCAATAGAACAAATAAACAAGCCTTTTAAACTTTTAAGAACATTTAAACCAAAAACCATCCACTGTGTTTGTTATCCAAACTCCATACCAATAGAGAACCAAATTCATGTAAACCTTTAATATCTACACAAGCTGCTCCTTTGTGTAGTTGCATGACTACCATATCTTCCTCTCAGTCGCATAATCTTGAAGCTTCTTTCCCTTAATCAATTAACAATGACAAATCGAAGTATTCAAGAAAACCTTAGATGTTGACACTAGCCACTTCAGCAGCATTAAAGAGTGAGAGCAGCACAAACCAGAAAACTTTGACAAACAGTATGAACTCCCACAACGAGCAGCTTAATCATGGAGTGGTAGCAGTAATCAAGTGTGTCAAACCAAGCAGCATTAACAAGTATCACGATACAATTACTAGTAATATTAATGAAACAACATCAATTATTAACAAGCAGAAGTAACTCGACTTTAACAAGCAGTACTAATGTGTAGTAGTAGAAACTCATGCATAGCAGTATTAACACAATGCTAGCAGCAGTAACTTAGTGAAAGCAGTACTAATCGATACTTAACAGCACTAATATTGAGAGCAGTACTAACCAACTTATGGAGCAGTAGTAATTCGTAAGGAGCAGCCCTAAGTGTTAACTGCATGAATCTCCAAAGTAGCAGTACTAAATATATAGGAGCAGTAGTATCTTCAGTATAGCAGTAGGATTACATTCAAAAACATATCAGTAACAATTATACGTAGCCTTACTCCCACCATCATGTGTAACATCAGTAATCTTACTCTCACATCAGTAACCATGGTTTCAAAAGAAGTAGAGTTGTAGTCTTACGCCTACCATCAATAGTCTCTGTTATCATCACATGTAAAAGTAGTAGAATAATACATCCAGTAACATCATCAACCTCGATAATAGCAGCAACTTGTCAGAAAAACCCTAGAATCCAAGAAACCCTAATTGACGATTTCTTAAGAAAACTTGAAAATCGGTCAGAACATCATCCAATACTGCTTCCAACAATCCAAACCTTTATTAAGCACAGATCGTAACAACAGCAAAACCCTAACTAGGGTTGCTTTTAAGCAAAATAGTAGCGATCAATTTATGATAAAATGATTAAGAATCCAAATAAAGAACCCTCTATAGATTAAAGCATGAAGAAGCATCATAAGAGCAGCTTTCATCTACTTCGTTGTTGACTCAGAACTGAGTAAATATGAATTTAGGATGTTAACAATCCTAAAAACCCTAATTAATCGACCAACCTTAATGTTTCTGTAGCAGACTTTTATAAAATTTATATCTTTTTATTGAAAGCTCAGATTGAAGATCCCTCCAGTGAGAATGTAACTTGATATGTAAAGAACCTCTAGTAAAATTTTTGTTAAGATCCAACGGTTAACGAATGAGATATCGCCTTTTAAAAACAGCTCTGCAGAAAGTTACGAAAATAAAACCAAAATCAATTTTCTTCTTCTTTCTTCAACTAAAAACCTTTTGAATCCCTAGATCACGAGCTCCCCGAGCTCTGATACCACCTATAGAAACTATCGTTATAGCTCGAGGTTTATTAGACCTCATATTATCTAGGAACAATAATAACGAAAGCGGAATAGTCAAACAAGAATTAACGTTATTATGAACAACCAAGATGATCTCTATTATATAAAGAGACATTAGTTCATTAGTTTATGTGTGCACAAGTAAAAGATGTAGTCGACTAATTATCTCTTTAAATACTAGAGATGTAGGGTTTATAAAGAAAACATTCCTAATACAATAAGGAAACTATTTTAAGTATATCTTCTAAGAATATTCTAAAACCTCCATCTTTTTGTAGTTTCCCTTCTTGTCACTTTAAGTCCTTCATGTTTCATTCTTCATGTTTTGTATTTTCAAATCTTTTTGACCCAACAGGCCCATACCGCGTGGTGGAAGCATATGACAACGGTTCCTATAAGTTGCAGATAACGAAAGACAAGGACGTTCCCCGTACTTGGCATGCTATGAATCTCAGAAATTGCTTCTTATAGAAATTGTTATCATTAGAATTACGAACTTAATGTAATGTAAACACTCCTAATTTATTAATGATGAATGTAGTTGTTCCCTATGGCAAAGGGAAAGCAATTTTCCAAAGGGTAAGCAATTTTCCGAAGCAAATGTTTTAAATCAAGACTTGGGTGAATCCTCCGGTGGCTGGACCCCATCGGACGTCATGCAAATGCCCGAGTAAAATATAAATTATCTCGGATGCTCAAGCGGTTAAAACCCTTTTGGATGCCCAAGACTCCTTGGATGCTCGAGTGAATATAAATCACTTCGGATGCTCGAGCGGTCAAATATGTTTCGGATGCCCAAGACTCCTTGGATGCTTGAGTGAATATAAATCACTTCGGATGCTCGAGCGGTCAAAAACCGTTTCGGATACCCAAGACTCCTTGGATGCTCGAGTAAATATAAATCACTTCGGATGCTCGATCGGTCAAAACCGTTTCGGATGCCCAAGACTCCGTGGAAGCTCGAGTGAATGTAAATCACTTCGGAGACCCCAACAAACAGATGCCTAACATAGCATACACATACGAAATAACAAACACATGCAAAAGAAATATAAGTTCGCAAGCCTTAAAACATAAGGGCCGGAGGCCAGCGATGGTTATAAGTAATAAAAATAGAGTTATTACATTGTTAATTAGCCGAAACCCAAATCCAATACAAACATTTTTTAAAAAGGGCCCATGCCAAGAAATATTACACATGGTTCAAACGTTTGCAGGGTTGTCAAAAGGAATATCATCCAGAACCGTATCGGCTGACTTGTCCGCTTCAGCACCTTTGGTTGGTCGACTAGAAGAGCCAATTATCCCCTGAGGAGTGGGAGCATCGGGGAAGATATTCATGATGTCACCCGAAGGAAGCCTATAAGACTCAGCTATCTTCTGAATGTATGGATACTCGGTACTGAAGAGTTTGTTGTACTCTGCCTTTCAAAGCATGGGAGCATCCATGTTCAGTTTCTTGGTAGTGTTCATAATTTGGGTCAAATCCTCCGGTTTCCTGGATTGTAACACCCTCAAAATCAAGATTTGCGGAAGCATACACTTTTGGGTGCTACAAAATCGATAATCACAACACAAGATATAGATAACGGATTAAAAATCCGTTTTAAAATACATTACATATTCAAAGTCATATTGGCATACATCAAATTCAGTTCAAATAAAATGTAGCCCATTTAACAAAGCGGTCCCAAATTCAGAGTTTAACGCATCAATAAAAACATTTCCAAGTTATTTTATGACCATCGCCATGCCCTGCCTTCAGTAAACACATTCTCAATTTTCTGAGAAAAACATGCTAAAAGTTAGCTAACGCTGGTGAGTTCATAGGTTTAAAGTAAATAAGCACATATGGACCATAGCAAATATTCAGCAAACAATTCAGCAAATCACACACTATCCTGCTATGCAAACGCTAAGCTCATCCAACCGAACTAGACAAACAATAATAAAGGGTGCCCGCGAGTGTTAATCCCCAGACACTCGGCAAATTTCAATATGGTATACGTTCGCATTGACTATGCCGAGCCATCCGAACGGGGGAGTCTTAGCGACCTATATCAGTATGGTAAGTCTTAGCGAAATATTCGTATTTTAAATGTCTTAACTCACTTGAAAAGTTTACGTGTGACCAGTGCTCGTGTATTTCTTGCTTGTTGTGTGGTAAAGTACATTTCAAAATGGTTTATCGTATATAACTCTTTGGTGATGGCTCATGGTGAAAGTGTACGGTGAATGTACATGCGACGGAACTTCCGTGCTTTGCTTATCGCAGACTGCATAAGTATTATATATATATATTATCGTATGTGTATATATATATATATATATATATATATAAAACAGGAGGCGTTACACGTAGATTAATCAAGATATGTCCATGTCATTGCCATGTAATTGTCATTTAAAGCCATGTCATCATAGTTTGTCCACCTAAGCAAGTATTAAAGCAAATAAAATTCATTTAAAGTCATGTCATCATAGTTTGTCCACCTAAGCAAGTATTAAAGCAAATAAAATTCGGATTAATTAGTTTAAAAATGAGGATGATGAGGTTCGAACCTGTGCCTTTTAAATGGTATGCAAACGTCACAACCAATGGAGCCACTCCATTAGTTGTGATGAAGCGAAAAGTGTACCGCTTTTAAGGGGTCATTTAAGCCCTAAATCGTATTTATTTGATCAAATATTGCCCTAAATCGTTCCTTTTGTCATTTTAGGTACTTTTGAGGAGAAATCTGGAAAAGGAAGCATTTTGGACGTTTTTGGAGCATAAAAGTGAAGAAAACGACAAAGTCTCAAAATCTTGCTGGAAGTTACCTTTGACGGCGTCGGGATTAACCCTGGACGGCGTCATGGCTTGGCAAAAGTGGTGGATGTGAAATTTACTCATGATAAGCCAGAGAAATTGCATGGAAATTCTGACGGCGTCATGCTTTAATCTGATCAAGGTCGTCACGTTATAATTTAAAGAGGGACGGCGTCACGTTCATAGTCTGACGGCGTCAAGCCTTGATAAGCCAGAACGGATTTTGGAGAGCTAAAGAGGGACGGCGTCAAGAAGGTCATCCGAGAACCCTAAAAGCGGCGAGGTGACGGCGTCACACTCCATAACGTGACGCCGTCAGATCCAAAAATCTATATATAGTTTTGCAATTCTTTGTCATTAGTGTGGAACTTATTGGGGAACTTTGTGTGTGAAAACCCTAGGACGAATTTGGCAGCTCTCTCAAGGCTTTTTGCCTTGAGATCTTCCATGTTACATTGAAGATAAGATATCAATTAATCATTCAATATGTCTATGTGTTGTTTGATTCTATCTTATTCTTGTCTTTTGTTTAACATGTTAGGCTAGATTTATCTTGTGTTTGCTTAGATCTAATGAAACCTAGCTATTGATTATTGGTTATTAGTGTGTTGTTAGTTGTATTGGATGATTATTCATCTATGTTAGGCTTAAGAAAACTGGCTAACTTCCTATTCGGTAACTTGCTTGAACGTCTTAAGAAACATGAACCAATGCGTACTAAAGGTTTTTATGGTTGTATTTAATGCACAAGCGAATTCTAGTGATCCCATGCTAGGAGCTTCCTAGCCGGCTCGACATAGGAGTGAAGTAGGAGCTTGTAGAGTTGGGGAAGTACGTACGCCACCCCACGAATGGTATTAAGGAATACACCCGTCATCCACGCGACTAATACACACTAATCAACCGGTAAAAGATAGTTAGGGAGTAAGGAAATCTAAGTAAACACATTTCCCTCCACATAAGTTTTCACCAACATTTTCATTTTTGTTATTTTATTTTATTTGCATTCGTAGTAATTTGGGTTAGTTGACTAGCAACTGATTCCGCCCACTCTTTCAAACCCGAGATTTTACTTGCTTTCAAAAAAAATATAAAAAAACATAAAAAGAATCTTCTCTCACCCTTAGACCTATTAAAGTAATTTTTCATACCTAACGAACACTATTCCCTGTGGAGAACGATCAATCCCCCGTACTTACCACTACACTATACTACATCGGTCAGGTACACTGCCTGGTGGGGTTGTAAGCCTCTTGAGATCCCTCGAGAGGTAAAACCTGTTGTAAGGTCGCAAAACCATGCATCAAGTTTTTGGCGCCGCTGCCGGGGAATAGTTATTGTTTAGGTTGAGTTTTTATTTTATAGGTCTACTCACTAGATTCCTTTCTAGTGAGATTTTTATTTTATTTTTCTAGGTTTTCTTTAGTCTATCTATTTTCTTCGTTTCTTTGTTCGTAACCATTACCATCCGACATCATGGAAGATGGTAATATCCTTAATCCCAACAACCCACCACCACAACAACCACCACCTCCTAGAGCCCGTACTTTAGGAGAGTACTCCCGTCCTAGCCAACATGGCTATCGAAACACCATTGAGCTCACTCAAGGAGCCAATGTCACACCCTTGCGATCCGACACCATCCGGTTGGTGCAAAGCGGATGCGCATTCCATGGACTTCGTTCCGAAGATCCTAATCAACATCTCAAGGACTTTCTCAAAATCGTTGATTCTATAGACCTTGATGTTGCCACTCGAGAGACGACCCGACTACGTCTCTTTCAATTCTCTCTGCGGGACCAAGCTAATCAATGGCTAGAACGTCAACCCGCAGGATCCATCACCTCTTGGGATGATCTCACTACTCGTTTCCTTGCTCAGTTTTTCCCACCGGGAAGAACTACCAAGCTAAGGAATGATATCTTGATGTTCCAACAACGTCAAGGCGAAACTCTCTACGAGGCATGGACTCGATTCAAGGACTTACTCCAAAAAGTCCCTCATCATGGCATAGAACTTTGGCTCCAAGTCCAAATCTTCTATGACCATATTAATCTCTCCACGAGGCGAACCATTGACCAATCGGCCGGTGGCAAGCTACGTGATCTAAGTGCGGAACAATCATGGGCTCTCCTAGAGGATCTTGCTCTTTATGACAACGAAAGTTGGAGTGATCCCCGTGATTTGAATAAAACGGTCAAGGCAATATCTTTGCCTTCGAACAATTCAAGCACTTCCGACCGTAGGATCATAGAACTTGAAGACCAAGTCAGGTTTCTCATGAAATCCTACGAGGCTCCTAAACCTTCAAGCCAAGTGAACAAAATCACTTCTTCATGTGAATTATGTAGTGGTCCCCACGACACTCGTGATTGCATGGTAACTCCCCGAACAAGCTTTTGTGGACTACGCATCCTCGCGTACCGACGGAGCGGGAGACAAGTGGTACACTTTCAAACCCGAGCCAAACCATTACGGTGATTCATACAACCCCTCATGGAAAAATCACCCGAACCTTAGGTGGAAACAAAACCAAAACGCACAACAAACCAATTCTTCCAACCCACCTAATCGTTTCCAATCAAGCGGTTCCAACTCGAACCGTACTTTCAACAACAATCCTTCCGGCAATGGTAGTACCAATAACTTTGAAGGATTGATGTCCCAATTTATGGCATCTCAAGAAGCTCGTTTAGCCAAGTTTGAAGCTGATTTCAAACAAAAACAAAGCGAGATGACCAATAAGATTGACACCTTGTTGAAAGCCCTCAATGACCGAGAAATGGGAGCACTCCCTAGCAACACAGTCAAGAACCCGAAACTAAACGTCAACGCCATCTCGTCAGTTTCGTCTCCTAGTTCTTGTCCACAATATTATTCGGTCAATTCCATGAGCACGTGTTTCAAACAAACCCAAGTCGTTCCAAATGACCAAGAAGTTATGACATCCAAATTGGTCAACAACATAGTTGAAACACCTCCCACTCAAAACCTTGACGAAGAATTCAAGGAGCTCCACCTTGAAAGTCCGGTTGTTGATGTGTTGGATGAGAAGAAGCTCAAGTTAGGCGAAAAAGGGACCGCCTTCGTTCAAAACAAACTACCTAAGAAATTAGATGATCCGGGCTTATTTGTTCTACCTTGCAAGATCGGTAATTCGGAGGCTTATGACACATTAGCCGATCTTGGATCAAGCCTTAACTTACTTCCGTTACCTCTCTACACCTCTCTAAAACTAGGAAAACTTGAAGAAACCGAGGTGATAATAGGTTTAGCGGATGGGAGTGTTGCTTACCCGGTTGGAGTAGTTAAGGACGTGTTAGTGCACATTGGAAAACTAACCATTTTAGCCGATTTCCACGTCCTTGATATGGTTAGCGACCCTACATGCCCCTTGTTGATAGGTAGAGGATTTTTGGCGACCGCTAGTGCTATGATTGATTGTAAGGAATCCAAGATAGCGGTAGGAGAAGGAGATACTTGGTCAGTCTATGATGTTAAGAAACACGCCTATGATACTAGTGAGGAACCAACACCACATTGGTTAGAATCAAATAGGAGACCATCTAGATATGGACCTTGGATTGATAGAGACTTCATAGGACCCCAACGCCCATTTTACCTAGAAGAGGACTTTGTGAACCGAACACATACGGTAGAGCAACTCTTAGCTAGGGACACCGAATTGGATCCATTTGAAGACCCTCTAGTTTTTAGGAAAATGATTGATTTCCTAGGAGTTTTGCCAATTAACCTAGGAATGAATAAGTGGACTTGTGAGGAAGATGATCATAAGTGGAATTGGGATAAACCACCCAAAGATGGAGATGGGTCATGGCATATTAAGATGACATTGTATGACCCGGATGGAGAGAAGTTTGAAAAGATATATCGTACTAAGCGGACCAATAGGAAACTTCAAACCAAGCTTAACCCTAAAGACGTCCTCGATGACGAGCTCACTTATATAGGGTAGAGTGACTTTGAGTCTAGCTACAAGACTCGTTAATAAAGAAAAGCGCTTCTTGGGAGGCAACCCAAGCTTTATTTGCTTTGTGTGTTTATTTATTTGTTTGTTTGATTTTATTTGTTTCCGTATGTATGTTTAATTTTTATTATTATTGATTCATGTTCAAAACTAATTTGTGAAAATGCTTTATTTTGTTTTTAACTTCGTCTAAGGGAAATCTAAATCGGTTTATTAGAACACAAATGAACATGAATCGTAATAATAATAAATGAACATACATATTAGTATTTGTTTGAGTCAAATGCTTGTATCGAGTCATAATGATGTTTTGCAGGATTTCCAGGAAGTAAGGTATAGGTTTTTCCAAAAATTTTCCGGAAACGTAACATGAGAATTCTGTCAGATCATTTCTGACGGCGTCAGGATTTACAACCTGACGGCGTCAGGTTTAATTTTCTGAAAATTTTTGAAAGTTTTGTTTTCATAAAAAGTTTTTATTAAATCTATAACTTATAATCTCCAGGAATCTGCAAAATTATCATTCCACAAGCATTATATCCTTATATATAGATTTATCCCGCCGATGTTATGCAGGTTTTCGTGTTTGTTTTCTCAGGTTTAACAGGTTATTTTGGACAAGAAAATGTTTTGGATCAAGCTTTTGGCGATGCATTAGTCATGGAGCTTCAACATTACTTTGGAAGAAGATCTAACCGTGTTACTTCATTATCCACCGAGCGAATCAGGGGAGTATTTGATTTCATTCTTTTACCTTATTTACTTTTACATCTTGTTATTTGAACATTGGGGACAATGTTCATCTTAAGTGTAAGGGGGGGTAAAAGTACGATTAGAGAATACAATTGCGCTTGATTTTTGTTTGTTTAATAATAGATGTGTAATAAAACTGAGATAAATACCTGTTAGGGTAATTTTAGTGCCAAATTTAAAATTTTTTACAACATTTAGGAGTGAAACTTTGATCTTAATGAGCGTCTCATGGATAGGAGTTATATGACTAGCACAAAAACCGTACCACTAAAAAATTTTCCACCCCAAATATGTGAGGTTCGCCCCTAGAATTGGTAGGAAAAGCATTTATGCTATGATGTGTGTACCGGTAGCACTTAGATTCTAGAACTTGCGTTAGGACCATTCCGAGGCCACAAGTGAGACTACATTCGTGTAGTTAGATTTACTACATGATAAGAGGCATTAGGATTAACCCATTGTTTTACACCTGTGTTTTTGTTATAATTACATTGGCTACATTGGTCAAGTAATTCTCCCACACCCTTTGCGTTGTACTCATTTTTAGTACACGATACCCCTAGTACACCCCTCAGAGTCATATCTAGGGGTGTAATCGAGCCGAGTCGAGTCGAGTATTGACATGCTCGAGCTCGGCTCGTTTAAAATCGAGTCGAGTCGAGTATTTTTCGAGTCGATCTCGAGTTGTTCGCGAGTTGTCTCGGCTCGATTACACCCCTATTTATATATGTGTATATATATATATATATATATATATATATATATATATATATATATATATATATATATATATATATATATATATATATATATATGTATGTATGTATGCATGTATGTATGTATGTATGTATGTATGTATGTATGTATATATATATGTACACACACACACACACACCACACACACACACACACACAGAGGGGTGTAAATGTGTAATCGAGTCAAGTCGAGTAGCTCGCGAGTTTTCTCGGCTCGTTTAAAATCGAGTCGAATCGAGTATTTTTCGAGTCGATCTCGAGTTGCTCGCGAGTTGTCTCGGCTCGTTTACACCCCTACCTCAGAGCCTATCTTTTCGTTTCGACCTTTAAGCATTTTACTTAAAGGAAGAATTTGTTACACCCCACTAAAATGTACACCCAAATCGCCTTAGCCTACCTTGTATGCACTCATTTTTAGTGCATTATTGTGACAACATTTGTTTAAACCCAAGTTAATTATCTAGTTGATTACATGGTTGCTAAGTCGAGTCATATCCTTGTACATATTGTTTTGGGACGATTGGGACTCATGGGTAAAGTACTAGTGTAATAGAGTAATGGGGAAGAACATCATTTATTACCCCCATATGTGCTAAATATTTTAAAAGTACTCCAAGTGTTTTGATTATCTTAATTCGAGTCATTAGAATAGTTATTTGTAAAGTTATGTAAAAGTTCAAGTGTAAGGGGAATGCAATGCCCCTATGATGTATTATTTTGGATGGTAGGGCAAAAGTGTATGCACAAAAAAAAAAAAAAAAAAAAAAATCAAGAAAAATACAAAAAAAATGAGAAAAAGAAAAGTAGAAAAAACATACGGACTACCATCCCGTTTTATTTTATGTTTATTTTATGTTTTTGTTATTTTCATTCATTAGCTTAAGATTGAGTCGAGTCTTGGCTTAGCAACATTGTATAGTACATGTAATTAATCAAGATCTTTAACTCGCCACCAGTAAAATATCCTTTATCCAACAAAACCGTGTTTTCCTTTTCCCTACACCTAACGTTATAACCCATTTAAAAGCCCTCTTTGATAGTTTATCTTTGGTGCTTACGCCTAGTGGAGGAGGTTTTTGATCCTTTCCCAAGCCTATGGTAATCTATTTACTATGACAGGTAGTGAGAGGTATTATCCGTTTTCATTTATGAGATTTATTTTGATGACACTTGAGAGATGTGAGTATCTAAACACTACTTGTGAGGTGCTAGTTTATAATCTCCGTGCTTATTATGATTAAAGTGGAACGAATATTTGTTGTAATTACTTTTATGTTAGCATTAAATGACCCCTAACTTGTATTTTGATTAGAATAAAAGCGCATTTGCTTGAGGACAAGCAAATCTCAAGTGTAAGGGTATTTGATGAAGCGAAAAGTGTACCGCTTTTAAGGGGTCATTTAAGCCCTAAATCGTATTTATTTGATCAAATATTTCCCTAAATCGTTCCTTTTGTCATTTTAGGTACTTTTGAGGAGAAATCTGGAAAAGGAAGCATTTTGGACGTTTTTGGAGCATAAAAGTGAAGAAAACGACAAAGTCTCAAAATCTTGCTGGAAGTTACCTTTGACGGCGTCAGGATTAACCCTGGACGACGTCATGGCTTGGCAAAAGTGGTGGATGTGAAATTTACTCATGATAAGCCAGAGAAATTGCATGGAAATTCTGACGGCGTCACGCTTTAATCTGATCAAGGTCGTCACGTTATAATTTAAAGAGGGACGGCGTCACGTTCATAGTCTGACGGCGTCAAGCCTTGATAAGCCAGAACGGATTTTGGAGAGCTAAAGAGGGACGGCGTCAAGAAGGTCATCCGAGAACCCTAAAAGCGGCGAGGTGACGGCGTCACACTCCATAACGTGACGCCGTCAGATCCAAAAATCTATATATAGTTTTGCAATTCTTTGTCATTAGTGTGGAACTTATTGGGGAACTTTGTGTGTGAAAACCCTAGGACGAATTTGGCAGCTCTCTCAAGGCTTTTTGCCTTGAGATCTTCCATGTTACATTGAAGATAAGATATCAATTAATCATTCAATATGTCTATGTGTTGTTTGATTCTATCTTATTCTTGTCTTTTGTTTAACATGTTAGGCTAGATTTATCTTGTGTTTGCTTAGATCTAATGAAACCTAGCTATTGATTATTGGTTATTAGTGTGTTGTTAGTTGTATTGGATGATTGTTCATCTATGTTAGGCTTAAGAAAACTGGCTAACTTCCTATTCGGTAACTTGCTTGAACGTCTTAAGAAACATGAACCAATGCGTACTAAAGGTTTTTATGGTTGTATTTAATGCACAAGCGAATTCTAGTGATCCCATGTTAGGAGCTTCCTAGCCGGCTCGACATAGGAGTGAAGTAGGAGCTTGTAGAGTTGGGGAAGTACGTACGCCACCCCACGAATGGTATTAAGGAATACACCCGTCATCCACGCGACTAATACACACTAATCAACCGGTAAAAGATAGTTAGGGAGTAAGGAAATCTAAGTAAACACATTTCCCTCCACATAAGTTTTCACCAACATTTTCATTTTTGTTATTTTATTTTATTTGCATTCGTAGTAATTTGGGTTAGTTGACTAGCAACTAATTCCGCCCACTCTTTCAAACCCGAGATTTTACTTGCTTTCAAAAAAATAAAAAAAACATAAAAAGAATCTTCTCTCACCCTTAGACCTATTAAAGTAATTTTTCATACCTAACGAACACTATTCCCTGTGGAGAACGATCAATCCCCCGTACTTACCACTACACTATACTACATCGGTCAGGTACACTGCCTGGTGGGGTTGTAAGCCTCTTGAGATCCCTCGAGAGGTAAAACCTGTTGTAAGGTCGCAAAACCACGCATCACCACTCCATTAGTTGTGATCAAAATCCCAAAACAAAATTTATATTGATCTACAAAAAAGTAAAATAAAGTCCAGGAGTATATTTTTCCCAAAACCCAAATAAAGCTCATTCATCTCTCACACACACGATGTTTTTTCCCAAAACCCTAATATCACACACATGATATTTTTTTCCTTTTCTAATTTGATGTGCAGGTTTTTTTTCTGAGGTTGCCTTTGCCTTGCCTTCGTTTGTCAAGAGGGAAGTGAACTTTATTTGAAGATTATTAATTATTATGCATGAGCACCAATTATTACGTTATGGTAAAAAAATTGAGATCAATCTCCATGTATAGCAGGCCCACATCTCGAATGCGTTAACTTCAAAGTTTGGATTTTTGATAGGGGTATCCTGATGATCAGTTTAGGCAACTTCAGATATTGCAAGACGAGTGCAGGCCAAATTTTCCTGAAGTTATGTCTCTTTAGTATGAAAGGCTTCTCAACCATTCATAAACTACTCTCTGAGCTCTAATTTTAATCTTGTGGTTCTTGAATTATGTTTCTTTAGAGGTAATAAAGGTAGGTCGGGTAACAGGTTGTGGTAAAATAAATAGTGTCCTAAAAAGTCGACGGCCACTTTCTTGATTTGTTTTGTATTGTTTTCTTAACAGTTTTGGGAATTTGATGACTGCTATATTGCAATGGGATGGAATACTAATGTACATGATTTGAACAGGCAGAGGAATAAGCGAAATCATTGGTATCTCGGCTACAATTTTGTACCTTTTTATGGAGTCACGAGTATGGGCACTTCAAACAGGACTTTGGTCAACCTGGTCATAGGTAATCTAAGGCTTCTTTTTCTTATAAAGATGTCGAAATGCTAGCTAAAATTATATGTTTGTTATATGCAGTGGAGTTGCCTCCTGATTTGTGGACTCGATATGAGCTAAAAACCACACCACATCAGTGTATTTATTAATGAGGGGTGTAGTAGTATCACGTCTAGGACCCTGGGTGTTTGATCTATCGGTCATCCAACAAATGCAGGTGACTTCTAATCCTGTAATTTGTAGAAAATGATTAAATTTGAGCTCATTAAATTTAGCTGCATTTTTTAAACAGGATTGAGTTTCCTAATCTCACCGAGCTGGCAGCTGAACAGAGTATGATGGACCAATATACAGAACCACATACCGGTCCCAATCATCCTTTAACGGTTCTGAATATGGGTCGATAGGCATAACCACACATACCGTCCTAATCGCCCTTTAACGGCACATGAGGAAAAACAAAAGGTATACTTCCTTTACTTGCTAATGTATTTTGTTAAGTATGCCGAAGTCACTTGAACGTGAAAAATCTCAGGCACAAATTGTGACGAGATGACTATGCAAAATTGCTGCACCGTTAATACAACATATAATGTGTATTCACTTTCTATAATTTGATGCATCAACCCCTTTGAAATAGGCACTTCGCAGCCTGCGTATTAACTTTTAAAATATCATATCCCTGAATGTGTCTTAGATAGCTTTATTTTGTATAGAAGTTCCTTTCTTAGCATGTGATAAGAATTACTTGCTTTATGTATGTACCCAACTTGGAAAAAAATAATAATTTGTGAGATATAACAACGAAGGGTCATAGCTCAATGGTAGAGCAATTGACCACTGATAGTTTTGAAACTAATTTATTTGTATCTTTAACTAACGCATTATCGTATGGAATTTTTTCCATATAAATAAAAATTAAAGTTACTATCTTAAAAAAGTTCGAGTCTTTTGAGGTTACTCTCAGATTCATTTTGCGTAGTCAAGGTTAGCCATTTGTTTCTAAGGATGTGCTTTCTTTTTAGCTCATATAGATTTCTCTGATCAGTTACATAATTTAAGTTACCATAGTCGGTAATGTTTGGTTTTTGTTATAAGCAGTTAGTACTAGGTTAGGACGATAGACTAATAACAAGTATGCGATTCAATTTGCTTTATATTTAATTCTTGATATGATGAATCTGATATTAAGGCAAGGGAACTGATGAACATGATTTTTCATAACATAATTTTAGAGCATCAGTCTACATTTTACATTTATTCATTCAGTCATGTAGGGGTTTATACATTGTGTCACTCCTTTTTGTTGTTGATCACCACCATACTTACATGCACCAAGCTTTTATTCTCCCATCTCATACAATATAGGCTATGTTTGGTGTAGAGCTTTTTGGAGCTTTTTCAGGCGATGAGCAGTGAGCAATGAGCTTTTTGATTTTTAGTATTCGTTTGGCAAAAGAGCGGTGAGCTTTTCTATTTTTTAGGAAAGCTCATCTTTCCAAGGCTTCTTTCGCCAAACATAGCCATAAAATTCGTCAAAGGAAAAAAAGAAGAGAAAGAAAGGGAAGTTTTTTCTTTCAATCCAATAGTATCCATCATCAACAACAATTTAACCTAAAACTTTATGAATCTATCTCTTTCAGGTAACTTGACTGGCTGATATAGGAGTAAAACCCAAATAACATAAAGAGAAGTTGTTTGATTTCTGTGATGTTCTAAATCTTCAAATTACCAAGTAGCATCTTAAGAAAGTAAGCATTTATTTGAGTATTTATTTAAGCATTATGTGCTAAACAAACCACATACTTTGTTACTTTGTTTATGACACTATCTTGAGTATATTTTCAGGAAAATGTCACAGTAAACCTGAAATATTTTCTACAATCTCCACATGCAAAAACCTAATGTCCTGCTTGCTGAAAAAGAACATGTATAGATTTTTTTTGGATGCGCCATTAGATACCGGGCACTATAATTGAGACCAATATAGTTTGGATGCGTATTTACCATTTATCATTGTCACAAGTTGGTTTTTTTTCTACAAAGGCCGCTATTCTCACAAGGACAACTTTATGTGATTGTTTTCAATATTTTTGTTTAATATATTTTTCGTTATTCATTATTTACTTACGTCCAGTTAGATTTTGTTAATCGATAATATTAGCAGGCGAAAGTTATCAACAATGCTAAGTTCTGTGGTTCTTTGTTACATTATATCAAAAGCTTCCCATTGTGGTTCTTTGTTAATTATGCTTCTCATTGTTGTATACAGGTGACAAAACAGGCTCAAGTTGTTAATGAGGTTTTCAAGCTGCACAATCTTCCCGAATTTTACAAGGTTAGTCGTCATTAAGACATGGTTCATGGCGTGCTAATGCTTTTTAAGCTTCTAATTTATGTGGACTGTTGTAATTGTGGCAATTACAGCTATTGATGTGGTACATGAACAAGCTACTAAATTGTGTAGCAATACATGAAGTTATGGACCAGCAGGCTGTGACTATTGCTAAAGCTGGTATTCGTGTGATCTAAGCATTGTTACATTTTTACCATCAACCTCAAGGTAGTTTATTATTAGGATGTAACGTTATACAACCAGAATTTTTACGGGCAATTTCGGACTTAATTAGCAAATTAAACTTAAGTACAAATCTTTATTTTGTTGTTCTGCTATAGTCCCATATAGTTCATGATCGTATACAACATGATAAGATTTCAATATTTCTTTTTTTTATAAGTTTAACTGAATTACCGAGACCATATAATTTGGCCAAGAAATCCGTTAGTGTGAATTAGAAAGGCAGATGTTTCTGTACCCTGAATGGGGTTTGATTTATACAAAAATTTGTGAGTAAATAGTGTTGGGTGCAAACCAATTCCCATGTTAGAAACAAATGAACTAATTTGTTGCATATAAGTTTATTGGGTTAACCCCTCTATTGCCGATTAGTTTTAGAGTGGAACCCAAGTAGTTTATATGTTGGGAATGAAGGCTCAGTAGTGATCTAACAAATGGGGTTAATATTTTTCTAGAATGTGAAACGAATTAAAGAAGTTATTGTATCTACATATATTAATTCTAGAATGTGAATTACAACTAGCTTGTTTTCATTGGCAGATGTGAAATGTTTGGTTAGCAGAAGGTTTAGCGATGCCTCTGTTCAAAGTGATATGAAGCTATGGCCATTCAAGGTTATACCTGGTCCAGCTGAAAAACCACTGATTGTGGTTAATCACAAAGGTGAAGAGAATAAATTCTCTGCTGAGGAAATTTCTTCCATGGTCCTTATAAAGATGAGGGAAATCGCAGAAGTGTATCTTGGCATACCCATCAAGCATGCTGTTGTGACTGTTCCAGTATACTTCAATGAATCACAACGCCAAGCTACAATAGATGCAGGTGAAATTGCCCATTTTAATGTGATGCGTATTATTAACGAACCAACAGCTGCAGCGATAGCATATGGTCTAGACAAGAAGGCCACTTCTACCGGGGAGAAAAATGTGCTAATTTTTGACCTTGGTGGTGGTACTCTTGATGTTTCGCTTTTTACCATTGAAGAAGGTATATTTGAAGTTAAGGTGACTGCTGGTGATACTCATTTGGGTGGTGTGGACTTTGACAATAGGATGGTGAATCACTTTGTTCAGGAATTTAGAAGTAAGCACAAGAAAGACATCAGTGGAAACCCAAGAGCTCTTAGACGATTAAGAGACGCATGTGAAAGAGCAAAGAGAAATATTTCATCTACTACGAAAACATCAATCGAGATTTATTTTTTGTTTGAGGGTATTGATTTTTGTTCAACCATTACCCGTGCGCTTTAGTAGACTACAAAGGACATCAAAATGAAGCAATGGAGCAGGCTGAAATGCAGCTAATGTAATTAATTTGAACCCATAATAACACAAGTACAACAGCAATAAGAACCACTTCTAAGAATAAATAGTTGAACTTTTTCACCTTTTACTGAAACAAATTGAAAGCTTCGCTTTTTAAACATATAAAAGTATAGACAAAGGCTGAAACTATCCGCCAACTTTATCAGACTCAATAGAAATGCCACTTGTTCGGAATTCGAAGGAAGCACAAAAACATAAACAATGCATTAACGATTATGTGAAAAGCAAAGAGAAATCATCAAATTATAGAAAAATCATCGAGATTTAAAATGTTTTGTGAACCATCTCCATTGAGGACTCCCCAATGCTATTAAAATTTGGCAGCGAGAAGGCTGAGGTGCAGCAGAATTCTATAACAACAGGACATATTTTGGAGAATTTTACTCTTAACACCGCACGATAATAAGCGGCTGAAAAACCTTGATTCACATTAATGGAGCAACTTAAGGTGCATAAACACAGATGTTTTAAAGTTTCCATCATAATCGAAAATATTGGGGGATAAATAATCCCCTTTTCCGAAAATCCTAGCATAAGAGAAGTTAATGCTTACGCACATAGTGCACAATCTTCCAATTAACTGATGACTAATAGGGCCCTCAAACATAAGCATACCCTCCAACAAACCCAATGCTTGAACTTATTCACATACCCAAGTTTGAAAAGCATTAAAGATATCTAGCAAAAAAACATGGAGTTGCAGACACCCTCCTGTAACATGCACAGCTCCAACTGATGTCACTCCACTACCACCATGGCTCGACAACATCTAAGAGTGATCCCCTCAAACTTCATGAACTGAGACATCTATGACAACAGTTACAAGATATATATTTTCACATGTGACCAAGTGGTTCACGCATCTTAAATAGCTACGAGACATACATTTTCACATGTGACCAAGTTGTTCACACATTTTAAAATTCTACAAGACATATAGGCTAGGTTTTAAAAAGCGCGATGCGCGTCGATGCAATAAGGGTCAAAAAGCCAAGGCGCGATGCGCCGAGGCGAATGCGCGCGCATCACGTACCCGAGACGACAATTTTTTAAAAAAATATTTAAATTATATATGGTGCACAAAACACATTAATAACATATTTATGCCACATTTAATGTCAAAAGATACCATGCATGTTCATAGTTCACGATTCTATATCGCCAAAATACATAAATAGTCAAAAATTAAGATCAAAAGTCTTATCGTTTATAAGGAACGAGGCATGCAGAACCCGTGCTACGCACAGGCTTTTAATCTAATTGTTAATTGCGCGTATTGTTTTTGTGTATTGTCGAGTGAATTTGTATTTTTAGTTTAGTATGTTGTATGAAACATTTTTATTTTGTTTAAAAATATAAAAATGGTTGATATTGTTTTGGTTTTTTTGTCTTTATATTTTCTAAATGGGGTTGTCGTTATTAAATTGTCATACGCTTGATGTAATTTCCTTTGATTGTTTTGGCCTATTACGTAACCCAACAATAATTTTGCATTATATGATTTTTGCATGGTAATACGAAGCACACTGGCTTTTTCTTATTTGTTATAGTGTAATTTGCGTTAATTATTTTTTTTATTAGGTTCGTAAGTTATGATTGTATTACATCTGTTGTAAGTATGCCATTAGTTGTTTGGTGATTTTTATATTTAATATTTTTATAACATATTAGTATTTATTTATAAAGTTTATGATTAAAAACTAAAGTTAGCTTCATCTCATTTTATTGTACAACTAATTTCATTGGAAATTAACATTGAAGTCTAACTAATATTAATAAATTTTATCAATAAACTCAATTCCAAATAGCTAACCAAATGAATATTAATTAATACACTATTAATAATTCCTAAAACCTTTTGGACTCCACTATTATGTCTTAAACTTAATTTTTTTAATTTACAAATGGGTTCGAGCAAAAATTATGTACTTTTCCTTTTATATTCATTATTCAAGTTGCATGCTTACATATACTAATCACACTAAAAAATATCATTTAACCATTTAAATGTTGCTTTACATATATGCTCGTGCACATTTTCTTGAATCAATTCACACATGTGAGCTACATCAATAGAAAACACACATAAATTACTTGTATATGAAAATGCATTAACATAATACATATATCTATATATATTGCATTAGGTTAAATTATCAATTATTCTTGCAACATTTTCAACTTCATCTCAATCAATAACCAACTTTTAATTCTCTACTAATTACTAAATATCATGTGATCAATTCCGGCAAGCCTTGCACTTCCATCTTGATGTTGTATATACTTCACATTAAATGCACTGGTTTTGTTTTTCGATAAAAGTTTGAACTTTTGCTTATGTTTAAAACTCAACTTTTTTATTTGATATTATAATTTACAAATGGCTTTAAGTCAAAATTATGTATTTTTTCCTTTCTATTCGTTACTCAATGTGATATTTTTAATATGTTGTATTTTGCTATTATGGCAAACTCATTTAATGGGCGTCAATATTGGTTTCTTACTAATGATTCTACATATAGAAAAAGAAAACACTTTGCGATGCGCGAACCTTCTTCTTTTCAATAATAATTCAATTGCACACAATAAATTCATTCTAATATTTCTCAAAGAGCATTCGAAAGCAACTACTTACATAAACTAATCACACTAAAAAGTATCATTTAACCATTTAAATGTTGCTTTACATACATGCTCGTGTACATTTTCTTGAATCAATTCGCACATGTGAGCTACATCAATAGAAAACGCACATAAATTACTTGTATATGAAAATGCATTAACATAATACATATATCTATATATATGCTTATCTATAACGATCACCTAAATATGTATGAAACAAAGAAAATAGTTGGTATCCCAGTCTTTGGTTCCATTTATCTGAGCATGCATTATCTTGTGTGAGTTGCATGGTACCTGCGTATGATAACTAAATTAAGAAAAAAAGAAGGCCGGGTTAATTACAAAGATCTAAAAGATGTGTGAATCATGTCCTAAATGTTGCAAAAGAGAATTTACATACCGTTACCAACAATCAAAGATCTAAAAGATGTGTGAATCTGTACATACTAAATGTGATTTTGGCCGGTTTATATAGGCATGAATTAGGTTATATCATTAATTATTCTTGCAACCTTTCGCAACCCTTGCACTTCATCTAGCCGACTTTAATTCTATACTAAATGCCATGTGATCAATTCGGGCAACCCTTGCACTTCATCTCCTTTCATGATTGTATAGTTATTATGAGGTTGCATTGAATTTCGAGTATTAGCTATCTTGTACTATATGCAATGGGACTCCATCTTGAGTATCTTGATTACTCCACATTAAAATGAATTCGATACAAAAAATGGAGCCTAAGATTACCCCTTCCCACTAATTACGACACATTCTCACTTTCATGTCCCTACAAACATTCCAAAACTCATCTTTTCATTAATAACAACATCAAATTTTATACATATTTGTAAGATCAAAATTAAAACAAATAATTTGTGAACTTCAATTAATACCATATAGTAACCATTGGTAAAGAGACCCTCAAATCCCTATAAAATAACGTAGATTAAAATAAATTCTCAAAATATTAATTTTGTCTAGTTATACTTTCCATCAATTCAACTTTGATTTTGTATTATTTCTAATGTCATGGGGTGGATACATTGCAACCTCTTAAACTGCTTAAGTAGAAGGAAAAATAAAATAAAAGCAAGATTCAAGCCACCATTAATATTCATCAAAGCTTTGTCACACTAATTATAAACCTTGTTTACATATGATTTTCATTATCTTGCATGCCTAATTTTTTGACAGTTCTTTCATAAATGTGGAGATATTATCCACTCCGTCTCCATCTTCCACTTTGTTTTGTTATCAACATCTTGATATACCCCGTTAGCGTCACTAACCACTTATCAATACCTGCAAGAATAACATTAATAAACTACTAACCAGCCCAAAATTTTAAAATAGGTTAGCAGATCTAACCCTCGGTTCCTTCTCAGGCAACAACACATCCATTTGTCTTCCATAAACTTCAAAGCTGGACTATCAACCGACTTCACATGCAAGCAAGTTAACCATTTGCTTACCTTTGCACGTATACCCCCTTGCGTTAATCAAGTCAATATTTCTACATGAACCATTGCACGTAACATTAATATGGATAGTACACTTTCATTGGACGGAGAAATTTTACATTAACCAACTAAATTCAATTCCATAGGTGAGAAGCTACACCAAAAAGAACTTTATCACACTATAAGAAAAAATATGGAAAAACTATTGACTGAAAAATATGATCATGTCAATATCTATTTCAAAACTATTTATCTAATTAGCAAGCTTGTTAATTCACAGATCTTGAGCCATAAAAACAGATGGGGTACATACCAAGGTTACGGTTATTGATGCCAATGAGTTCAATGCCATCAATTGCTAGCATGCGATCCATTTCATTCTCATCATGTGCCTAGAAACAAAAAGTAGAGATCAAAAGGAAATTGGTTAGTTGGTGTTGCACTGAATTTACACACAAACAATAATAAACTAACAACAAACATGTGATTCATAAAAAATCATCAAACTACACACAAATTAAAGTTTCACACACACACACACACATCAGTAACAAAGACCAAATGGTGTTATTTATAGTATTCAATGATGGTGGTTCAAGGGTTTGTACATTTATTTGAAGGCAAATGAAAGGAGCAAATGATTAAATGAAAATAAAAGCTAGCAACACTTCGTATGGTTTCAATCATTTACATTTGAAACACTAAATATAGCTCATATGTACTTACCACTTAAGCATGAACATTAAATCAAGGTACTTACGCATGAAGCCTCCGCATAATGAAACTCTATTTTCTGTATTTAATTCCGAGCATTAGGTAACTTGTACTCTATGCAATCTTGACGCCTCCACAATAAATTAGAGGGCCTAATCTTATAGTATTATAGATTAGTCAAATTGGACTCATATCTTAAAAGTAAAGCCCATGAGAAGAAGCCCAATACACATTATTAAGTCCAATTTTATGTTATAAGGCCAAAAGTACATGATGCGCAAAAAAACGCTAATGCGTGCGCATCACCTCGCATCCCGTAAACGCAACGCATCAGGGTGTCTGATGCAACAGAGCCGCACATCACAACGCATAGTTTCACATTTGACCAAGTTGTTCACATGTTTTAAAAAGCTACGAGACATATTTTCACATGTGACCAAGTTGTTCACGCATTTTAAAAAGCTACGAGACATATTTTCACATGTGACCAAGTTTTTAGAGATATATTTTCACATGTGACCAAGTGGTTCACGCATCTTAAAAATCTACGAGACATTATTTTCACATGTGACAACGTTTTTCACGCGTCTTAAAAAGCTAAGAGACATATTTTCACATGTGACCAAGCTGTTAGAGATATATTTTCACATGTGACAAAGTGGTTCACTCAAAAATTCTACGGGATATATATTTTCACATGTGACCTACTACCCTTTTTTCGCTATAGTAAAATATGTCAACAATAATTATATGACATGCCCGCCTGAGGCGTATGTCAACGATAATTATAAGTCATGCCTTCAAAATGGTTTATCGTATATAACTCTTTGGTGATGGGTCATGGTGAAAGTGTACGGTGAATGTACATGCGACGGAACTTCCATGCTTTGCTTGTCGCAGACTGCGTAAGTATTTTATATATATATATATATATATATATATATATATATATATATATATATATATATATATATATATATATATATATATATATATATATATATATATATATATAATAATTAAATATTTAATTAATTAAGACTTATAATTAATTAAATAATCATTGAATAATTAATTTGATAATGGTGCTAGTGGGGTATTATTATATTATAAATTATTATAATTATTTATAATATAATAATGTTTATAACGAAAGTTATAAGTATTTAGTTTTCGAGAAGTTTATAAGTGCGAGTGCATAAGTGTCAAAAATATATTTATAAGTCTTATAAGACCTAAAAATATTAATTTAGGAAAATTAATATTTTTAAAAATCACCCGTTTCGTCTTTTAGTCGGTTTTTGTCCGAAAATCTTCTAAGTGTTGAAATTTTAGAAAAATCGGGCATGACCTATTCGTTTATTCAAGCTTTCACATTCTTCTCAAGTGTTGCAAATTTCCTCAAAAATCCTTTTTTATTGGCTATAATTGCAAAAATAGTCCAAAGTGTATATTTATTGATATAACTATACTTATCGTTACAATTACTTCATAATTATGGTTTTCGATATAAAAGTCAACGTTTAGTCAAAATACCTTCAAAAGTCAACAAAAAGTCAATATTCATATTTGTAGGCCGAAATTCCTTTTAATTTACTTATTGGGCTTAAAATGCCAAAACGAGCCCAAAATGATTTTTATCGATATATATCGTTCTATTTTACAAAAATAATTATAGCGAGTCTAAAAATATTCCAAAATTCATTTTTGTCTCCCGAGATGTTTATTGGGCTGAGTAGGCCACATTGAGTCCAATAACATATTTTTAGTCCGACAACTAATTAATCCTTTTTAGTTACGTTATATTTTACGTTAAATATCAAATAAGCCAATAAGCACTTCCAATAAGCACATGGGTCAAAACAGCCCATGTAGGCCGAGATTATGATGGGCTCGGCCCATTTATGCCAAATTTAATTTTAGTCCAATTCATGTAGTGAAAAATCAATAAGCTAGTGCTTATTACAATAAGCTAATTAAAAATAAGCTAATAAGCATAATCTTCACCATTTCACCACTAGAACCAAAATTTTATGTTTTTCAAAACCCCAATAATTATTTATTTTTAAAAGTAGCCGATCCATATACATACACATAAAAGTGTATATTTCGTCTTAATTACGCGTAATTAGCACTAATCACTTTTGTATCATCAAATTAGTACCACAAGCAACAAGATTTACCACACAAGCAAGAAATATCATAATTTGTTCAAGAACTCACAAAAAGTCGAGCATATATAAATTAGACATCAAACCCTAGCTTTTTCATTTTAACAAATCATACACATTTAACACTTATTAACACTTTTAAACATCAAAACAACATGATATGAACAATATTTGAACAAGTTTTTAAAAACCCTTACAATGCTATAAAGATGTCGAGTGGTAGAAGGCTCAAGAACACACCAAATTGCACCAAATTTACCCAAGACACGTTCTAAATAACCCGAAACACTTGAAAGTACACCCCGATTACTTATAACTTCAACAAAATTTTGTGGATCTTGAATGTTTATGTGTAGCCGTGAGTTTTGAAAGGAAGAGAGGAAAAAATGATCTTGGTGTGCTTAAGTGATAAGAATGTGTGTGTAAAGAGTATGTGTGCTTATTAGGGTATAAATACAAAATGTATATGACATAATCCCATTAATGTGTATCTTATCATATAATATGGTTGTCTTCTTGTGTTGGTTGTACACGACAAAAGGGGAGGGAAATTAGTGGGTTTTTGATCCTCGTTGGTGTATCGTGTGTCGGTTTAAGCTTAAAAGTTACCGTAAAGTCCCGGTTTGACGTTTTTGGACACGTATACGCAAAATAAAGTTTTTTTTGACGTTTCCATCAGAAAAATAATAAAATATTATTATTTGCTCAAAAATGCATTTATTTGACTGCTACCATATATACTGTGCTGTCGATACGCGTGTGGGGTTGCTTTTCAGTAATTACGAGAAAGCTCTCAGTAAATTACGAAACTTGTCAGTAACTATCAGAAATGGAATAATTTATGCTTACTGACAAAAATAAACTTTTTTTGCAGCGACTCTAAGCTACAGTATGGGGGACAGCTCCCAAAAATGCTCAGAAACATGCAATCGCGCATAGAAATGCTTAGCTTAAAAATAATAAATAACCATTTATTATTAATTTAAAATGTGAAAATCACCATTTGTCACATGGATACTCCAACCCTGGCCAGCCATCCGGCTGTAAAGGTCAAACTATAAGGCCTGCCCAAGCTCTTTTTTTATTCAGCACTGTCAACCAGCCGGGGAAAAATCATGGGAATCAAGAACCGAACAATATTGTGGCGAACAATCTCAGCTTGACCGAGTTGAGCAACGAGGTTCTTGTTTTCCTCTTCCAGTCGGCATACATCACCATCCTTAGCAACCAAGTCATTTTCTAGTTGTTGAATTTTCTCCAGCTGTTCTGCGGATTTCCTGCTCCACTCTTCTCTCTCTTTGTCAACCCCGATGAGACGATCCAACAAACCCTCCTCTCATCGAGCGCACGCCTCATACTGAGCCCTCATTGCCTCATGTTCAGTGGCAAGCTTTTGAAAATTTTCAGTTTGAGCATCCCTAGCATCCTCGGCAGCTCCGACCCGGTTCGACATATCCTGGCAACCTTGGTGAACATATGTTAACTTCTCGTAATCAGCATTGAGTTGTTTGAACCTTTTCAAGACCTCCCCTTGGGTCATGGCACTCATACCCAGCTGTTCATAGGCTCTCCAGGTTAGCTGAACATCACTCAATACATCAAGGGCATCCTATTCAGCGGGGATAGGGAGATGAGAGATGAGTTCCCTACATGCTCGAAAAGAGTCCAGCCGGACGTCATCATGCAGCATCCACGCCGGGACAAAATAGTCAGCCTGCCCAGCTGAGTGGTCTACTGCAAACAATAACAAAAGGTAAAAAATATATAAATATAAAAAAAAAAAAAAAAAAAAAAAAAAAAAAAAAAAAAAAAGATGAGAGAGTGGAGGAAGGTGTGAAGTACCGGAAGCATCGAAACGGACTTCAAGGACCGTATGATCCCTAGTATGACGAGAGCGCTGGACGGACAAAGCTGAAGATATAAAAAAAAGGAAGATAACATCAATACATCATAGAAGAAAGGAGCGACACAACCGAAATAACTAAGTCTTACCATCAGAATGACGGGGTCCTGACTCATGATGCTCCTCTTCATTTTCAACCGGCATAACAGCTTGATTCCCTTGCCTATTTTCCCCCATGACCTCTTCAGTTCCTCTAGGATTTGCCCCGGCTCCAGTACCTTCTGTAGAAAACTAAAAGGGGGGGTTGAATAGTTTTACCGATTAAAACTTCATTTTAAAACTTATAGATCGACTTATGTCAATCTAGTTTACGTGTTGGATATTGATAGTTAGAAAAGGAAAATAACTAAAGAGATAGAGATAGAAAGACACAACCATAACACGAGTGTTTATAGTGATTCGGATACAAGGACTCTTTTTACCTGCCCTACTCTACTCCCCGAGTACTCAACTCGAGAGTTTCGTAAACACTGCACAAGACAAACTCCTTTCACCGGCGGAGAAGCCTTTACAACGTCGCTTACACTTTATCCGGTACAAAGCAAAATACCGAGCTCTTCTACGAGGTAGAGCCAAACCTATCACAACGTCGACTACACTTTATCCGGTACAAGGCTAGATACCGGGTTCCATTACAAAGGAGGAACCACTACCCAACAAAACACAACTTGGAGATCCACTCTCCAATATCACCAATCTACAAGACACAACATACGGGTGATCACCCCCGACTACACCAATGTATACAACAAGACTTGAGGCACTAAACCTCGACAACAATGTCTTACACCAAGACAACCTTGAGGTATCAAACCTCGACTTCGACAATATACACCAAAATCTTCATGAGCCACCAAAACTCATCTTCACAATCTTGATCTACACAACTTGAAGAATCACTCTTCAATGACAAAGACCTTCACGACTTGACTTGGCAATCCAAGCTTCAACTATACCAAAGTACACACCGTGTCTTGAATCTACTTGAGTTAGATCACCTACAAGAGTCACTTCTGTGATCTTGAGATGATGATGAAGTCTAGCATTCCATGGCTTGGAGGTTGCACGACTTCGACTCTAAACGTAGTGATTCGCCTTTAGAAGGAACCTATAGAATCACCACACAAAAGACTACAAGAAAGATCTAGGATATGAGGTTAGTGAGAGAGAAACATAGAGAGAAGAAATGTATAGAAAGGTTCAAGAAAGAAAGAAGAAATGACTCACTATTTATAGGCAATAAAAGCCACTGTTCACCCGTATCCGGAGGATCTCTAAGAAAAGGGATCCGACCTTCTGGTAGTACCAGTCCGAATTTTGGATTACAATTCCGGGTTATGGGTTATGGATCAAGGTCCATGGGTTATGTGATGTAACACCCCCAAATTTGATTTGTGGCAGCGGAAGATTAATCTGGGTGTTACGGTGAGGATCGAAAACAAAATTTTAAGAAAACAGCCTAAGACGGCATTTTTAATATACATAGGTCCATAATACAAATCCAGTTATAAAATATTACATCAGAGTGCTAAGGTTTCATTTAAATAAACATTATTTTAACTGGATTACAACTTTATTATACACCATTTATTGAAGATAGGGTATGCCTGCTCCATGCCTTGCCGTGCTCCTTTAATTCCCTGAGATACATGCTTAAAAGTCAACATAATGTTGAGTGAATCATGGAGTTTATAGTTTAAATATCAGTTCAATCACAAGTAAGATTGTATTGGAGATACAATCAGTTTAAAATATTGATATTGCAGTTCATATATTGCCCTAAGTCTCATGACACGCAAACGTTAACAAAGTACCGCCTAAACGGAGGAGTCCACCAAATTAATGATGAAAATTTGCCCTCAGTTAATAGGTGATTTTGCCAATTCCTATTTCTCTCAAATATAATGCATCGCGACTAATACGACTAGCAAAAAGCATTCCGTCACAGTATTAGTGGGATAGGTCGTCAACCTCTAATAGATCTATTCATTATATTCGCGTTCACCGCAGTGATTAATGGCTCATGATAAAGGGTCTTATGGCAATATGGGGTACTTAGGCATATATCAAGTCAGGTAGCATACAGAAAAATACTTGTGATTTAGTTATAGCATGTATCCCCCTCACGGAGTTTAAAAAGTATAAAGAGTTAAAAAGTGAGGCCATGACTCACCTTATGCGTTCCTGGTGATGGTAAAATAATTCAGAGGTGATTATAACAACTTCGATATAAAACCTGGTAAATATATATAAATACTGAGAATCTTACTAATTTCTAGTGTGTATGTGTATGAGTGGTGGATGATGATTATTTAACAATCTAATGAAGATGTTATATGCTTATGATGCTCGTATCCTTGTAAGATCATAGTCTCAACAAGTAAATAAAATATTACCATGAATTATTTCTATCGCTATTACTAATATGCAAATATAGTGCAAGTGTGCATATAAAGTAAAGATGAGGTGCAAAAATGAAAAAGAAAATAAGAATAACAAGTTATAATGGTTATTCCTTGGTCTTTCCAGATTTTACATTTTCTACCCTAACCGTGGTGCGCGTTACGTCGTTAGTCCTTATTCAGTCCGTAGTCCAATATCAGTCCAATACTTGTCCAATAGTCCATATAAGACTTGAAGTTCAATAATATGTCAATTTCAGTCCTCTACAACTGTTTTCACAGCTTCAGTCCCTTGGTTTACAGGTTTGACAGTTTTAGTCCTTTACGGTTAAGTCGCGTTACATTTTTAGTCCTTTATGCATAAAAATGACGGGAAAAATATTCGGAAAATTTTTATAACTTTATTAAGTTTATTTTAACTTATTTCACTTTATTATTTCAGAAAATAAATTATTTTTGCACTAATGGGCCATGTATCGATTTGTAACATAGCCCGTTAAGAGTTTTAGAGGCGAGGGCTTGAAAATAGTTTCGGGCTTGGATTCGGGCTATTTTTAGGATTCTAAAAATATATTACTCGGGCCTGTTGGACCTTGTTAACGCAAATCATTGTTGGGCTTGGTTTTGGCCCAAACCGAAGTTATATAATTTTCTGAAAATAGTTGATAGTTTCATGTGGAGGTCGATCCAATTTGAATTATTTTGAGCGTGATGTCGAGCTTATGGGTTCGAACTTAGAACATGAAAAATGTAGTTGGCTAGCTTGTCATTCGAGTGGTATAAAAATATAGTTAGGTTATATATGAGATTTCGAAAATATGATAAGGGTTTATGGGCTGGTCGAGCCTAATAATTATGTGAAATATTCTATGGAATTTTCTAAGTGTTTGGTCCTAGTCGAGTGGTGCTAAAAAGAGACTAATTTGAGTGTCGATATGGGGTTACGAGAGGGATCTCAAAACACAAAATAATTAGTTTGCCATATGAACTTTTGAGAATGATAAAAATATGTAGGTGTTGTGTGAACGGTTTTATATTAAATAAGTCGTGAAACGGCGGGTTCGAGTGAATTTCCTTAACTAGTGATGTCGTGATATATTTTCTCTTGTTTTCTTTTTATCCGGTTTAGTGTGAGTTTATTATTCAAGTTTAGAGTGACGTTTATAAGACGGTCATATGTAAGTGTAACTTAGGTGGTTCGATTCACTTAAGGTTTTAACGTATTTCTTCTATATCTTGTAGCCCGGTTGAGATTAACTGTTTTTAATATTCGAATAACAATTGCATGTAACTAATTTAAGTGTTACTATATACAGATTTGAATAAGGCTTTTAATCATGCATGGTATGCTTTATATGATAATGTGTAAGCTAAGTTTGTGACAGTGTGGCATATAAAACTTGTGTTCGAATGGAGTGATGAATGAACATGCATGCATGGATATGCGATGTAATTAAAAAGGGAGGTGGAGACTTACTTCACCCTTTTGAAAAGGTGGTGAGACGGACTTGGCTTGTTCGAATGACACACGAAATGAACAATCTTTTTACTTTGAACGTCCTATTCTTACTCTGGTTATGTCTACTGACGAACAAAGGTAGTTTTTACATGAAGTAGTTGGATAGTGCAATGGGTGTGAAGGAGATGGTGGGTTCGAATGATGCACAGGGAAGACTAGTGAGTTATAAGGGTTGTTATATAAATTGACCGGATTGGGTTTATTTCCCACATGTATGACAGAAATGTCTCTGTGGTGCTTAGGGGATATGTTTATTTGGATGGAAGGGGATAGAGGTTAGAATGAGTGAATGAAAGAGCTTATATAGGAAAAATATCTCTAACCTTGTACTGTTAACATGGGACACTTGTATGATGATTTCTTCAATTGAGTGTAAGAGTGGTTGTATCTTTGTATTTTAGTTATTATATGTTCTTGCTTCTTTGATTCTCATACGTGGTTGTGGTTATTTGCCACAAGTTCTATTTCTATTTTACCTTTGTATCTTGGAATATCCATATTGAGAGGTTTGTATTCTATTTTTGTATGACCTATTTTAATTAAAATGGTGGCAAGTAGTTTTTGGGATTTATCGAATTATATTTACAGTTTTGGATCAAAGTCTTTAGTGGTATACTTAGTTCGAATTGTCTAAGTGGATGTATGATTATGCTTAGGGTCGAAATGAGCACAGTTAAATCTAATGTCATTATTGTGCAAATCGTTGGTAACATTAGTTGGGTTGTTGGATATTACATTAGTTAATTACGTGATGCTTTCGAATGTGTAAGGACGAATGGAAGTCGAGCTTGGTCTTATTAATAATGTCGGGTTCTTGAGCAAATGAGGAACGAGTGGTTAATAATAGTAAGGCAAGAAAATAATTGGAAGCGAACTAGTGAAAGAAATCTTGAAATCGTGGTGCGGGTGGTTTGTGAGGTTTGTGTTAAGTTTTGTGGGTTGCAATGCAATATGGTTATTTTTGATCTATGAGTTCGGCATGGCAATTTTAGCATTTATGTTGTGTCGATCTGTAACAAGGGAAGGAGCTAAAGAAGTGTAGCAATTTTCTTCAATGGGCTGTGGTGTTTGAAATGGGTTGGCAGTTGGCTAGCTCGATGGGCTCTTGGATAAGTGGGCTATGGAATGGTGGTTGGGTCGAGACAATTAAGGGTCCGGTTGGTTAGTAGTGTGAGGTTAGGATTTGAGTTGGTTGTTAGTGTTTGTGTTTTAATTAGGTAGTATTAGGTAATAGTAAGTTTTATTAAGTGTAGCGAGATAGTAAAATGATTAGGATTACTCGTCGTTGTTTATATGAAAATGATGTTGTGTCGGAAATATAAATCCTAGCGTTGTTGTGTTAAATATTTATATGCGTGTGTATATACAATGTATGGCTACTATTAATAGTAAGCGAAAAGTTCAAATTTCTAGCAAAAATAGACAATTAGGGAATAGTAATTCGAGATTATCATTAATCACTAAGATTAATTACAAGGGTTTTTCACAGGGTCTTACAGTACTCCTCTCCTCATTCGAATTCCGTCCCGGAATTCAAGTCTAAAATGGCTACTAAGAGAGGTTTACGGGGATAGATTGTAGAGATATTTCTTATTTGAACATCAAAGAAGCGAGATTCTCACTATATTTATTTGTACTAAATGAATTGAATTCGAAAGTTTGGTCAATAGTTGAATTCATAGCCGACGAATAGTAGAAATAACGGTCAAGAGTAGGAAGTATTTATTACTGAATGTCTAGTGATCTAACGGTCGAGACTAGAGGATTTTTAAGGGTAGCAGTTTGAAATTTAATGATAGTGAATAGTAAAATAGCGGGTATTATTTTTTTACCTACTTTTTCTCTTTACTCTCTCCTTTTTCTTCCACTTTATTCCCTTTTCATCTTTTCACCCTTTTCAATTATTCTCATCATTCAAATTTCATCTTTTCCACTCCATCTCTCATCCGAAAAAAAAATATGCCTCCGATTGCCGTAATCCTTGCAACCATGTTCATCATTTTCGTCGTTGCCGGTTTGGTTCTTCTTCCCGGCGAAGATACCCGTGGCTGGATTGGATACTTGTTGGTTATCGTACCCCTCACAATTCTAGCGATTTTTGCGGATAAATTTTGGAAGTGAAGGTCGAGCGTAGGTGCTTAAGATGTAGCTTTGTTGTGGACCGATGTAATGGGGAATAACTTCTTGTTTAGGTTTATGTTAAGTTGTTATGTTTAATGGTTCGCTTTTGTGTCTTCAGAATAATCAGGGTACTTCATCCTATGGCGGGTCTTGTTATGGTTGGGTTGGTGGTGGTTTTTGTTTCTATAGTAGGATTACCGATTGAAGGTTGTATGTTTTATGTTGTGTTTTATGTGCTTTTGATGTTAATCCTCTCGTTATGTATTAACCTTCAAGGTTTCTAATAAAATCCTATGTTGTTTGTGTTTGTCGTAGATTGTTGTGAATTTTTAAAGTTTCTAATGTTCGTAATTTCTTGTCCTCATATAATAGTGAAATAAGGGATGAGTGTAGATCTGACTGGGGTTGGTTAAAAAGTAAAGTTTTATGAACAAGTTATTTTATTTCAAGGTTCTGTTGTTGGAATGAAAATTGTTATTAAAATTTCGAAAGGATAACTGTCCCATTTATAACATGATTCTTCCTAAATTATACATAGGTAGCTAGGCTATGTATAATTGAGGATCAAATAATGTAACTCTTGGTTCAGCATTTATGTTTCTTCACGAATCTTCATATGATTGTGTTATAATAATTTCGTCACAAAGTCAGGCAGTTTCTGATTAAAATAATAATATAAGTTTTTGTTCATTTTTCGAGGACAAGTCAAAATTTTCTAAGATAACATTTGGACATCTTGGATATGTACTTGAGTTTTAAGTGGAATTCCATTGCAATATGGTAATAACTTAGTGTTTGATCATGATAAAATTAATTAAATTCTTGAGGTACTATTAATGTATTTGTTACATAACGACTAATAGTAGCGAGGTGTAATGGAAATGGAAATAGACGTAGATTTTTATTATCATGGAAATATTACAAGGTAGATTTTTCACACGGTAGAAAGATAACTTTTACACTTAGGTTACATCCATCGTACCTAAGGTAAATACAAACGGAAATACAACTTAGATAGTCCTATCTAGAGTTTATTTATTTTACAGCAGGAATCCATACATCTGCTTAACCTAGAGGTCATTCTTTGGTACTACTGGGTTCTTTTAACGAGTCTTCATTCTTTTGCATCCATCTTAGCCTTCCAGTGAGCATTGTAGTTTGGGCAATGGCTCTTGTAATGCCCTAGTGCACCACATCCGTGGCATCTTATGGATGAATGCTGTTCCTTTCTTTCCATAACTTTGCAGTCACTTGTCTTGTGGCCTGTCCTCCTGCACCTCCCGCATTTTGCAGTGCAATCTCCGGTGTGATGCATCTTACATTTTAGGCACAGAGGTTTATTTCCACGATAGTTGTCTCGGTTGGTAGGGGTGGTGACGTAGTTTCCTTCAGTTTCTGGGTCGAGCCTTTGCTGGCGAAAGTAGTCAATGCGGTCTTGTAGATGATTGCGGGTGCAAACATCATTGTGAAACTCACATTCGTTGAGAGTAAAGGGTCTTTGTTTTTGGTTATTTTTCTTAAGTGCAACATCTTGCCTAATTCTTTGGGTACATGTGCGGATGGGCTTGGTTATTTTCCTTGAATTCTTCAGGCTAGTTGGCCTACATCCCATGAAACGTTCATGGTTATGCTTGCAAGGTATAACCTTCTTTCTCTCTTTTCTTGTCATGTCATTGTCGTTTGGACGAACTGTTGAGGTTATCTCTATGACTACTGCAACGATTTTGTTTACCAATTCCTCGATGGTTTTAGGGGTCATGATTGTTGTGGGCACCACACTGTTCATGTCGTCCATTTCCTATGAACATTACACGAAGCGTTGATTTAGTGTTCACTTCATCGTTAGAATAATTCAAATAGCAAAACATTTGTATATTAATGCTAACAATGTAGTCTTAATGTGAAATCAAATCAACTGAGGATCATAGAAATACGATGTGTTTGGGTAGCATCGTAAAATAATAATCAACTCTTGACATGTGATTGTTAAGGAACATTTGAATTTATCTATAATAGTTGAAGTTCAACGACTTTCTCTTCAGAATATTGGTTCTTGGAATTCTATGTTTTTTTTTTTTTTTTTTTTTTTTTTTTTTTTTTTTTTTTTTTTTAGTGGCGTATAATCAAGATAATGTCATCAAAATTGACATAATTCTAATAACTTGTTCGATTGATTGTTGCAAAACAATCAGTACAAGATCTTTTATTAATGCCTCATTGATTCATGTGGGTTATTTGTTTACCTAGGGAGTAACAAAGGGTGAGGTTTTGCATGGCGCTGTGCTCTTATGGCATCATAGTATGGTTTGGTGAGAAGAATTTGTTTACAACAGAAAAGTATAACAGAAGGATAGTTATTATACATTTAAGTCGATTACAAGCTCTGAGAGTTACTGATTTATTGGAAGTACATAAACTACTAACCAAAACTATTTGGTTTATTTAGTACAACAACGATACTTAAGATCAGTTACGTCTCTGACGTAGACGTCTAACTTCTGCCTCCAGATCCAATTGCGCAGCTTCCATGGCCGAGAAACGTTCTTGGCATGCATTCATCTGATTAGCTAACATGTTTTCCAAGGCCGCAATCTTTTGGCTTTGGGTTCTTGCTGTGTCTCTAGCTAACCATAACGCTCTTTCAATGTCTTCAATTCTAACGTGGGTTTGAGTATGGCCTCTACCTAAACAGCGGGTTCTGGCATCCAAGTTTCTAAGTTCTTGTTCATAGTTGTCTTTCATGTTGCCAATGTTCACTCCTAAACCAAACACTTCTCGTCTCTCAGCATCGGTCCTCTTGAACAGGGTATCAATGTTACGGTCAAACCATTCAAATCGTAATGGATGTAACTCTTTTAACTGTTCAGAGTGAGCGTTTAGTATGCTGGTGTGTTGGTGAAGGCGAATCCATATGGAGTCTCGGGTGTCAATATTGTAGTCAGGAGATTTGGGTGAGGATACATTGTTTGGAACATCTGGCATGGAGAAATCTGAGGTATTGGGTATGGGAGAATTTAGGTTGATGTTTTCCCAGGTCATTTCTTGACGTGAACTTTGTCCAATTTCAAATGTTGGTTGACCACCAATCGGATCTGAATAGGATTCAGTTGCTCTCCTAAGTTTATGACGTGGAGGTGAGTGAGTAGGTGATGATGAAGATGAGTTCTGAGTAAGTTCTAGGTTAGGTCGGGGTTGTGACATTTGAACATAAGGATCTTCAGTATTTGGTGTAATATGATAGCTAGGTGCTACATGAGTGATAGGAGTGGTAGTCTTAGTGATATCAACTGGTAGGGAAGACATGTTACTGTAATAATCCATATATCGTAGAATAAGTAACTTACTCACATTAAGTGGTGTATTATAAGCATAAGATGATCTAGTTATGCACAGTAACTATCAAGTATGCAGGGCTTATATATGACAATTTAACGAATAACATACCGAGCACGGCAGCAAGCAGGCATGGAGAATTTAAGGTAACATGGTGTATAGTTAATTTGTTTGAAAAATGTAGTTATAGTCCAACGTTTAAAAACATTTGGTTCTCTATAACCGAAGCTCTGATGCCAAACTGTAACACCCCCAAATTTGATTTGTGGCAGCGGAAGATTAATCTGGGTGTTACGGTGAGGATCGAAAACAAAATTTTAAGAAAACAGCCTAAGACGGCATTTTTAATATACATAGGTCCATAATACAAATCCAGTTATAAAATATTACATCAGAGTGCTAAGGTTTCATTTAAATAAACATTATTTTAACTGGATTACAACTTTATTATACACCATTTATTGAAGATAGGGTATGCCTGCTCCATGCCTTGCCGTGCTCCTTTAATTCCCTGAGATACATGCTTAAAAGTCAACATAATGTTGAGTGAATCATGGAGTTTATAGTTTAAATATCAGTTCAATCACAAGTAAGATTGTATTGGAGATACAATCAGTTTAAAATATTGATATTGCAGTTCATATATTGCCCTAAGTCTCATGACACGCAAACGTTAACAAAGTACCGCCTAAACGGAGGAGTCCACCAAATTAATGATGAAAATTTGCCCTCAGTTAATAGGTGATTTTGCCAATTCCTATTTCTCTCAAATATAATGCATCGCGACTAATACGACTAGCAAAAAGCATTCCGTCACAGTATTAGTGGGATAGGTCGTCAACCTCTAATAGATCTATTCATTATATTCGCGTTCACCGCAGTGATTAATGGCTCATGATAAAGGGTCTTATGGCAATATGGGGTACTTAGGCATATATCAAGTCAGGTAGCATACAGAAAAATACTTGTGATTTAGTTATAGCATGTATCCCCCTCACGGAGTTTAAAAAGTATAAAGAGTTAAAAAGTGAGGCCATGACTCACCTTATGCGTTCCTGGTGATGGTAAAATAATTCAGAGGTGATTATAACAACTTCGATATAAAACCTGGTAAATATATATAAATACTGAGAATCTTACTAATTTCTAGTGTATATGTGTATGAGTGGTGGATGATGATTATTCTACAATCTAATGAAGATGTTATATGCTTATGATGCTCGTATCCTTGTAAGATCATAGTCTCAACAAGTAAATAAAATATTACCATGAATTATTTCTATCGCTATTACTAATATGCAAATATAGTGCAAGTGTGCATATAAAGTAAAGATGAGGTGCAAAAATGAAAAAGAAAATAAGAATAACAAGTTATAATGGTTATTCCTTGGTCTTTCCAGATTTTACATTTTCTACCCTAACCGTGGTGCGCGTTACGTCGTTAGTCCTTATTCAGTCCGTAGTCCAATATCAGTCCAATACTTGTCCAATAGTCCATATAAGACTTGAAGTTTAATAATATGTCAATTTCAGTCCTCTACAACTGTTTTCACAGCTTCAGTCCCTTGGTTTACAGGTTTGACAGTTTTAGTCCTTTACGGTTAAGTCGCGTTACATTTTTAGTCCTTTTTGCATAAAAATGACGGGAAAAATATTCGGAAAATTTTTATAACTTTATTAAGTTTATTTTAACTTATTTCACTTTATTATTTCAGAAAATAAATTATTTTTGCACTAATGGGCCATGTATCGATTTGTAACATAGCCCGTTAAGAGTTTTAGAGGCGAGGGCTTGAAAATAGTTTCGGGCTTGGATTCGGGCTATTTTAGGATTCTAAAAATATATTACTCGGGCCTGTTGGACCTTGTTAACGCAAATCATTGTTGGGCTTGGTTTTGGCCCAAACCGAAGTTATATAATTTTCTGAAAACAGTTGATAGTTTCATGTGGAGGTCGATCCAATTTGAATTATTTTGAGCGTGATGTCGAGCTTATGGGTTCGAACTTAGAACATGAAAAATGTAGTTTGCTAACTTGTCATTCGAGTGGTATAAAAATATGAATAGGTTATATATGAGATTTCGAAAATATGATACGGGTTTATGGGCTGGTCGAGCCTAATAATTATGTGAAATATTCTATGGAATTTTCTAAGTGTTTGGTCCTAGTCGAGTGGTGCTAAAAAGAGACTAATTTGAGTGTCGATATGGGGTTACGAGAGGGATCTCAAAACACAAAATAATTAGTTTGCCATATGAACTTTTGAGAATGATAAAAATATGTAGGTGTTGTGTGAACGGTTTTATATTAAATAAGTCGTGAAACGGCGGGTTCGAGTGAATTTCCTTAACTAGTGATGTCGTGATATATTTTCTCTTGTTTTCTTTTTATCCGGTTTAGTGTGAGTTTATTATTCAAGTTTAGAGTGACGTTTATAAGACGGTCATATGTAAGTGTAACTTAGGTGGTTCGATTCACTTAAGGTTTTAACGTATTTCTTCTATATCTTGTAGCCCGGTTGAGATTAACTGTTTTTAATATTCGAATAACAATTGCATGTAACTAATTTAAGTGTTACTATATACAGATTTGAATAAGGCTTTTAATCATGCATGGTATGCTTTATATGATAATGTGTAAGCTAAGTTTGTGACAGTGTGGCATATAAAACTTGTGTTCGAATGGAGTGATGAATGAACATGCATGCATGGATATGCGATGTAATTAAAAAGGGAGGTGGAGACTTACTTCACCCTTTTGAAAAGGTGGTGAGACGGACTTGGCTTGTTCGAATGACACACGAAATGAACAATCTTTTTACTTTGAACGTCCTATTCTTACTCTGGTTATGTCTACTGACGAACAAAGGTAGTTTTTACATGAAGTAGTTGGATAGTGCAATGGGTGTGAAGGAGATGGTGGGTTCGAATGATGCACAGGGAAGACTAGTGAGTTATAAGGGTTGTTATATAAATTGACCGGATTGGGTTTATTTCCCACATGCACGACAGAAATGTCTCTGTGGTGCTTAGGGGATATGTTTATTTGGATGGAAGGGGATAGAGGTTAGAATGAGTGAATGAAAGAGCTTATATAGGAAAAATATCTCTAACCTTGTACTGTTAACATGGGACACTTGTATGATGATTTCTTCAATTGAGTGTAAGAGTGGTTGTATCTTTGTATTTTAGTTATTATATGTTCTTGCTTCTTTGATTCTCATACGTGGTTGTGGTTATTTGCCACAAGTTCTATTTCTATTTTACCTTTGTATCTTGGAATATCCATATTGAGAGGTTTGTATTCTATTTTTGTATGACCTATTTTAATTAAAATGGTGGCAAGTAGTTTTTGGGATTTATCGAATTATATTTACAGTTTTGGATCAAAGTCTTTAGTGGTATACTTAGTTCGAATTGTCTAAGTGGATGTATGATTATGCTTAGGGTCGAAATGAGCACAGTTAAATCTAATGTCATTATTGTGCAAATCGTTGGTAACATTAGTTGGGTTGTTGGATATTACATTAGTTAATTACGTGATGCTTTCGAATGTGTAAGGACGAATGGAAGTCGAGCTTGGTCTTATTAATAATGTCGGGTTCTTGAGCAAATGAGGAACGAGTGGTTAATAATAGTAAGGCAAGAAAATAATTGGAAGCGAACTAGTGAAAGAAATCTTGAAATCGTGGTGCGGGTGGTTTGTGAGGTTTG
The DNA here is from genome assembly GCA_021014915.2 of Artemisia tridentata subsp. tridentata. NCBI lineage: Eukaryota > Viridiplantae > Streptophyta > Magnoliopsida > Asterales > Asteraceae > Artemisia > Artemisia tridentata. The sequence goes on along the minus strand of CP139509.1, from coordinate 53,374,070 downwards.
TGTTAAGTTTTGTGGGTTGCAATGCAATATGGTTATTTTTGATCTATGAGTTCGGCATGGCAATTTTAGCATTTATGTTGTGTCGATCTGTAACAAGGGAAGGAGCTAAAGAAGTGTAGCAATTTTCTTCAATGGGCTGTGGTGTTTGAAATGGGTTGGCAGTTGGCTAGCTCGATGGGCTCTTGGATAAGTGGGCTATGGAATGGTGGTTGGGTCGAGACAATTAAGGGTCCGGTTGGTTAGTAGTGTGAGGTTAGGATTTGAGTTGGTTGTTAGTGTTTGTGTTTTAATTAGGTAGTATTAGGTAATAGTAAGTTTTATTAAGTGTAGCGAGATAGTAAAATGATTAGGATTACTCGTCGTTGTTTATATGAAAATGATGTTGTGTCGGAAATATAAATCCTAGCGTTGTTGTGTTAAATATTTATATGCGTGTGTATATACAATGTATGGCTACTATTAATAGTAAGCGAAAAGTTCAAATTTCTAGCAAAAATAGACAATTAGGGAATAGTAATTCGAGATTATCATTAATCACTAAGATTAATTACAAGGGTTTTTCACAGGGTCTTACACAAGGTCCATGGGTTATGTGATGTCATGCATGATGTCAAAGACATCTTGGGTCATGGGTTATGGACCTTGGGTCATGGGTTATGGACTTTGGGTCATGGGTCATGGATATTACCCATTTGTGATGTCATGCATGAGGTCAAGCACATGGGTTATGGGTTATGGTTTGTGCTCCATGGGTCATGGGTCTTGGACATGGGTTTTGGGTTTGGATAGTCCAACTCTAGTAACTAGTACATTGTTTTTAACTAGTTGTTTTCAAAGTATGTATTTTATGAAAAATGCTAGTAATATATTTACTTATAAGTGTTTCATAAAAATGGTTTTGGCAAACTAATTAACTAAACATGTTTGATGATTTATTTGTTTAGTGAAATAAGTTAGTAAACTATTGGCTCAAAACTTTACGTTTTTTATCTATCTCGTAAAAATGATTTTACGTTTGTTATCGACAAAACATTAGAAGATCGTAAAATATAAATAAACGTTTTTAAGGTTTATTTGTATTAACTTAAGATCTCGATCTTGCAAAGACAAAATCGATCCTAACTAGGATCCCGATCTTGAAAACCTTGGTATTAACACCTTCATCTTGATGAATAGACATTTGAACCTCCTGATTTGGTACGGCCTGGTGGAGGGGAGTGGCGTCAATAGTTCGTTCGGGAGACGAGATAGTCTCACCAGCAGCCGTTTTCTTCTTCTTTCTTTTCGGGGCAGTTGATGGGCCCTCCCCTGCACGTTTATTGGACCGGGCCTTCTGGGCAGCTTTTTCCGCAGCGGCTTTCTCTTTCTTTTCTCAAGCCTTCACCACATCCTCGTCGGCCGTCTCGGCTTTCCTCGTCAGGTAGTCTTTTTTGGGAAGGGCCACACCATGTTCTAAAGGATCGGTGTTTCGTTTCGGTCTTTGCTGGGTTGGATCTACCGGATCTCCTTTGCTCACCACAGTCCCCTCCCAGTCAGGAAGCTCCAAGTACTCAGACATGGTGATAACTGCAAAATAAGAGACCAAGTAAAAAAACTTTCGCAATAAATATGAAGGATACAACGCGTATATCTGTAATCATATGGGGAATAAGCACATGTAGTAAATCAACATTACCACGCCCTCCGGCATCCTTTAAAACTGCCACATAATCCGGATTCTTAAAAACCGTAGACAAACCGGAGATCCACAAAAGGCTGAAAGTGGGCTTGCGGAGAAGGATAACTTTTTCGCTCAACTTGTTAGCGGCCTCCTCAGAGTAAGTCATGGGAAAATCATCACAAATCTTTGAATCTCTGTGCCTCCATGCCATGGCGTCCGGTATAGCCCTTCGGTCAATAAAGAAGAACTTTTCCTTCCAATGCTTCAAACCGGTCAGTACTTCTTGAAAACATTTCTTGGCCTTCTTACCCGTCCTACTTTCGAACGAAAACCAGTGCCCTGCTTTGCATAACTTGTAAAACACCCGGAACAATGAAACAGTCGGACGACTGTCCAAACTATAACATCGGATCTCAAAAAGGGTTACCCGGTTAAGGCACAACGGCACTAGTTGAGAAATATGCACTTTGAAATATCTAATCACCGCAAGCAAAAAAGTTGAAAATGGAATCCGATCACCACCCATATCCAACTGTTGTACATATATACCTATTTTATCATTCGGAAGATTGTTCATCGTGAGGTTAGGATCCGGAAGTTGTGGGTGCAGGTCACTCGGAATACCGTATATTTTTATAACGTCGTCAAGCTCGGTTTGGGTCAGTTTGGAAGTAAATGTGTGCATGTCAAATTTGGGTACTACCCTAGCCTTTTGGGCAACCTCCGGTGCCACCTCTCTCGGTTCATCCTCTGACATGTTTAAAAAATAGAATAGTTGGAAGGAAATAAAACAAACAACGAAAGGAAGAAGTAAGACGCACCTCGGAAGAGAGATATACAGATGAATGGCGAAGAAAACTAGAATTCACACAGTACAAAGTAAAAAATGAAAGTGAAAACGGTATATATATAGGGTAAATCTAGGGCGAAGCGAAACGTCGCGTCAAATTGCACTGTGTCGACGTGGCATCATCTGGGCCGTCCACGACATGACGCTTGAATAACGTGGCTGAAATGCACTGTTTCGGATTCTTAAAGAGTGGCCCAAGAATCACCATCCTGTTGGGCTAATTTAGGCCCAAACAAGAAAACATCCACTAACCAAACTCATTAAGATGGAGAAACGGAAAAAAACACTATGGACCTGAAAAGTATTGCGTCACCGACCCTCGAACCGGTAACACAATACTGGGGGTGGGGGATATGTTGGCGTATGTGTCCGGATGGCACGTGCCGGACGACATGCACCTGACCGAACGGAAGCAGAAGGGCTCAGCCTTTTGTTTGGTGGAAAAAGCATGAGAACAGTGTTGCGCCGCCACCCTGGATTTAAGGGATCATGTCTTGTACGAAACCTGACACCTACTAACTAGGTTAGGTGTAGGTCTGCGATCACTGTTCTCAAGTACAAACAGGTATCGAGGTGGGAGTAGTATAAATACCCCCAACCTCATTTATTATATCCAACTAACCAACACACACTAGTAATTACCCACATTTATTACTGAACCCTTCGGTCCCACACTTTATACTCATTCTCACGCCGGAGCTTGGTCCTGGGACAATACCCGGGGCGAGGCTGACGCGTGTCTTCCTTTGTGCAGGAACGAAGTGTTCTGAACCCGTCTGGAGAAGTCAAGAAAGAAAAGGCCGAGGTGCAAGATTTTACCTCAACAGTCTTATTGAAAATATATAAAACAAGATAAATACTACCTCCGTCTCATTTTAGTTGTTCGTTGACCAAATTTTGACCGTAAATATTTTTGTTTGCATTATATAATATTTGATGAAAGTTATATCATTGAAAAGTTCGTTAACGTTCAAGATTTTACCTCAACAGTCTTATTGAAAATATATGAAACAAGATAAATACTACCTCCGTCTCATTTTAGTTATATCATTGAAAAGTTCGTTAACGAACTTTTCAATGATATAACTTTCATCAAGTATTATATAATACAAACAAAAATATTTACGGTCAAAATTTGGTCAACGGACAACTAAAATGGGACGGAGGGAGTTTGAGATATGTCGTCGTTAACAAAAAAAACATATATGTCTTGTAAACACGCAAAATCTAAATGTAAACATTCTCAACTACAAAATCATTCGAATATTTAACGAGGACTACTTGAAACATCATGATGCATTCTAAACTTAAATGTATTTTCGGAAAACAAAGAAAAAAAAAAAGTTAACATAAAAGAATGTAGATATTTTAATGTGCATGAAGTGTGGACATAGATTAATGAAATTTATTTTGATTGGTGAAAGCCAGCTGCCAGAAGCAGCCACCTCATAAATCACACAACCGTCACGTGTTATACTGCCGCCAAAAATATCCATTTATTTATTTTTATTCCATTTTATCGTTTTCTGTTTACCCAAAATAAATTGATACACTACTAGTAAAATTTTGATCACACAAACTTTACCCAACTTTAAGGGGACAAGGAGTGATCATTTTGAAACTTCTAACCCTCTTAAATTTAGCCAATAAAATTATGTTAATTCAGCTCAACCCTCTCAACCAGCCCTCCCAACCAATTTCACTCACGCCTATGATTTTCCAGCCCTCTCAAATTTTTTATTTTCTCCCCCTAAACTATTAAACTACATAATTTATAACTAAAACATTTTATAACTAATCACAAAATGCATATCTCAAACATTAATTAGAAGAAACTTTATACTTTATAAAAGTTGTGTAAAAAAAAGTTTTAGGAATAAAAAATGAGGCTCAGATCTGTTTAGACGATGAGAACATGTGAATAAATCAGCCATGGCTGCAAATATTCAAAAGGTTGCAATATTTTACCATCCTTTGAATTTATTTGCCCCGCCAAGATGCAAGATCATCTCTAAATCATGTTCCAATTTCACAACTTGGATCAATAAGAAAAATATCATCACAGCCTCTAATTAATAAGAAAAATATTATCACGGCCAAGATCCGGCCAAGTTTTCAAGATCCGGCCAAACATAATCACAGCCAATATCCAGCCAAAAAACCATCACAGCCAAGATCCGGCCAAAAAACCATCACAGCCAAGATCCGGCCAAACAATCACAGCCAAGATCCGGCCAAACTTTTTTTTTCTTTGAATGCCCAACGTTCCAAATTGACAAGTTTCAAAAGAATTAAAAGTTACAAACCACCCCCATATAACGTTCACAATAGCGGCTTCACCAACGGGTAATATACCCGCTCACCAAACCGTTTAAGCCAACCCGCTATAGGCGGAATGGTGTTACCGGTGGTATGAGGAGCCCGCTGGGCAACCCGCCAGCCCACTCCGAGCACCTTAATAATGAGAAAATTATACATTTGGACTCTACACATCCTACCATTTTATAGTCCACACAACAGTGGGTATGGTAACCACGGAGCTGCGTTATGGGCTAACTTGGCCTGCGTTAAGGATGAGTTACCACACTGTCTTCATGCGTTAAGGCATGCGTTAACACCATAACGCTGCATTAAGCTTACTTGTATAGGGTTTATTTAATAGTATGAAAGTATAAATGTGGCGTTATGGTTGAGTTATGATAAGTGGTGTTTTTTTGATGTTAAGGTTGAAATGTTAAAGTTGATGTGGCACTGACGTAACGCGGTGTTAAGACTTAACTCTATGGCACCAGACCTTGTGCTCTAAGAAAGCACGACTAGTTTTCGGAACTCGGTGTCACAAACCATTTGTCATACACGGGTGCAATAAAATCGAGTTCAACAATCGTTGTTTAAAATTTTAATTAAAACATTTGTAAAACAAACTATTAGGTGGTATAGATGTATGATTATTAGATTTTATTAGCAAAATCCGAGCGCGACTGGTGGTATTCATCTGCGTTTGAGCTCGAGCTCGGTCTGAGAATATAAGATCTGATATCATGACTTATTTCAATTATATATAAAGGACTATATCAAACCTTGAATTATCTTCGAACGTTAAGGTGTCTCAAAATTCTAAAAGTTTAAACATCACGTTAGATAATATTTTGAGATGAATATAAAGAAGTCGAGAAACAACGACAAAAATACCTATCAAACCACATGAATCAAAGCAAAAAACACTAATGCTCAATTCTTAAGTTTTTTGAGTAAAGAAAAATAAAAGAAATAAAAAGTAAATAATTTTAATATAATTTTAAGAGGAAAATTTTACTTTAAAATCATTCAAATCATCCCTCTTTATTAGTCATTTTACTTTTTTTTTCCTTTTTAAGTGATATTCAATAACACAATTTTTTTTTCCTATTTGATGTTCAGTTCTCAAGTTTTTTTAATATAAAAAAGTAATTTTTAACCTGATTTTAAAAGGAAATATTCTAATTCAAAATGAGCCAAATTACTTTCTTTTTTTTTTTTTTTTTTTTTTTTTTTTTTTTTTTTTTTCACTTCAATAACAATAACTAAAATTAGAATTATTTTTTAGAAAGGCCATAAAAGAATCTTTGGGCCCCATTTCTTGAATAAAATCTTGATAATAAAACCCCGCAACTTTCGGCCCCATTTATTATTATTATTATTACTGCTCCATAAACCCCTCCTACCAAAGAAAGATCTTTCTAGATCACACACACACACTAAAAACACACACACACACACAGATAAGAAGAAAGATGAAGATACAGTGTAACGTATGTGAAACTGCAGAAGCGACGGTTTTATGTTGTGCAGATGAAGCAGCGTTATGTAGGGATTGTGATACGAAAGTTCATGCTGCTAATAAGCTTGCTAGTAAACACCAACGTGTTCCTTTGTCTAATTCTAATTCCAAGATGCCCAACTGTGATATCTGTCAGGTTTATTTTTATATAAATTTATAAACTTTTTTATGTTTGATTCTTTATTTATGTGATGTTTTTAAGGTTGTTTGTGTTTAGGTTAGGGCTTTATTGATTATTTTTTGTTTTATGAATTGTTGGTTGATCATATTACCCTTACTTTTTTTTTTGATGATGGATCAGTGTTTATTGAGAATTAACTTTTAGATTTTGATGGATCAGTGTTTATTGAGAATTAACTTTTAGATTTACATAGAGGTGGAAGGCAAACGGGCAGCAAGCTGCGCCGCTAGCCCTTAAAAATCGGTCGGTCAACCCCCTTGTAGCTTGTAATTGGTTTATGCGGAATTAATTGGTGATTATCCGATTGGCATTTCCAGCAAGTTTTGGGTATTCTTGGCAAGATTTTTCTTAAAAAAACAACTTGTAATAGATATAAACAGCGACTATAGGTGATTAAAACAAGTTTACAACGGGTTTTGGGTATTTCCGGCAAAATTTGCAGGTTTCCGGCAAGTTGACCGTTGTTGACCACGGATGACCAATTTACACAAATAGAAAAGGTTGGTGGCCGATTAGCGCCCAGGTGGCGATTAATCGGCTGTGTAGGCCTTTTTTTGCAACACTAGAAAAGACTATTACAAAGTTTAAAGAAATCATACATTAATTTGTTTTTTTTTAAGTAACCATGGTTTGTGACCTTTTGACCGACTAATCCACGAGTTTGAGCCCACCGCCACACAGACGCAAGCCCTCCCCTTTCCGGGAGGGTTGGCGTGGCTACATCAGGGTTATTTGCACCTAGCACGAATTGAACTTGACACCTCTCACCTTTTAGCGATGCTTTTTACCACTAGGCCACCCCGGAGTGGTTAATTAGGTGTTATTTTTGATGATAAGATTGTATGGAATTTGGGAATATAATTTTGATTGATTCGTGTGTGTTGATTTGATGATTAGGTTTTATTGTCGATGATAAAATCGTTCTAATGTTTTGGGCGCTGTTTTTTATTTTGTGTGATATTTGTTAGGTAGCTTCGTTTCGTGTTGATAATTTGATGCTTCGTTGTTTTCGGTAAAGATAAGATGGATTAGTTTTGATTTTGTTTGTGTTTATTTGTTTTAATTATATGGTTAAATGGATTAGTTTATGTTAAAATTAAGCAGATTAATGGTTCATTGTGACCGAGTGCCTGAATTGTCGTCACAAGTTCAAATTTATTTTTTCTGAAAAGCATACGAGTCTTTTAATTTCGATACCTATCTCAAAATTTGATGTTTTTTCCTCTTTTTCTTAAGGATTCAATTGACTATCTGATTGTGTGTGTATTGATTTTATCTCTTGAAAGGATTCATCGTGAATTACGTACAACACATGGTATATATATCAGTGACAGGTTTAGGGAGATAAGTTAATATTGGCAATGAATATGTTTTGAAAGGAGATAGATGATTATTCTGACTAAATTTGTGGCTTTTTTTAATATCATTTGTCGTGGATGCTGGTTAAATAGAAAATATTTTAGTACTTCTCTGTGACATGCCAGAACTATATGAGCTACAGTGACGTGCTTAGGAAACAAGTAAATTTGTCATGAGTTCGTCTGGAAATAGGAAGACAGATTGATTATTTGGCCAAGTGAGGACTTTTTGTAATTGGTAGCTGAATAATTTGTTCAGAATGATTTATAACGAATCGTAACTGGGATTCCTTCTCTATTATTTAATCAGATTGAATATCATTTATTCATGTAAATATTGTAGCGCTTTTTATGTTTTAATACCACATTTATGTTTTGCTAATGAGCACAATTTATGTTTTGCTAATGAGCATGATTGTGTTGAACAGGTGATACAAGTGTCAACCTGTTGTGCGTTTTCTAGAAAAATGTAATATTGTTTTCGTTGAAGCTTTTAATACGTTTGACACGACATATATGTGTCATTGTCGTAGCGGTGAAATTTGGACCTTTTTTAATGTGGTTACCTATAGTTTTTTTAGTATGGTCCATATGTATGTACTCTAGAAAATTTGATCTAGATTAAATGAAATCTTAATTTTACTTGTCTGTAAATGCTGTGTAAATACTGTGTGCAGGCTGATCACGGTCCAAAAACCGAACCGGACCGGACTGAAAACCGAGTTGGCACAAAACATCGGTCCGAGGACCGGACCGGTTCGGTTCAGTCCACGGTTTATTGTGCTCAGCGCTAGTGTACACCTTAAGATACTTTCCCCTATTTAGGCTTCTCCAAGTTATCATGTGTAAATTGTTATTTTTATCCTCATTCACTATTAGGTTTTCATATGATCAGCATTTAGGTTTTATACAGTGAGTATAAAATACCTGAATTGTTTTTGGGAAATTGAAGTTAGTTAATCTATTTTTGGACAGTAAAATAATGTGAAATGTGGGGCACAATGTTTAATTTGAAATAGACAAATAACGGCAATAGATAAAAATCATTGAGAGCATTCTGGACCGATTTTAGGTGTTATCGAATTAGAACTTTTGGTCCTCGTAAAATCAGGCAAGGAACCCGCAGATCTAGGTGACCTGATAAGAACTCGCCACATATTTAAACTTTTACCAAAATTGGACACATAAAACATATACTTGCTCCTCGTAATTTTTAACAAGGAGCTCGTGGATAAACTATCATTTAAATAGGTCTTTTTTCGGTTGAGGTGGCATGTTTCTAATAGGTCTGCGGCCTCCTTGTAGCTTGTAATTGGTTTATGCGGGATTAATTGGTGATTATCGGATTGGCATTTCCAGCAAGTTTTGGATATTCCCGGCAAGATTTTCCTTAAAAAAAACAACTTGTAATAGATTTAAACAGCGGCTATAGGTGATTAAAACAAGTTTACGACGAGTTTTGGGTATTTCCGGCAAGATTTGCTGGTTTCCGGAAAGTCTGACCACCGCTGACCGTTGTTGACCACGGATGACCAATTTACACAAATAGAAAAGGTTGGTGGCCGATTAGCACCCAGGTGGCGATTAATCGGCCGTGTAGGCTTTTTTTGCAACACTGGAAAAGACTATTACAAAGTTTAAAGAAATCATACATTAATTAGTTTTTTTTTTTTAAGTAACCATGGTTTGTGACCTTTTGACCGACTAATCCACGAGTTTGAGCCCACCGCCACACAGACGCAAGCCCTCCCCTTTCCGGGAGGGTTGGCGTGGCTACATCAGGGTTATTTGCACCTAGCACGAATTAAACTTGACACCTCTCACCTTTTAGCGATGCTTTTTACCACTAGGCCACCCCTGAGTGGTTAATTAGGTGTTATTTTTTATGATAAGATTGTATGGAATTTAGGAATATAATTTTGATTGATTCGTGTGTGTTGATTTGATGATTAGGTTTTATTGTCGATGATAAAATCGTTCTAATGTTTTGGGCGCTGTTTTTTATTTTGTGTGATATTTGTTAGGTAGCTTCGTTTCGTGTTTGATAATTTGATGCTTCGTTGTTTTCGGTAAAGATAAGATGGATTAGTTTTGATTTTGTTTGTGTTTATTTGTTTTAATTATATGGTTAAATGGATTAGTTTATGTTAAAATTAAGCAGATTAATGGTTCATTGTGACCGAGTGCCTGAATTGTCGTCACAAGTTCAAATTTATTTTTTCTGAAAAGCATACGAGTCTTTTAATTTCGATACCTATCTCAAAATTTGATGTTTTTTCCTCTTTTTCTTAAGGATTCAATTGACTATCTGATTGTGTGTGTATTGATTTTATCTCTTGAAAGGATTCATCGTGAATTACGTACAACACATGGTATATATATCAGTGACAGGTTTAGGGAGATAAGTTAATATTGGCAATGAATATGTTTTGAAAGGAGATAGATGATTATTCTGACTAAATTTGTGGCTTTTTTTAATATCATTTGTCGTGGATGCTGCCATGCTGGTTAAATAGCAAATATTTTAGTACTTCTCTGTGACATGCCAGAATTATATGAGCTACAGTGACGTGCTTAGGAAACAAGTAAATTGTCATGAGTTTGTCTGGAAATAGGAAGACAGATTGATTATTTGGCCAAGTGAGGACTTTTTGTAATTGGTAGCTGAATAATTTGTTCAGAATGATTTATAACGAATCGTAACTGGGATTCCTTCTCTATTATTTAATCAGATTGAATATCATTTATTCATGTAAATATTGTATCGCTTTTTATGTTTTAATACCACATTTATGTTTTGCTAATGAGCACAATTTATGTTTTGCTAATGAGCATGATTGTGTTGAACAGGTGATACAAGTGTCAACCTGTTGTGCGTTTTCTAGAAAAATGTAATATTGTTTTCGTTGAAGCTTTTAATACATTTGACACGAAATATATGTGTCATTGTCATAGCGGTGAAATTTGGACCTTTTTTAATGTGGTTACCTATAGTTTTTTTAGTATGGTCCATATGTATGTACTCTAGAAAATTTGATCTAGATTAAATGAAATCTTAATTTTACTTGTCTGTAAATGCTGTGTAAATACTGTGTGCAGGCTGATCACGGTCCAAAAACCAAACCGGACCGGACTGAAAACCGAGTTGGCACAAAACATCGGTCCGAGGACCGGACCGGTTCGGTTCAGTCCACGGTCTATTGTGCTCAGCGCTAGTGTACACCTTAAGATACTTTCACCTATTTAGGCTTCTCCAAGTTATCATGTGTAAATTGTTATTTTTATCCTCATTCACTATTAGGTTTTCATATGATCAGCATTTAGGTTTTATACAGTGAGTATAAAATACCTGAATTGTTTTTGGGAAATTGAAGTTAGTTAATCTATTTTTGGACAGTAAAATAATGTGAAATGTGGGGCACAATGTTTAATTTGAAATAGACAAATAACGGCAATAGATAAAAATCATTGAGAGTGCACATTCTGGACTGATTTTAGGTGTTATCGAATTAGAACTTTTGGTCCTCGTAAAATCAAGCAAGGAACCCGCAGATCTAGGTGACCTGATAAGAACTCGCCACATATTTCAACTTTTACCAAAATTGGACACATAAAACATATACTTGCTCCTCATAATTTTTAACAAGGAGCTCGTGGATAAACTATCATTTAAATAGGTCTTTTTCGGTTGAGGTGGCATGTTTCTAATAGGTCTGCGGCCTCCTTGCCTGTTTATAGGTGGACTAAAAGTCCAAATTCAAAAGGCCTAAAAAATCTGCACGCTGTGTTTTGTTCGCCTATTGGTGTCTATATAGCTAAAAAGTTATACAATTATGCAGGAAACAGCTGGCTACTTCTTTTGTCTGGAAGACAGGGCCTTACTGTGCCGAAAATGTGATGTTGCGGTACACACAGTCAATCCACTAGTTTCAGCCCATCAAAGGTTTCTGCTTACAGGAGTGAAAGTAGGGCTTGAAGCTGCAGACCATGGTTCATCATCATCTACTGGAAAATCAAATTCTAGTGAAAAGCTTCCAAAACAAGAAAAATCACATTCTGTGCCAGCAAGGAATGTTCCAGTCTCGACAACAAGTCAAGTCAGCAAACCTATGCCTGCTCAAGCTGCAGAAGCTGGTGATTTTGAACCTCCAAAGCTGCCGTTTTCTGGAGGTTCTTCTGCTGACAGTATGCAACAATGGCAGTTCGATGACTTCCTTGCGTTGACCGATTTTAATTCGAGTTATAATTACTTAGACAGTGGTTCATCGAAGGTAATACATCGTCCTCTAAATTACACGTAGTGGATCATTACATTCTGTTATTGTTTAGTTGACTTGTAGGGATGAAATGAAACTTGCTGTGAATTTTGAATTCTTTATGTTAATATAAATTCTATCTCTTTATGCTTCATTTAGTAGAAGTTATTGGATAACATAATGAATAACATTTAAGCATAAGACATAAACTTATTAAAACCTCAATTAAGACTATAATGAAAAAGTATATTTTTAATTTTTGAAAATTTAATAAAAGAATAAGGTGCTAATATAGACCAATTTTTACATCAGGGCATGTAGTTCCCTGTTGCCCAATAAATGGTATTTTACTTCAAACACATTTAAAACCAGATAATTTTGACCTCAAAAGGGGTTATTTATCTTATGCTTATGGCTTATAAGCACTTTAAAATGACTACCTACCTATGCGCTCGCTAAAAAGTGGTTATTTAATTAAGATACGCGCATATGAGCCAACAGGCATAGCAACTCAAATACTTCAGAAGTGCTTTTTTTCTTAAAAAACCTAATAAGCAATTAGAATAGGCGACCTCAAACACCCTCATATGATTTTGAAAGGTTGTTTTTTTTTTTTTTTTTTAAATATATATATGATTTTGAAAGTTGGTTATTATTTAATGGACAAGAGTCAAAGTATGTGGCCTAAAGTAAACATTGTCCTATAATTGATGCTATCATTAAATGATTTGTAGGCTAATAGTGGGAAGCTAGGAGAGTCAGACGGTTCACCAATCCTTCGAGCCATGGAAATCGAACTGGACAGTGAAGATTGCTTGGGTCAAGTCCCTGATGCATCTTGGGCAGTCCCGGAGATCCCTTCCCCACCTACTGCATCAGGACTCTCCTGGCCAAAAACTCGCCCACATCATCAACATGGGATGGTTTCTGATACTTTTGTCCCAGATGTATCTTACTTGCCCATGCCAAATTTCTATGAATCTCAGCAAAATAATACAGGTATCTTAAAAAGAAGACGTAATTTCTAGTGTGCTATCGTGTGGATCTGATGGTCCCCTAGTGTTGTAACCGTAGGTGCATAGACTTCAAACCAATGTCGCTAGCAGTGTGTGTAGGAGTTAGTTAAAAGGAGAAGTTTGTTGTCTTACAAATGTATTCCTCATGTTAAGGAGGTGTAGTATGATATGAGTCGGAACATGCGACTGTTGTGCCATGTGTTGTGTAAGCAGACAATGTAAAGAATCAATAAATTTACGATAGGAAGGTGAGCGAATACATGTTAGAGATTGTCAAAATCTTTCTGTTGTAATCAACTGGATATTCAGATGGTGAATTGAGGTAAAGCTGGCTATCATCCCATTTTCTTAGAATGATTTCTCTCAACTTTTCTTAAGCTTATATTAACATCACCAGTTTCAGCAGTTATGTCGAAATTTGTAATCACATCCTCTAATGGAAAGGTTACGAAGCTGATTCTAACTCTTGCACAAACAATCACACCATATAACACATGGAAAACAGAAGGCGAAAATCAAGGCAAATCAGAGTTTAACAGAAAGTTGAATACAAACACAAAGGTGACGTTTAATTACTTTGTTGTATAAAAAAATGAGCAACTTACATACCAGTATATACCAACAGTAGCTAAATGATGAAAACTATTAGACTACCTAAAACTAATGTCAAGAAGGAAAAAATATGGAGCCTGTAACTGTAAATATTTATACAGCAAACTCAAAGAACCTGAACCATGTTTCTTTGTCACCAAATAAATAAACTTGGTTATATCTAACTAGTTTGCAAACGTATGTATAAACTCTAGGATTTAGGCAAGCCTTTGAAGTACGAATTGCTGGATCAAGATGGCTAATATGCTGCCAAGAGATATGTTGATCACATTGACCGCATCGTTGTTGAGCTGCAAATACAAACGCCGTGATCAGATTCATAAAAAAATAATAATAATAATAATATGTATTTCGAACGTGTGATTAAAATTCAAGCTTTAGCTTACCCATTTGAATCCTTCTTTATCTTGGAGTACAGCCCCAATCACACTCTCGCCAACATTTGCAATTTGTGATGCCAATACACATATGACTGCTTCAGCAAACTTGATCTAGTATCACAAAAAACATTGTATATCCAATAATTAAAATAAACGATCCCATCAATAGAAAAGTGGAACCTCATAAGATAGAACAAGGTACCTCGCCGAGAAAGCAACCAACAGTGGCAAGAAGAATTGAAGCTAGCAACCCAGCGACGGTTCCCTCAACACTAACGGCCCCTTCTGTTCCCCTTGGGACAATCTTAAATGTTGTAACTAGGTACCTGTATATATAAAAATCATGTTAGAAAGTATCGCTATTCTGCATAACAGGCAAGCACCCAAAGTTTACCATTTAAAAAAGTCTCTTAATCTGAAAGAGAGGACGTTTGTACAGATGATAATTGAAAGGGAGGACGTTTGTACACCACACTTGATTACCATGTGTATACAATTACTTCCTTCTTGACCATTTTACCCTTTCCATTTTATTCGTCCACATTAATCTATATTATTAAGATGAGGGTGCAATGGTCAAAGAAAAAAAACTGATTGTTGTAAAAACTGATTGTTGTACGCCAAGTAAAAATGTGGTGTTTCCCTCGCATCCAGAGTAAACAAAAGTGCGGTGTGCAAGTGACCTCCGTTGTTTAAAGTAATATAGCGTATGCAAAACATATATGAAACACTACATATCTAAAGTAAATCTAAAATCTCTGGCAAAAAAGTGTGTCAGCGACCAGTTTCAAATCGTATAGAAAAATTCATGTTTTAGCCAACCCTCCCATAACCCCTTTAGAAAAGATGCTACAAGCTAAGAATTACTCACGTTGTTTTGCCATACGCCTTCCCTATCTCACTAGAGACGGTGTCACTCAACTTGGTACAAAAACTAGCAACAAACCCCAGTTCCCAAAGCCGAGAAAACGTTGTGCCACCAACTCCATAAATTGAAAGCAGTGCACAAACACAGCCCGCAGCACTTGAACCTATCACGCTCCCTGGCCCTCTTCTACCTTTTCTCTTCTCAGCAACACCTTGTGCTTCTTTTTGAGCCATTTTTACTTTGGTCACTGCTGTACCCTACAACATGACCCAAGATTTCATTATCTTTTCGTTTAATTTTAGCACAAGTTTATTTGGGCAAAATGCTACAGAATATAGTGTAGACCATGGCTCTAACAAGAATCTTAGCATATTTGATGGTTACGCGGGTGTTTGTCTAAAGCTTATAAGATGGGTTTATGAGCTTATTGAAAATTTGATAAGCTCATAAGGTCAATTCTTTGGGCTTATAAGCTTATTTACTTGAGCTTATTAACTCTATAAGCTCATGAGCCCACAAAAATGAACTGATGAGCCAATCAAATTTTCAACAAGCTCATAAGCCGATCATATAAGCTTACACAACACCCCCTAAGTAAGCTACAACTATGAACACTTTGTTCTTTGTGAAAGAAACTAGGAAACAATCATTTTCCTCTTTCTTTTCTTTTTTTTCCTCCAACATCTAACTTGTATGACCATAGTTATAGATAAACAATTATTGCATTACTTTTATCACACCTCTCAAAACTGATTATGACTTCAGCTTAACCGCACCTAAACATTCCTAAATGAATCCAATTTCACCATGAAAACAATGAATAAAAAATAAATAAACAAACACAAAATGCCAAATAGCAACAAGATTATCTACTTAAGACCATGTGTAATGGTAAAAGGTCACAATGGGGCATGAAGCGACATGTGTCGGGTGAGTCAGCAAAGGGGCTTGGAGCAAAATGGTGTGTAATGGAGGGTGGGGCGTGGAGCGCCATGTGGCATTTCATTTAGTAAATATGATTGGTTGGAAAAAACAAAGAAAGAAATAAAATAAATTCAAAAATCAAGTATGATATGTGATTGGTTGGGCACGGGCGCTATACCTACCAAGCCCCTGCCCTTTTTTTGTTCTTCGGCGCCCATTAGTAATGGGGATGGGGCGCTATAGGGGCGTTATAGGGGGAAAACACGCCCCATTACACATGGTCTAAGTTATATAATCAAAGCTAACATCTTTCTTCAAAATCAAAACTTATAAACAAAGTTTTGACCTTTATAGTCAAACAAATTTCAAACCTCAAAATAACATAAAATTTTACCTCATTTTCTATACAAAACTAATGCCATTTCAAATAATACCAAAACAGCTACAATAACAAAAAACCAACTTCAAATTAGGCACTTTTTTTTGGAGCGGCAAGCTTTTTGTCATAATAAATAACAAAAAGTCAACAACACCGTGTTTTATCGGCTTATATAGCGGGCTTATGACTTATTTGGTTTTGGGCTTATGTTTCATAAGCTCACTTTTTGTGGCTTATTTTGAGACTTTTCGGCTTATATAAGCTTATCATGTCATAATAAGCTTATATAAACCGAAAAAATTCAAAATAAGCCACAAAAAGTGAGCTTATGAAACATAAGCCGAAAACCAATTAAGCCATAAGCTCGCTATATAAGCTGAAACAAACAGCCCCTAATTTGACTTCAACTAGAAACATATAAAATCAAACGACAATATCACAATTGTAAACACAATCACATTCCACACAGTAAAAACCACAATACCCACAATTTAATTCCACAAAACAAACCCTTTTGACTTTTGAACTTTGACTTACAATGCAGAAATAAACAGCAACAAGAAGGAACCCAGATGGGCCAAAGCCACGCCACGTCAGACTCCCAAGCAAAAAAGCTGCCACAATTCCTGACCCAGATAACCCAGTCACTAAAAGTGGTGATCCCAATATAAATATCATTAAATTACTAAAAATAGCAGATTGCCACGTGGGTGGTGATGATTGGACCAAATTTATTGCGTTTTGAACAAGACCCATGTTGGAGTTGATGCTTGATTGGGGTTTGAATGAAGAAATTGAATCCATTGATGTGAAATTGGGGTTTAATTTGGGGATTAGGGTTTTGAAGGGTGGCCGGAGATTGGGAATGCCGTGGTTGATGTGGCTGAGGGACGGTGGTGGGGTGATTGTGGAGAATAAAAGTGTTGGTGACATTTTTTTATGTTTTGGTTTTTTTGCCTTTGATGGTAAGGAATTGATTATTCACCAAAGTCTTTGGAACAAGTATTTTAATAGTAAACTCCTACTAGTGTTTGGATTTAGGTTTTAACCCTTACCTTGTTCGCTATTAAAAGTTACTAGATGATAATCGTGCATCGGAACAAGATTTTATAACGGTAACAGTTATAGCTGTGATATTGTATTATTTTATAAAAAGAAAAAAATATATTAAACACAAAAATGCTATGATTAGAATTCTTTATGAAAGCTATTATTTTGATGTTGTTAATTGATTGTCTTTTGCAAGATTAATGAGTGTTAAATCATTATGCTTTTATGGACTATCTAAAAATAATTTAGATGTGTCTTTTTGGTTTTATTATGAAAAACTGTTTCGTGCTTTGTAACATTTCAAAAGTTTATTTTTGAAGTAAACCATTTACATACTTGACCCAATTTTGTTCATAATTTATTTTATGTTTCATATAAAAGTATGAATTATATGTTAAAAAATTTCAGTAATAATATGAGAATATCCTAATTTAATTTATTTGATTATCAAGAGAAAAAAGTTATTGTGTTACCCTCTATTATAAATTATGTCATTTCATTTTCAGATACAATTCATTTATCTTTTTGCATTAATTAATCTATATACTGTAATAACAAAAGTCACATAATCACGTACCAATAAATTAACACTATATTTTTGCATTAATCTAAATGTTATCACGAAAAACCTATAATAAAAGATACTCCGTATTGAACAAGAAGTAGGTGCACGTATGTAATAACTTTGTGCAAGTGACCATTGCAATATATATAATATTCTACTACTACGGTACTTGAACATATAACTTTTTCTTTTATCATTAATTTATATTCGTTTATTATATAAAATATTATATAGAAATATAAAACTACAACTCCTATATAAAAATATATACATTTTTATAGGATCTTACGATCTCGATCCAACCCTACAATCACAATCTTGCAAAGCCGAAAACTATGTCACTTTTAACACTCTGTTCTCAAGTATTTTTTTAGAGTGAAATGGAAGTAAATGAAATCAAAGTAAAGAAAATGATGTGAGAGGAAGTAAATGTAGTGAAAATAATTGTGTTCTTAAGTTTGGAGTGAGAGGAAGTAAATGTTAGTCATTTTTTATATTTTTACTATAATACCCTTGTACACACATAATAAATACAAATTGGTGAGGGGCACTTTTGTCACAAATATTATTTGATAGTGAGACCAGTCACTTTCCTTCCTTTGCAGCCCAATTATGGGCGTAAAGTTTTATTAGCAAATAACAAAGGG
This sequence comes from Artemisia tridentata subsp. tridentata, assembly GCA_021014915.2. Lineage (NCBI taxonomy): Eukaryota > Viridiplantae > Streptophyta > Magnoliopsida > Asterales > Asteraceae > Artemisia > Artemisia tridentata. Next base: position 53,355,504 of record CP139509.1, on the reverse strand, counting down.
CCATACTCCCTTTTACTTCCATTTACTTTCATTTAGTTCCAACCAAAAACTAAAGAACATGATTTTTTTTTGGTTTATTTCCATTTACTTCCGACCAAAATCTCGAGAACATAGTGTTAGTTTTGGGTCCACCACAACAAAGAAGGAGAAAAGGGGTGTAGATGTGTATGGTAAATAAACAAAGGATAATATTTGGAAAAACAGAATCTGATAAAACCATTTCAGGCTTGCACTATCTTCTTCTTTTACTTAAAACCTTATCCCTCAACTTCCTTTCGAAAAAAAAAAAATGGCGTTAACAGCATCATCGTCTCTGATATTCACATCATCACATGCCAACAGGTCTCCATTTATGTCAACAAAAATGACGTCATCTTTGAGGAATGTTAATAAGAAGAGCTTTCAAATAAGATGTGAAGGAGGAGGAGAGCAGAAGGTTCAGACAAGGAACCTTGCTCCGGTTGAGCAACGTTGGATGTTTACTGATAATGATTTCACTGGACCGGTATTATTCAATTAATTAACCATTTCTCTTTATTTTGTTGTGTGTGTGAAATTGAAGGTGTTTTTAGTGTGTGTGGTGTGAATATTACTCACTCCGTCCCATATTAAGTGTCCACAATGGAATCTTGGGATGTCCCCGTGTCCATATTGTATTCCAACCAATGAGATGAGACTTTAGCGGGTACACATGATATTTGATTGGTGGAGAGTGTAGTTAGTGGAATTTCCAAAAACTTTGTGCATTTTGAAAGCGGACTTATAAAATGGGACTGAGGGAGTATTAGGTTAGAATAGTTAAGTAAGGATTATTAATTTACTATACAATTCTGCCCTATTAATATACTAGTAAAATGTAGCTTAATTTGTACTACATTTCAGAAAATAACTAAAAAAACTTATCAGCGTAATGCATTTTAGTACGGAAAAATTAAGCGTTTTTGAGTGTTTGAATAGAGTTAATGTAGGAAAATTTACGTGTGTGTGTGGATGGTTTATAATCTGGATATCAATATGAATCGTGTAATCACTTTTAGATTAAAGTATTTCGACCATATATGCCTCGGGTTCACAAAATCCTTAATCGGATAAGATAAATTGGCAATTGAAAGCTAAAGCATGAGAAATCAATAAGAAACATTAGTATTGTTTTTATGTTATGTTCTGCAAATGAAAATGTAATTTAACGAGAGTGTACTTAGCACCTCCTAACTCGTCTTGAGCTAAACTCGTATAAGGCCGTTGGTCTCAAGTAAAACACAATCACCTAAAATAGTTGATAACACTAATATTACCAACAGTTAACAGCTTACGCATACCAGCTTCATTTAACTTGTTTTGGAGAAGATTATTTCAAATAAGGCTATCTAGACACTATCTCAAGCATTGTGTTTTGACACCGGATACGCGTTTCATAGATAATGGTAAGCTGTTTACATAAGCTTTTCCAACACTCCTTATGAAAGGAGACATGTTTTTGAAATTAGTGATAGATATTCGACATTTGGAAAGTTTACTGGCCTTCTGTATTTTGTAAAAGTAGTTAGCCGTTTTAAGTGTTTGGATCGTTTATTTGCTTATTTTGATTTGAATTATGCACTTCTCAGTAGCAGTGTTTATTCGTTTTGCTTATTAGCAGAAGCTGACATTAAGGAATTTTAAACATCCCCTAATACTCCATTGTAAGCAATCATGTAACTCAGGTAGCTGTTATGTCAGTCTATATTCTTATGGTTATATGGGGGTGTTTGGCATTGAGATTTGAAAGTGACTATTTAACACTTATTGATTTCTCAAGCTGCAAAAAGTTATTTTAAGGTAAAGAAATCAGCATAGGAGTAGCTGCAACAAAACTAATGATCCGCATATTGGATGATTATGTTTCCTTTAGATCCTCATACTTGTTTTGACCTGTAGTAAAGTATGTGATCGTAGTTAGCACGTACAAGGTTTGATCAATTCGCATTATCCTTATTGTTTATCTGAAAAAGAATCAGAAATTTTGAGCTGAAATCAAAGTATGAGATTTAAGGTTATGTTAAACTATTTTGATTTATTTAATGTGTGCTCTGAGGATGAATAAGATTGGTCATGCTGTTATGAAGTATGCTATGCGTCGATTTTAGTATGCCAGTATATGCTACTTTAGGTTTCGCCCTTATGGTATACATGTCAGCACTGACACCATAGCTCCGTAGATACTCCAAAGCCTCAAAATTGGGGCTATTTGTCTAAGATTGTTAAATGTTACATGTCTAATCTTGATAAAACTAGCTAGCTTGTCTTTAATGTATGATGATGACGAGAATGATTGGTTACTTCATGCATTACCAATCAGCATTAAGATGGAAGCATACGTGGTTTCTTTTCATTCGAGTTATTCATATTCATAATCAACCAGCTCATTAGGTTCTTTCATCTTGAATCAAATTTTTGATATATTAAACTTCCTTGTTTCTTTTGTTTCCAGGATGTATGGAACAAGACATGGTACCCTAAAGCTGAAGATCATGTCAACACAGAGAAGACATGGTATGTTGTTGATGCCACTGATAAAATTCTAGGAAGGCTGGCATCAACTATAGCCATTCACATACGTGGAAAGAATCTTGCTACCTATACTCCTAGTGTAGACATGGGGGCATTCGTAATTGTGGTATGCATGCTCCCTCTAGTTGGAAATAACAGCCATAGTAATACTCTTTTTTGCTACAATACTATTGGAATAATGCTGTGTTAATGTCTGTAAATATAGGTGAATGCAGACAAAGTCGCTGTCTCGGGCAAAAAGAGGACCCAAAAACTTTACAGGAGGCATTCAGGAAGACCAGGCGGGATGACAGTGGAAACCTTTGATCAACTTCAACAAAGAATTCCCGAAAGAATTATCGAGCATGCAGTTCGTGGGATGCTTCCTAAGGGAAGGGTGAGTTCTCAATTTATGGACAAAAAGATTGGTGGGTTGTTGGGCATGTTGGGTAACAAGTTAATTTTTTTTATTTTTATATGGGTCGAAACGGCCTGGTTGACCCGCACACCCTTTTTCCATATTCTGAATTTTGTGATAAATCAATTGACAGATTTTTACATTGATAATCTAGATCTTTGTATAAAAACCATTTTTGGAAGCTGATTTGACCCATTTGTATGTAAATGGGTCAAAATTGTCAAATCGAATCGTCTCTTCTCAATGGGTTCCATTCATTATTTGTTTTTTCTTGTTACTTGAATGTTCATATATTTTCATTAGTTTTATACACATAATAACTTGTTTGTGCAGCTTGGAAGAGATCTGTTTACTCACCTTAAGGTGTACGTCGGTGATGAGCATCCACACCAAGCACAAAAGCCCATCGATTTGCCTATTAGGGACAAGAGGATACAGAAAAAGACCTAGGTCCACCTTTCCCCATCTTAAATTACTCCGTATCATTGTATGTTGTACTTTAAATTTGCACAACAGTAGTTCAAGCATATTCCCCTTTTTTGTAATTCTAAGATGTGTACGAGGTATTAAAAATGCGGTTGTTTTGCAAACTAATTGCTCTCTTAATATTAATATCTCATAGTCTACAAAAGAATCTAATTCTTGAGCAAGATATTGTACAAAATTTGGTTCCAAGTATCTGGAACGCCAGCTAGGCACCAATGGCTGCAGTCCATGTCATCCCAATCGTTACCATACTTTGACGGGTGACCATCTTTTCTTAGTTGTGTAAGAAGAGTGATATCCAATAAATAAGCTGGATGTTTCATTTTTGCTAATACGTCCTTCAAAACTTCTTGTCCTGGATAGCTCTTCCCCGGGAAATGAAGTCCCCTGATCGGTAGTGTTTGCCCGTTACAATTCCGCACACTAGGGTCATTCCAATCCTTGCCTCTGATAACATAAAGTCAATCCAAAAGTTAGAATTGAAAGCAGAAAACTTAACTCTTTTAAGTTTTAATAGTTAAATATTTGGAGTGTGCAAAACCTGGGACAAAACCATAAATCGAACCCGTATACATGTTTCTAGTTATTAACCCGACCCTTGTACTTGTGCAAAACCTGGGACAATACCGGGTACACATATTGTATTCCTTTTGTTTTAGTTTAACTACGTCTTTTAGGTCAAAGTTTAGGCCATAATCACTAGACTATAAAGGTTGAGTTCACTGTCTGGTTTGGGATCGAACTAGCTCTGGACCGGTAACCGATCTTGGTTCTCATATTCTTAATTTTTACGTGTTGGGTCTGGTTGTGTACCGTTGCACAGTCATTCCTGTAACTTACCTTTCATGAACAGCAGAAACCCCTTGGAAAAAGACTCGAGTTTTCTTAGGATCAATGTAGGTGTCGACCCAATTAGCCCATGTTGTCAAAGCAATCTTGTAAGCATCCATTTGATCCATGTTTCTATATATATCATCACCAACTTGATAGTAGTCCCATCTGCACCCAAAACCAAGTCATATGCAAGAGGCTTCTTTTATTGAACCAGTGCAGTAAAAAAGTTAAGAAAATGGAACATACGTTTGACGAGATCCACTGTGAGTCCACCAGTGATAGCTGTTGAAGATTAGAATGTCTACTCCTTTCCATTTACCATCCCTGCTGATGGAGTCGAGTTTTAGAACACGCCCCCTTTTCTCTAGCACCAGGTCAACCAGAAACCCGTTTTTCAAGTACATGACTGAAACTCCATACTCCTTCGGTACACAAAAGAAATTTTAATTTAATGACCGATTCTGCAAGATGAAATGTTAATAAATGTTATCAGAACGAGAACTTACTGGGAAGGAAAGAGTTGAGAGTGGTCCTCGACGCTCGAAGGTGTGCTTGGAGGAAGGAGTGGTGTGGTAAAGCATGCATGCTAGTGACTGCCATTGGTTTGAACTCAACGAGTCTCCAACGAACATGATTTTTTTCCCTCTGTTTCTCCGCAAAAACCTCACACCGTTGAACCTATATATATTGTCATTGCCATCGACTTCATTAACATTTCATATTTGATCGATATTCCACATTTGTTTCGGAATTTTGGCATAATATAAGATTCAAACATGAAATTCAATCATATAAAATACATCCAAAATAAATGGTCATTATTCATTACACATAACAATGTTTTTATTCATCAAATCAATGGTATCAATATTTTTCAATATCTATATGTGGTACGATGTGCATTTTTTGACTGATGATTAAGCACGGCATTACATTAAATTTTGTTCATAAAAGTGAGAAACTTATAAAATATTTTTAAAATACCAAAGATGTGTTACATAGAATGAAATGAAAACTTATAAACTAATCAATGTAATCAATATTTCATAACGTTATGCTTATTAATGAGCACATGTATGAAAAAATTTCATTTGCTTAGATCTCTAAATAGGGAGATTAGTAACTAATGTATCTTCTAAACAACGACGAATTCAAAATAATTCTTAGAATAAAATCAACTTTTAATAAGAAATGTTGTTTTTACTTAGCATAAAGCTATAACATTTTCCATTTAAATATATGGAAAATTAAAAAGAAAATGAAATCTAAAATCTCAAATTTGACAATGGTTACACGCTCTATTCTAGAGTATTATTTAATGAAGAAAAGTAAAGAAAATAAAGTGAAAAAAAAAATATTGTGTTCTCGAGTATAACTTAAAGAGAAAAAGATAAGGAAAATGACCCAATAAGAAGGGTGATTTGGTTAATTTTAAAGTAAAATGTTTCCTCCGAAAATTAGGCGGAATATGTTTACTTCATATTTCTTTGATTTTCCTTAATCAAAAAACTCGAGAATACAATGTTAATGTATGAGTAAACATCAACTCCTTCATTTGTCAAAAATTGAAGTTCCTCAAAGTGATGAGATAATTTGGAATATTTGGTCAGCTTTTACATAAATCCCTAACTTGATATAGTAACTTGATTGGAACTAGAAACCAATTCATATGCTAAAAACAGTCATCTAATAAAACCAAGGATAATTCAGTACACAAACAAATCACTAATTATTTTGGCAATTGAACATCTGAAACTTACTATATGCAAGTTTGAACTAGAATACAAACCAAACACCAGTAAGTGACAGATTTAGTGTGAAACAGACTATTCTTTTCCTCACACATTTGCTTTTTTCACACCAATACTCGTTATATCATAAAAAGTACATGAACGAACTTTTGTAAAAGCATTTTGCGTCAAGGTAACAACTTGATGAGCAGGGACGAAACCAGAAGACATATTGATCAGATGCATTTTAAAAAAAATATCCAAAACTAGAAACACAATTTTATATATATTGTAAGGACCAGGTGTATATACGAAAACTCGAGATTTTTACCAAAAATTAACATCAGTCCTTGTTGATAAGAATACTTTTCTATATAAAAATGGTTAGAAGATAAAAACCCATTAAAGATAAAAGTTCATAAGCACCACAAGAAATTCATATATTATATATGGGTTATACTATACAAGCCCCCCCTATGATGTCAAATCATAGGGGAGATTCCCTTTGTCCCCCTTGACTTTCCAGTATTACACAGTTTTCTGTCAGTTTCTGTTCCATATTTCTGACAGTTTTAATCGTTTGACTTATTAAACTTTATATTTTCTGTTCCGCATTTTCAGGTTTATAGTTTTTTGATATAAACAAAATTATAAAAATAAAAAAAAAAATAAAAAAAATAAAAAAAGTCGAAAAAACAGGGGGGGCTTGGATAACAAATTTTGGGGGGGCTTGAATAACATGGGCCATTATATAATTATATATATTGTTTGGGTAATCATAGTTTCGGACCTTTTGGCTTGCTAATCCAAAAATATTGAACTCACCGTCACACAGACTAAAAAATGCAGTTCATAAAAAGCTTCAAAAAGGTACGTAAAAAATGTGACTCACCTAGCAAGTTCACAACCATGAGGCTGCCATCTAAAGTTGAGATACATTTGATCAGCCCTCCCATTGGTCAAGCAATTCAACCCCGGTTCAACAAACGGGCAAGCTGAACCGTTATAAACCGGAACAGATCGATCCAGAATCCAACTTCCTTTAAACAAGTTACATTTTTTTGTTGTTTTTTGACCGTTGGAGGTAACTAAAAATGTGAGCAGAAGACAGAATGCAACAGAAGAGCATGTGGGTTTGAACATGGTGAACATACAACAGCAAAAGACTCATTGGTTGGGTGGTGTGAATGTCTTTATATAGTGGTATAAAATATTATTGATTATGAATTGGTTAAAGTTTAATTAAATGCAATTTTTTTTTTCTTTTCTTATACTTTATCTAAAAATTGGCACCAATATTTGTATTATTATTATTATTATTATTATTATTATTATAAAACATTACTTCATTATTATAAAAACATCACTTTATTAGAAACTCATTGGATCTACAAGAAATTAGAGGGGAGCCGAGATACTAACTGGGCCCCCACTTTTCTGGCTATTGCAAAGCTAATCATACTAAAAATATAAGCAGCTGCACGCGCTCCGATGTCTTGAGTCACAGAGAACTTTCGGATCCACTTCAGAAGGGCCACAACATCCTTCTCAAGTTCTCCAAATGAAGAAAATGAGAAGGGGAGAAACTCATATCCACTTCATTATTATTATTATAATTATTATTTAATAAAAAATCACTTTGTGTCGTTCCGTGTTATGTTTGGTAAAAATAGCTCTAGCTAGTAGCTAGCTAAAGCAATGAGCTTTGTTATTGTACTTTTTTTATAAGATTAGGCGTAATGGTCATTGCACTTATAATCGTCACCTCAACATATGCTCTGCTCCAATCACCAAACAGCCGTAGTGATGAAAAAAAAAAAAAAAAAAAAAAAAAAAAAAAAAATAAAAATTGCACAACATCTGATGGTCTGCACCACCAACGAGATCCAAAAGTGGAGGGTCGCGCACGGTTAGAGGTGACCGTAATAATGACCACGAGTGGTGAGAGACCGATGTTGGTGCCTCCCATTACATTTGAGTCTAATAGCCGTTATTTAACAATGTAGTTATAACCCAAAAATGTAAAATCACGGGTGGAGGGAGTACCTGCGTGAGCATGCATTGCGGTAAGGCTTACCGCACGGTAACACCGCCGCCTCCATTTTCATACCGCATGGCAAACCCTTTTGAGTGAAATGGTCACGCACGGTAAGAAAGAAAAAAGAACGTTGGAGATAGCCGTTGGAGGAGCGTGTTTGTTGTTCGGTTGAAATCACAAAACAAAAACACACACTGAGCTAAAAAAAAAACCATACGCGATAAAAAAAAAATCAAGAAAGAGGTGGAAAGCACAAGGAAGAAGAAGACTTTGTGTGTGTTTGTGTGGGTGTTTGCAGCAGCAGCCAAGAAAGAGGTTTTTTTTTTTTTTTTTTTTTTTTTTTTTTTTTTTTTTTTTTAACTATAGTGATGGTGGAAAGCACAAGGAAGAAGAAGACTTTATGTAATTATTTTTTTTTAATTTAATAGAATTTAAAAAAGAAAAAAAAAAAAAAAAAAAAAAAAAAAAAAAAAAAAAAAAAAAAGTGAGTGAAGGGTGAGTGAAGTGCCGCCTCCAAAAAAGAAGTGAGTGAAGGGTGAGTGATGAAAAAAGTGGGGAATGATGTGCCGCAAGGGGATTGGTTGGGAGTGAGTGAAGGGAAGGAAGGTGAGTGATGCACTCCCTCCACCCGTTATTTAACAATGTAGTTATAACCCAAAAATGTAAAATCACAAATTATGGAAAACAACAATAGACCAGATAATTAAGTAAATTGATATTTTGATAATCTTGTATACCAAAAAGTTGGAGCTATGTTGAACCAACCATATTGTTTTTGGTTGAGTTTATTAATTGAACCAACCATAATATATTAATATTAGTTGATATTTACAAATACAATAACTTTTTAATTTTAAAACAAAATACAAAAACTTTGTGAAAGATCTTTTTCAAATCTGATTATCAGCCGAATCTTTATGGTTCATTTCTTTTTTTATTGCCCTGAAAGGCTGATAAAACAACAATTTTCAGTGGCTACTCACACTTTTATTCTTTACATTTAAATATTAAATTAAAGGTTACCATAAAAAAACAAAACTTTTGGAATTAAATTGTTACCTCATACATATTAGGTAACTTATAATCACTTGATACATATCAATAAGTGAGAAAAGTTCAATATATATATAATTTTCTCTAAAGATCCAATTAAGCATGGCCATTTATTTTTTGATTAAAAAAAAAAAAATCATTCATTTTTTAATTAAATATTTCGCAAACCGTTAATCGTTACGTAAAACGAATCATACCATCGCAACGAGAATTAAATCATTTTTCTATAGACGGACACTTTGATATACTTTCGACAAACTTTTTTTTCGATTTTATTTTCGTTACATCTTGAAAAATCACATTTGATTTGTATCACAAATCACATGTGATTTATGAAATCACACATGTGATTATGAAATCACATGTAATTTTTTAAGACATGACTGAGAAAAAAAACGAAAAAAAAAAAATCGTCGAAAGTATATCGAAGTGTCCGTCTACTGAAAGATAAAAATAATACTCGTCGCGATGGTGTATTTTTTTTTTCACTTAACGATTTACCGTTTGCAAATATTTTATTTTTAACAAAGATGTGGAAGGTGGGTTTTTTTTTTATTTTTTTTTTTTTTTTTTTAAATATTATTATTATTATTATTATTATTTTGATGAAAAAATGAGTTGCTAGGATTGTTTCTTTGGATTTTTAGATAATTTTGATTCTACATTGATCTTAACTCTCAATAAATATGTTTCCAAGTGTTTGAATCCAATACATAATGCTCAGTAAATTATTGATGATCCACCAACATATTACGGAGTAGCCAACAATATTTTACCTAACCAAATATCATATATATATTACATTTAGTGGGATCACTTAACCCCTTTTTTTGTCCCAACCTGCTCCATCCATAACCCGCCTAATAAGTTGCTCACCCACCCTATTAATCCTCACTCACAACCATTGCCTTTCTTTTAGATCCGAAATGTGATGTCCCAGGAGTAAAACCCGATGGCCATTCAAGTATCTCCGATCCGACCTTTGTCAGCTACAGTTGCCTGTGAGGGGATGAACAGGAAAAGCAATAGTAAACGCAATTTTTTAATGCTTTTGTGGCTGTTATTACACCATATGTTATTGATACAGTATCCCATTAGTTATAGCCACAAGTTTGGATCTAATTTTTGCTGGATTCGTCATTTTTTGATCAAAAAAGTTGGTGCCCTTATTCTCTGAATTTTCCATGTTCTTGATAATTTCCAGGTTCTTGATAATTTCCTGTTATTTTTTATGCTTTAAATCGTTATAAACAAGTAAGGTGTTTAATTATTCTTGGCTACTTTGTTAAAAAGATAACTGATTTTGTGTTTGGGTTTAGTTGTTCTGTCTTTGTTTGGTTCGATAGAAGTTAATTTAAGGGGTGTTTGGGATTGCTTATTTATCCTGCTTTACCTTATTTTGAGGTCTTAGGGTTACTTGGATCCGGCTAATTAGCTTATTTGATTTTTCTTATACCTTGGTGGTTTTGTTCGGGGTTTAACTTTATTTGTATTCATGCTGGTGAAATTTAGGTATTTGGTAAAGAGAATGTTGTGTGAAAATGTAGAGGGGGGGGGGGTGAATACGTTACTGTTTTAAAATCTTAAAACTTGTTGTATCAAATATCCGTTTAAGTTTGTTCTAATATGAAAGATGTTTGTTGTAGTTTATGACTACCATATACTTAAACACGTTGTCATCTAAGTATGATCATCAAGACACAACACAAGCAATCATATAATGCAAACATAAAAGTAAAGAGTAAAGAAAGCGCAAACCGAACACGATAATTTATAGTGGTTCGGTCACGGAGCTCCTCTCCGCCCTACTCCATTCCCCGAGTACCCAACTCGAGAGTTACTTCACTAGATCAACAAGCTCCCTTCTCGGCGGAGAAAACCTTACACACGTCGCTTACACTTTTTTCGGTACAAAGCTAAATACCGGGTTCTAGTTCGAGGTAGAACCAACCTAACGTCGCCTATACAATTTCCGACACTAAGCTAGATGTCGAGTTCTTTTACATGGGTACAACCACTCCCGTCGTCGCTTAACCTTTTTTCGGTACTAAGCTAGATACCGAGTTCTTTACAAGGGTACAACCACTCCCGCTATGTTTTATGGCCCAACATAGAAACCTTGTGTTTTATGGCACAAACACATAAACCACCTAATCTAGTATGAATAGATTACAATGATGATCCATGACATAAATAGGTCATGGACATGAATGGCTAATCTAAATGAACTTCCATTGATAGGAAGCCTTCAATGGATGAAGATCACAAGCTCCCCAAACTTGTTGTGATGGATCTTCATATATGCATATGGAATCTACATGAACTTCTTGAATAAGAAGTCTTCAATCATTGAGGATGTCAAGTGCCCTTGAATCTTCATATATTTGAATGCTTTGGTGGATGATGACTTCAAGATCTCCTAACCTTCATGGTGGATCAGGAAGTATGCTATGATGATGACTCACGATCTCTGAGGTTGCTTCACAGGATCATTACGAGTATATACTTACAACATAATGAAAGTTAGTAACATTATGATCATTATGAAAAGGGTGATTAATGTGTGTTTCTACATGGTTTACTAATGATCTAAATGTATGCAAAGGGTAGAGGGAATGTGTGTTCAAGTGGGATAAACAATGGGCTGCTATTTATAGCCAACAGGAATTTTACCCCGCGGATTTGGCGGATCCAAATAAAGGGATCCGCCCTTTATGTTGTTTGGTTCCGCCGGGACCTGCCAGCTAAGATTTTCACAAATCTTTCCATATCTTGCACAATCTTACAAAGTCAACTATATTGCTTCAAGATCTTTCCAAAATATCTTTCTAAATCTACAAGATTTCTAAATGATGTATGCCATGATGTCATGTATATATTTCCATTTTAAGATTTAAAATGTAAATAATGTAAATGTATATATGTATGTAACATGTATCCTAGTGATCATGTAGCATGTATATACTAGCGTAACTAATATAAGTTTACCAAGATGTATCATGTTAGTTTGACACCTAAAGTGTACTTATCCTATTAAACTTAGGAAACATGATGTACAAGTAAAAATACTTGTTTATGCAAAGGTGTAAAATGAGGTTCTAAGTAGAATGATTAACCTTTTAAAATACTTAATTACCTAACCGTATTTTAAACATTCTAAATGGTTTGTTAAGGGTTTGATCATAATGCCACATAACAAAAATGTACGAACCTGTGTTGTATCATATTAAGACTTGAGAAGTCGAGAGGTGTTGAATGTATGTTGAGACAAAATAAGATTACAAGTAACTTGTACATTTTACGTTATGTATCAAGTTACATGTTTGTCATCAATCAAAACAAACGAGATTGCTTGCACTAACAATCTCCCCAACGAGACTGCTTGCACTAACAATCTCCCCCTTTTTGATGATGACAAAATATGTAAACGTGATAGAAAGTAAAATGTAAAAAGTTACTTGGGTCCGTAATTACTTACTTTCTCCTTGTGTCCGATTTTCTGTTTACACCTTTCTCCCCTTTCTCCTTGTGTCCGTAATTACTTACTTTCTCTGTTTACACCTTTCTCCCCCTTTTATCGAAACAAAAAGGGTGTATTCTTGGAGGTAACTTCTTTTCTCCCCAAAATAGCGAGCTTGCATCATCCCTAGTGAAGTTAAATAGACTATTCCAATCTCCTATGGTTGTTGCGTTCCCTAGGTTGTTAGCGGATCCATGGATCAAATTAAGACTCTTAACCTACATCAAGGTTAGTGGTGTGCAACATAAAAAGAATATATATGAAAAATGCATGATGAATGAAATGCAAATAGCCAACGATACACGTGGGTAAGCTATGTTGGACTATGTTGACCTATCTCCTCCTTTTTGTCGAAACACAAAAGTGTGTCGAAGAATGAGAATTCTTAAGAATGCGAGCATGCTCCCCCTTGAATGTAGCTCCCCCTTAATAAATACTCCCCGTTGCTAGGGTACCAACGTATATGATGTAAGGATTAACACCCCCTAATTTGTTTTGTGGCAGCGGAAAGTAATTAGGGTGTTACACTGAGGATCGAAGTCAAAATTTCAGAAAATGGCTTGAAAAAGGCGTTTTGAAAGTTATATGTCATTCAAAATAATAGTTTTGGTACAAAGGTTGAAATATCTGATTTGAAAATCCCACAAAAGTATGGTAATTTGGAAAGAATGACATATTTGATTTTCACACCATTTAAGTTATCAGAGTATTTAATGCCCGCTCCGTGTCTTGTCCTGCTCCGTTGATTACCTGAGATAAACATGCTTAAAACGTCAACACAATGGTTGGTGAGTTCGTGGAGTTTGATAGAAAATAACTTTCTTTCAATGAATTCAAGAGGTGTACAGTGATAGTTGAAATAAATACTAGTACTTCTTGAAGTAACTAGCAAGTTTGCAATTGGATAAAAATCCATGAGTAAAACATTTATGAACTCTGATGCTCAAAGGTTTCAAGTTTATATGCTCGAAATGAAATGATGGTTCAACTTTTAAAATAACGATATGCCAAGCATTGAGTTGTCTTTATCAGAAGACACAACTAAGTCACATATGATAACAGTTAAGTTCCAAGTACATGATACATAATCCAAACACATAGTGAAAACAATAGTATAAAGTCTGATGTCTATCAGTGTGGAGTGGTGGTTTACTAAATACAGCTGTATCCAAATATATATAGGAAGACATATATATTCATAAAGTTATATTGCCCTAAGCCTCATGACGCGCAAAACGTTAACAAAGGTACCGTAAAACGGCGGAGTCACATCAGGTTACTGATGGTTTTGCCCTCAGGTAATAGGTGATTGCCACATCCTATTATTTCTCAAATATAGTGTATCGCGACTAAATACGACTAACCATAAGGCATTCCGTCCAGTATTTAGTGGGATAGGTCGTCAGCCTCTAACAGGTTTCGAAGCTGTCCACTATATTCGCGCTCACCGCAGTGATTAATGGCTCATGATCGAGGGACTTTATGGCAATATAATAAACTTAGGCAATATAGGGTTCGGGGGTTCATAGAATATGCGTACTTTAGTCTTGGCAATTATTTCTTGTTGAAATGTAGAAATATCATAGTAAAGTTAACAGTACATTCAGTTGTTATATGAATGCATATAATGAGTCTTAGTATCTTGTTACAACAAGTAGTTTGAAAATGTTATCTTTCAGTACAGTGTTTAAGCTAAGCAAGTAATTTGCAAGTATAACGAGCATATATCCCTTCCAAAGGGTGATTCAAAATATGTAAAGCATAGTTGATGATTTTTGAGTAAATCGCTTGAGTTTTCAGAGTATGAAAATACTTAAAACAGTTGAAGCATGTATCTCCCCCAAAAGAGTTATTAAAAACAAGTATTAAAAGTAGGGGCCACGACTCACCTGGAGTGTATCTGACAAGATGGAATTATAAGATCAAGTAAGGCTTATGATCACGGAAACGTCCTCACTACGAGACCTGGATATGAGGAATGTCTAAGTATTCGACTTATAACTAACGATGAGTGTGAAAGTGAGAAATCGTATAACGATTTGATGATGTGAGTGTGATATGCTTAAAATGCCTCAAGTTAAGGAAATTATAATATCATATATGATATTATCTTGATTCTTATGTCACTCGACTCGAAATATTATCTCCTCAAAATATGATGAAATGATATGCGAGTGAAGTTAAATTTCTAATAAATAATGAAAATGAAATAATACATAACTAAAATGTATAAAATGCATATGAAGTGATGGAATGATGAAAAATGGAAAATGAAATAAGAATGTCAAGTGAAAATTAATTAGTCCTTGTCCTTTTCCAGATTTTACACTTTTTACCCTAACTGTGATTGTGTTACGCCGTTAGTCCTTCGTTAAGTCCAATGTCCAATAATAGTCCAAAACTTGTCCATATGTCCATATAAGGCTTGGAGTTAATTTAAAGGTCAATTTAAGTCCTTTATAAACTGTTCTCACAGCTTCAGTCCACACGTTTCTTGGTTTGACAGTTTTAGTCCTTCTAGTCAAAGTGCGTTACATTTTTAGTCCAGAATGTCAAAATGGTGAGGAATAAGTGGGCGACTTTTTCTGAGGCTTATTTAAGTCCAATGCAACTTATTCTTATTGCTTATTTGGCCAGTAGCTTATTTCCATACTAAATGGGCCCTTAACGATTTACAACTCTAGCCCATTCATTGTTTTTAGTTATTTTCCAAATATGGTTTATATGCTTTGCTGTGGTCATTTTTAAAGGTCAAATGGTGGTTATTACTTCGAGTTGTCTAAGTAAAAAGGGTAGCTAGCTAGGTCGTTTAATAGGTCGTGTAAAGCAAATACGAGGTTGTGTGGTGATTTCATGAGATACGCCTTTGTTTTCTGCGCTACATGGCACGTTTAAAAGTAACAAGACTTAGATAAATTTTTATAATTTTCACCTATGTGTCATACGTGTAGTTTTAAGTTATAAGTGGGTTGTGTTAAAGTGTTTTTGTGGTCTGTGAAATCGAGGGGTGAGTGGGTCGTCATTGTTAAGGTTTCATACGAATCCATTTAGTTTGTTCGTGGCTCCAAACCTTTATAACCCGCATGAAGTTCTTAAATATAGACACGTTCAAGGGAAGCTAGTGTGAATGATGCAATGCATGTAATACTAACGTGAGTGTGGGTGACTGCTAAGCCTCCTAGGATGGAGGTTCGCCATTTTACATGGATTATTCTAAATGAAATGTACGTGATAATATATGGTAATGTTTATACGTTTGAGTGCAACAAGTAACTCAAGTTTTAACGAGAAGTGAAGTGAGTTGATATTTCCCAACCTTTCACAGTGGAGTGGGTTTCATGACTTAGCATACGTAAAACCACATGTATCAACCGATACGTTCGAATGATAAAACTATGCGATGCATGTGTGGTTGTGCGTGTGAGGAATGAAAGCAAAGGAAGTTATTACTTACCACACCTTTCAAAGGTGGTGAAGAGACTGTGGAACTCGAATGGGAACACACGAACCAAAACAGTGCCTCGCTAGGCACTAAATATGTTTCTTCGTATTTGCTCGACTGCTTCTAAATGTTTATGGGTTTTTAGGATATTTAGTGAGAGTGATAGTAAGTGGAGTGTGAGCAAAATAGAGTGAGATAGGATGGTATTCTTATAGAATGCAATTCACACATTTCTATTGACTTTAACTCAATCATGATGTGTTACTATGGATGAGCAGTGTTTAGAGTACAATACTAGCATGCTTCTGACTTTAGAATCATTAGGAGGTATGGGAGTGTTTGTAATCTTGTCTTTAGTTGTTGGCATGTATATGTATTCGGTTTGTAATAAAAACGGGTGCCAAGTGGGTTTAGCGAGCCACACACTTTCACTGCTGTCTTAAGAGTCTTTGTAACATCAATATATGTTGAAAGTGTCATTAGAAATGTGTAGGAAAAATCGTGGTTCGAAATGATTGAGTCTTGTGATTTTTGTCTACACGTTTTGGGTAGAAGTGGGACAAACACTTTGGCCCTTAATTTCTAACCAAAGTTCGACACATATTCCTGTAAGTTGGCATACGAATAGCCTAGTGGGTGATAAATGAGAGTGTGTAAAAATAATGACATGTTGCGTTTAAGAATCGGGAGAACAAGGGCTGTTTTGTAGGGGATTTGGGTGTCGAGTCCTACATAAAATCACAAAGTGAAAACTGAATTTGGGAGTGGGCTTGGATCGTGTAGTGGTGATGATAATGGGCTGGAATTGAAGCAGCCCATTTGGCTTTGTAAATGTTAGTGAATGAAGATATAGCTAGTGTAAATTAAATGTATTTAGTGAAAATTTAGTGGTAACTAGTGAGATTTGTAATTGGTGTATATTGTGATTTAGTGAGATATAAAATTAGTGTAAGTAGGGAATTGTGAAAGTATTGGTTTTTGTGAAACATTTATGTTTCGTAATACCCGTCGTGAACCAGTGTCGTTATTCAGTAATTGTCGTGATATCGTGACGTGGTGGGAATAATATAATAAGTAAATAAAAATTTTAAATTTCCCCGTAAAAATGGGTTTTATTAAACAGTAACTTGAGTTTATCCTTGATTAATGAGTATGATTATGATGGATTTTTGCGGGATCTTACATATGATGTAAGGATTATGAATGCTACAAAACAAGGATTAGTACATGATATGCTCCCCCTTGATCAATACTCCCCGTTTCTAGGGTACCGACATATATGATCCAAGGATGAAGAATCCTACAAAATAAAGGTTAGTATAAAACAATATTTGTCCTTGGACAAGTATGTGATATACACCAATGCGTGTATATGATGCATTCTAAAAATGTTTGACGAAGGCTCCCCCTTGCTTTAGGACGTCAAGATAAACTTATAAAACAATAATTAGCACAATAGAGACTATGTCTTAAGACATATATGTCATATACGACCAATGTGTATAGACGATGCAATATGAGTACTAGACTGATAATTCTCCTGATTTGAGGACGTCAGGAAGCACCTACAATAAAGACGAAAAATAATCGATGCAAACTTCATCCTTAGATGAGTATGCTATATACGATCGAGCGTATATGTTGATGAACCTACAATGAAATGGTTAGTGCAATATATTTTATCTCAAAGAAAAATATGATGCAACATATCAAGCAACTTAAGTCAGAGAACTATGATTATTTGGCAAACCATGTCATACCAATTGTGATACTGATTATGATTATCTAGTAAACCATGTTATAAAGTGTGTAATCTTCTAATAAGAATTACAATCACAAGAATATAATATGATAAAATCCTACAAAACAGTGCCTATGAGGAGGATATGAGTGATCCTAGTGTTGGTGTTAGTTTACTAGTGATAACTTGATAACTAAAGATTGATGCAAGTAAGTTTTTCGCTAATCCATGGGGTTGATGATTAGTGAAAGAGGTTATGGAAGGTGGTGGTTATAATGAATGCAATGAATTCAGAAACTCTAATGTATAGCAAATGCTATAAGAGTATTTGAAGACGGTTACGGTTATGATATTATCATCTACCAAAGATGATGAATCGTGCCATAGTAAATGCTCGAATGGAAATAAGAGGAAGTGAAGACAATGATCACTTAGGAATAGAAATTCCATATGCAACAAGTAGAAATACTAGATACATATATGCGAATGAAAATGACATCATATGATGAGAGTGTTGGTTGGACCAACGTGTTGAGAATGATGGTTCTGTTTGCACTGACAATGACGTGCTTGATATGTATCAAGAATGAAAAGGATGAGATCCTATGATGATGTTCTAGACAATGAAGGTGTTCTAGATAATGAAGTTGTTCTAGACAATGAAGATGTGAAAGTAAATCCTAGACTCGTTGGTTGTGAGAGGGTTGTCTGTTATGAATAGTTAAAACTGAACCAGGTACCCACGGATTGGGCGGAACCAAATCTTTGGTTTCGTTCGTCTTATCGTAGGGTGCCGTGGGACCAAAATTGATTTGGTCACCTTTTGTCGTTTTTGATCAAATGAAGGTTCGAGCTAAGGTCTATTTACTTAAAACTACTGATTTGGTTTCACTAATCCTAGTCAAAGTCTAAGGAGACTTAATGCTTCTCGTTTAAGAGGTTTGTCAAACACATGATGTGTTTTTCGCTTGATGAGGTATTGGTGCAAAATTGTGATGTTGATCTAAGAAGATTTGGAAAACTTATGGTTTTATGAACTTAGTTTAACTGAATGGTGTGAATCTACATGTTGGTATGTAAGAAACATGAGTACATGTTCTTTAATGCGAAAAGACAATTATGTGAATGAAATTCTATCCCCCTTAATTGGTGGACATCCAACATAACGTGTGATGTTAAGAATGACGATGCAAGTTAATGAAAGCGATGAACTTAGTAATGTTTTTGCGGAAGTTGGTTAACATACAACGTACTTCATCCTCGAAGTTATGTAGCTCTTCTCTATCAATGCGAGATGATCGCATGATGAGGCATGTGGTTTCCACATGGGAGGTGTATTGTTATAACTAAAAGATGATGGAGATGTTGTTAGGAAAGCGGAAGCAACAATACGATTTAGATAAAGATATATTGAAAGATACCCAAACACAAATTTCAAACCTCTAAAACTTAATCCTAGTAGCGTTCACAAGCTATATGCAAGAGAATGAATCCCATAAACATATTACTAATCTAAGTAGCAATAATGGGACAACAATTATGCAAAATAAGCATAACAAAGAGAAATATTAAATAATTTGTTATCAATCTACAAGACAAAAGATGTGAATATCATAGAAATCATAACATCTTATGTAAACAAAAACAAATATTCATCTACCAGACAAAAAGCTACCACATGGCATCAAGACAAATAATCATATTGCAAGATATCATGACATTGTTTTAGATGCTACATTGTGAAATTGTTTTGAAGTTAGGCTTAGTCACTTAAGCATACTTACCCATTAATTAAAAAAAAAATGACTTCTAAATGTTCATTATACCAAAACCACTTAGACAAAGTGCA
This sequence comes from Artemisia tridentata subsp. tridentata, assembly GCA_021014915.2. Classification (NCBI taxonomy): domain Eukaryota; kingdom Viridiplantae; phylum Streptophyta; class Magnoliopsida; order Asterales; family Asteraceae; genus Artemisia; species Artemisia tridentata. Next base: position 53,335,864 of record CP139509.1, on the reverse strand, counting down.
CACATGGCAAACAGATAGTGTGACAAAGAAGTGAGACTACAAATTCATGCAAACCATTATAACATTTAGGAGCATGTATTATTTAGACTATCCTATAAAAAGACTCAAAGAAAGTCAAGAAAAGACACGAGCTTTCAAATATAGAAACATCATATAAAAATGACATATCATGAGTTAACAAGTAATACGTTAATCTTGCTAAACAACATATAACGAAAGAATGAAAATTTCATACAAATCATGTTAACATAAAGCATATAAGCATGCAGACAAAATATTTCCAAGGTCTACTTATTTGACTATTAAATAGTGATAACGTCAAGATACTAAATCATATCAAATAACATGTAATCAACACATGTATGTGTAATGCAAGTGATTTTGCTAAGAAAAATCACATCTACCACTTGTTTGATTAGTATTCCTAAGACAAGATAAAATATCATCGATCTTTTAATACTTACTTTAGGCAAGTATAGGAATACAGATTTTTCAAGTTGGAGAATGAATATGAGATTACTACTAGTGGTGCTCAATTCAGGCTAAACACGACCATTTTTACGGGTGATTCCACATACCCAACTTCTCTGCAAGCAATTTAACCGTTAGGTTAAATTGATTTTCTAGTGCAATAGATTCTCCAGTAGTCATTCTCATGTCTGAAAGATAGAAATTCCTATTTTTGTCTATTGAAGTATATAAAGATGATAATTCACCAATACATGACTTAATGAGACTCAACTATATCTATTGAAACTAAGGTGATGAAGATGTCATGTTTTACACGGGAATTTGACAAATATGTGTTAACAGATTTTAATCTTTGTGTTTGGAATCTAAGGTTGAATGATCTAAAGGGTGACATCTTTTATGTTGAGTGTTGTACAAGTGATTTGATCATCTAAGACCATGAGATGTGTTTGAGAACGTTCTCAAGAAAGTTCTTTGGAACAAGTATCTAAATAAAGTTACCAAGTTTTATAGATCTTGTGCATGCTCCAGAGATGTGTAGGATATGCACAAGGTTTGGACTAGATTATGAGCAAGGTTTGGTTATGATGTACGCTTGAAAGGAAACAGATACATATAGTATCTTTCAACAAGTAAGATTATCTCATGTGATCATGCTTAAGTATGACAAAATGAGATGTAACGAAATCTCTTGTAACACAATCGTTCATGTTGTAAAGAGAGAATGATACATAGGATATATACTATCCTTTTGACAGAATGAAAATTAAACATATGATTACTTAGACATAATGTTTTCCGAAACATCATGTTTTCCTAAGAGAAGATATGAATTCAAAGTGTTTGAATTGGATAGACTTATCCTAAATTTACTAGATGATGACAAGAGGGATTCATTTGAGTTTCTTATGTATATTCCTCAAGATTCATTGTCACTTGGGATGCATGAGGTTGTCTTTGAGATTTGTATTTTAACATATGTTGTTAAAATATTGATTTAAGGTTTAACGAGACATATGCAAAAGCTTGTTGACAAAGTATTACTAATACTCTGATTACTTGTGAAAGTGGTACTACTTGATCCTAGTGAAAAATGAATGTTAGCTTCATGCTCATTTGATGGTGAGGGTTCTAATCCTATCGGTGGTAAAGTATGGTTGAGTTTGTTTAATGTGCATATGATTTGGTACGAGTGTTTGGACAAAGAGCTTTTTGAGCAATGCATTCAATGGATTCAAATGATGGTAACGATTGTGGTGTTGAAAGGGTTTCTTGTACTATGGAAGTACTTTAGGTTTCATGGATGTTGAAGACAACAAAGATTAAGACTAATTTTTGTGATCTATTGATTGGTACAACTAGTGGGTGATGTGATTAGAAGCTTTGGGCCTGATACATATCACAAAGGTGAATGTGATGGGATGATGGTGAAAGTACAAGAGTACGGAAAAGTGATAACATCAAGTGTTATCGTCCTGCATTGTCACGGTTACTTCACATGATCAATCAAAGATAAGTTTCTATCCTATGACAAGACAAATACATTAAATATCATGATTAAAAGCAAATGTACCAAACACCTTTTTCAAAGATACTACATGTTTACACATTTTAACACTTGAGCTAGAGTTTGTGCAAGACAATACTTTTCAAGACACTAAACTAGTTTCACTTAGTTCTCATTCCTAAGTAAGTTATGCTAGGTTTTCACATAACATATGCAAACAAAAATATCTAAGTCTATAAGTGAAACAAACACATTTTATCAACTTGTTGCACAAGATCTAGCAAATGTCCTATTGTGCATAAATAAATAAAAATTGATAAACAAACAAATGAAAATCATGGCAAGATACTTATGTATCACAGACAAACACATGTAATCACAACATTCAACAAGCAAACAACATGTATGTAAACAACTAGAAAAAGTAGTCACATAGCATAAAAAAATATATACTTTTCGTCACTTTGTGTTTAAATATGACGATGTATACCGAGCTTGATTTGTATCCTTTATATAAACCAAATTCTTTAGTTTCAAAAGAAATCATATCAATGTTCAAAGGATGCCAACTTACATTGCCCAACTCAAAAGTTTAAGTTACTATGTCAAAATGAAACTTAATATTTTGAACAGGTTGTAGTATTTGATTTGTTTTACCTACTTCAAATTAGATTTAGGACATGAGATTATTTTTAAATGAAAGTAGACTTAATTCCATTCAAAATGATAGGTGGCGCGACTTCTACGGACTTACGGTTAATTAGTTATGAATTTTTGAAGTTGGACAAAAACTGCATACTTTACCGACGGATTTCAAGGAACCATTTTAAGGGCTCCGTCCTTTGAAGGGAAAGGATCCGCGGGTCTCTATACCAGATTCAACAAAACTAGTATTTTGACATAGAGAAAATGTATGAGACTTACTAGATTAGATAGTAAACTTACAATATACTTATTTAACTTTATTTCTACTAATGTGACTTATCTAAACATTTATGTTACACCCGTACCCCGATGAGGTACCATTTATGTAAATAATAGGTTATGTAGATATAAGTTATGTGTTATGGATTTAGTAATAACTTAATGAGTGATCAAAATAGGAAGAATAGGAATAGAATGACTAAGATTGCCAAGAGACCAAACTTGCAACTAACATCAAATAAATATCTTAGCCATTGGAAAAGTCTGGAAAGTGTTGGAGTATTCTTGGGTGTGTCGACATTAGCTAGGAGAAAAGAGAGGGAAGGCCAATATCATCATCTTGTCTCAATTGTGCATCAAGAAGTGATCAAGAAGCTTTAAGGAAGCCTTAATTGTGTTCCTTTCCTCAAGTAAGTGGTTTTCCCCAAATGTGAAAATTAGGGTTCATGTGGTGGGTTTTAATGATTATGGTAAAAAGTGGTGAAATGATGGTCTCTTTAGTTTGTAGACACTAATTGTAGTTAATGTTGTGCTAGGAAGCCTTTGTAGAAGCTCAATCAAGTCAAGTAGGAAGCTAGTAGGATTTGAGGTAAGTATATGAGTATAATCCTTGTTAATGTTATGATGTTAATGTTATGCTTGTGTTAATGTATTTATTATGGAGCTTGTAAATGTGTATTAGCTTGGATCCAATGCTAGATGAGTAATTATATATATAATTACTTGCTTGATCAAGGTGAGTAATAATCCTACTTGATGCTCCTTGTTAATGTTATGAGTGGTGTTAATCACCAATCTCATGTGAATGTGATGTTGATTATATCTTGTATACTTACTAAGTGTTTTCGCTTACGGTTTAGATGTTAATGGTTTTGTAGGTTCTAGCGGAGGAAGCAAAGGTAAGGATCTTGCCTAGTGGTAGTAGTGGAATGAAGCTAGTGTAGTTAGAAGCTAACTTAGAAGACCATGACTCTTGGACCAAGTAAATTGGAAGTTGGAAGCCGAAGTACCCTTTTGTGCCTTGGTATATTTAACTTGTGTGGTCGTTTTGTTAAATTGTGGTCTTGTCGTCAAACGTTATCCCTTGTTTATGTAAATCTTTTGGGTTAAATGTTTAAGTGTCATGTGGTCCTTGTAGTAAGTAAACTTCAATGAATTTGATGTAAAAAGGGTGTTTGGCACAAAGCCGTTATGACCCATTTTGATGTATATACGGGTTGAATTGCTATGGAACATGTTTGTTATGTCAATATAATGCTTTTGGTCAAGTTTGGTGCAAAATGGAAGTCGTATGGGTCGGTTATAGCGAAAACGGGATGAAAACGAAGTGTTTTTGGAAATGTGCAGGTCCATGCCGGCGGTATGGGTCTCATGCCGGTGGTATGGGTGAGCAGAAGGGGCCATGCCGCCCGGTTTGTGTTTATGCCGGCGGCATGGGAAAGTTTTTGGGGCCATGCCGCCGGTTTGGGTTTCATGCCGGCGGTATGGGCCAAGTTCCAGATTTTGTCGATTTTCAAAATTTCATATCTTTTAATCCGTAAGTCGAAACGGGTCGTATGACCTATCGTTTCGAAGGTAATTGAGTGTACTTTCATTTAAAAATAGCCTCAAGGGCTGAATGCTTATACATTTTTTCAGTCATCAAAAGAGTGGTCAGATGTCCATAAAAGTAAATCGTTTTTGTGTAAAAAGTTTAAATTTTTTTGTCTAAACGGGTATGGGGCGTTACAATTTATGTAGGTGATTTTTCAACTAAATTAATAGTTATCCTAAACGCTCCTTTAAAACCCGTATTTTTCGTAAATTAGCTTTACGCACACAATTTGACACTCAATCCTTTTAAGAAATATTTCCATTTATTTTTCAAAGATATCTTCAAGCTTGGATACAAAGTAACATCTAACAACAAAATTTCTAAGTATACTTAGCGAAACATTTTTCATATTATATTCCGCTTCAATGGTAATTTGATACATGGATCGTACTCCATTTTAAAAACCATTTATTTTGAAAATGAGAGCCATGAGGCTCTTATACCAATTGTGAAAACGTAGAGAGGGGGGGGGGTGAATACGTTACCATTTTAAAATCTTAAAACTTGTTGTATCAAATATCCATTTAAGCTTGTTCTAATATGAAAGATGTTTTTTATAGTTTATGACTACCATATACTTAAACACGTTGTCATCTAAGTATGATCATCAAGACACAACACAAGCAATCATATAATGTTACACCCCGTGCCCGCTTATACTAAAAACTTTGACTTTTGACGCGGAAACATTTGACTAAAACGGACTCATACAAATTCTTCAATTAATAACCAGAACTTATAACATTTAACCCTTTAAAAATACTTGCAAGAACGTATACTTGAAAACCCTTCAAAATATTTCACAAAATTCTATTAACACTACCAAACAGCCCTTCTGTGACCAAAGATACGACGTATCTGCTTCTCCAATACGGCGCATGGACTATAACCAGTCGGTTCTACTTTCCATTCTACCATACGCCGCATGTAACTTCCTAGATGCGCCGCATCTAGGCTATAACAGACTAACACTTAACACTATAATCATTTTCCCTTAGACAACCACATACTCTTAGTCAAACATACTTAAGCTCAGGTCAACTTCATCTAGGGTGGGGTCCCAATACCCGGGAAACGGGTCTAACAATTCTACCCCCTTATTTTGATTTCGTCCCCGAAATCTCTCGTCTAAAACTATCCAAAACTAAATTCACGACATATACATGTCCTTATTCTCATGCTTTCTAGGCCAATTCCTTGCAACGATCTAAATGATCTTGCAAGTTCTAAACTCACTATACACAATCATAATTCATAATCCATTATAAGCACGCTTCTCATCGCAAACTTTTCTAAGATTTCCCACAATTGACGACTTGTCATATGGAAAATCTACTACTTTGACTCTATATGAGTCAAACTTCATCACTATAAACACCACATACGCCCATGCACTAACCATAACATAAAATCATTTACCGGCCAATTTCGCATTCCACATAGTACTAACACACAACTATACCAAAAACCGGTAACTTAATTCAAAATATACAAGATACCATACAAACGGCACTCATCACTTACGCAAACTTTCTTATCAAATTTATGGGAATACTCACAATTTAACTTCTCAACTTAATGTACAATTCATTTTAGACGTCTATTTTAAGGTTTCACACATTACCTTAACGCCACTATAAGTTTTATTTGTATTTATCTTTTCTTATGACGTCTAACATGTTTTAGTTTGTACTATCTCATATCACTATCCGTACTCATGTCATATCGGTTACTCATAAGCCCACTCATTTGTAATTCTTCATTCACATAAAAAGGCGTCCCAATCTATGTAAATCAAGAAATACAAATTCATGGTTCGGTGATTTACAATTTCTTCATTCAAATGAAAAGGCTTCCCAATCCATTTAAATCAAGAAACCATAAACCATCCTACTTATACACTTCCGACCTAACACTCGTACTTATCTACTTCCCATCTTTTCTAGCCTTGGATCCAATCTCACTAACTTTCATCCATGCCATAAGGCAAGCTTAACATCATGCCATAAAAGGCAACTTAACCTCGTGCCATAAAGACACGTTAACATCATGTCATAAAGACACCTTAACATCGTGCCATAAAGACACCTTAACATCGTGTCATAAAGACACCTTAACATTGTGTCATAAAGACACCTTAACATCGTGCCATAAAGACACCTTAACATTGTGTCATAAAGACACCTTAACATTGTGTCATAAAGACACCTTAACATCGTGCCATAAAGACACCTTAACATCGTGTCATAAAGACACCTTAACATTGGATCCAAGCTATATTTATCTTATCATATCTACTCATTTTATATTTCATGCACTTTTATAATTAGGCACACACTGTCATTTATTCAATTTTCATTGCCTTACGCAATCTCAACATTCACTATCACGCTTTCTATCATCTAGGCAAGTTTCTATATAATACTTGCACATTTATTATCATCGCATTTTCACAATGCCACTTATCTTTCACCCGTCAACCCCATGTTGACTCACACACTCGCTATGTGCCATTTTTATTTAGACAATTTATATGTAATGCTTATTCATTACAACTTACACATTTCTACGTGTTCTTACAACACACTCTTACTATTACCCGTCAACCCTTGTTGACCATATTCTCACTTCATACTGTCACTTCATTTAGTTTATTCAACTTGTATGCATACAAACCTTACATAGGTTTATTCTGTAACACTTTCTTTAATTTCATCTTACATATTCAATATATTAACATGATCACATTCATGTTTTACAACTCTTTCTAGCGCACTTCAAGTCACCTATGACTTCTAGCGCAATCTATATTTTATTCGTCACTTTGACTCATCATACTTTACCGTATATCACTAGCACTTTTTCAATTTATCATGTTTTATATTTAACATGTTCTCATCACTTCTTAACTTTTCACTTTAACTTTCTCATTTAGTTTAGCATATAAGAACTCACGCTTCTCAAAACATCAAGCTATAAACATACTTCGCTATTCACTTCTTTCTTATCTTTATCTTTTTAAGCAATTATGCTTTTTCAAATTATTAGCATGCTTCTTAACTTATTTCACATAACAATGTGTTCTTTTTAACTTTACCGACCACAACTAGGTCAACACATAACATGCATTCATATACATCTATCTCAACTCATACACTTCAATACAAACGTGCTCTCAAGCACATCACATAAAGCTTAAACATACCATAACTTACCATAAACTTATCATCACAAAATCAATCATACCATAACACTTAACATCATATAAGCAATCATATCATAACGCTTAACACTTATCCAACAAGTGTTAAAACATTCAAAATCAAAATCAATTCACATAGTCTATGGCATCGTATACCACATTGCATAACCAAGCAATGTCTAAGCATCGACCTTCTAAGTAACCACAAGCAATAGCCCATCTTATAGCTAAGGCATCATAAACCTTAGTTCGCTTACCAACCCGTCTCTAATACCACTTAGCCTTGCTACTCGCATTCATAACTCTAACTCTATCATACATTCACATATCACAATACAATCCCTGACACCAACCAAGGTGCACGGCTATCTAATCATATAAACATTTCAAGTCCTCCACGGACTTACATCACATAATCACAACATCAACACCGGCACCAACCGAGCTGATCGGCCAACTAATAATTTAAACACCTCAAGTCCCCATGGACTTGCATCTCATACACATCAACACTATCACAAGCATACATCACCTATCATCAATAGGCTCGACTAGCATAAAACATAATTCGTCTAACACTTAGCAATTAGTTTCCGCGCAATCTAACACTTACGTCCAAGGCTTCTACGAGTGGTTTAAGACTAGGCACCCTATAGTGGAAACCTAATTCACTTAAACCGAAGCTCTGATACCAATTTGTTACACCCCGTGCCTGCTTATACTAAAAACTTTGACTTTTGACGCGGAAACATTTGACTAAAACGGACTCATACAAATTCTTCAATTAATAACCAGAACTTATAACATTTAACCCTTTAAAAATACTTGCAAGAACGTATACTTGAAAACCCTTCAAAACATTTTACACAATTCTATTAACACTACCAAACAGCCCTTCTGTGACCAAAGATACGCCGTATCTCCTTCTCCAATACGGCGCATGGACTATAACCAGTCGGTTCTACTTTCCATTCTACCATACGCCGCATGTAACTTCCTAGATGCGCCGCATCTAGGCTATAACAGACTAACACTTAACACTGTAATCATTTGCCCTTAGACAACCACATACTCTTAGTCAAACATACTTAAGCTCAGGTCAACTTCATCTAGGGTGGGGTCCTAATACCCGGGAAACGGGTCTAACATATAATGCAAACATAAAAGTAAAGAGTAAAGAAAACGCAAACCGAAGACGATGATTTATAGTGGTTAGGTCACGAAGCTCTTCTCCGCCCTACTCCACTCCCCGAGTACCCAACTCGAGAGTTACTTCACTAGATCAACAAGCTCCTTCTCGGCGGAGAAAACCTTACACACGTCGCTTACACTTTTTCCGGTACAAAGCTAAATACCGGGTTCTAGTTCGAGGTAGAACCAACCTAACGTCGCCTATACAATTTCTGACACTAAGCTAGATGTCGAGTTCTTTTACATGGGTACAACCACTCCCGTCGTCGCTTAACCTTTTTCCGGTACTAAACTAGATACCGAGTTTTTTACAAGGGTACAACCACTCCCGCTATATTTTATGGCCCAACATAGAAACCTTGTGTTTTATGGCACAAACACATAAATCACCTAATCTAGTATGAATAGATTACAATGATGATCCATGGCATAAATGGGTCATGGATGATTGCGTGGTTTTGTAACCTTACAACAGGTTTTACCTCTCGAGGGATCTCAAGAGGCTTACAACCCCACCAGGCAGTGTACCTGACCGATGTAGTATAGTGTAGTGGTAAGTACGGGGGATTGATCGTTCTCCACAGGGAATAGTGTTCGTTAGGTATGAAAGGCTACTCTAATTAGGTCTAAGGGTTGAGGAAGATTCTTTTTATGTTTTTATATTTTTATGAAAGCAAGTAAAATCTCGGTTTTGAAGGAGTGGGCGGAATTAGTTGCTAGTCAACTAACCCAATTTACTACGAATGCAAATAAAATAAAATAACAAAAATGAAAAGTGGTGAGAAACTTATGTGTAGAGAAATGTGTTTACTTAGATTTCCTTACTCCCTAACTATCTTTTACCGGTTAATTAGTGTGTATTAGTCGCGTGGATGACGGGTGTATTCCTTAATACCATTCGTGGGGTGGCGTACTTACTTCCCCAACTCTACAAGCTCCTACTTCACTCCTATGTCGAGCCGGCTAGGAAGCTCCTAACATGGGATCACTAGAATTCGCTTGTGCATTAAATACAACCATAAAAACCTTTAGTACGCGTTTGGTTCATGTTTCTTAAGACGTTCAAGCAAGTTACCGAATAGGAAGTTAGCCAGTTTTCTTAAGCCTAACATAGATAAACAATCATCCAATACAACTAACAACACACTAATAACCAATAATCAATAGCTAAGTTTCATTAGATCTAAGCAAACACAAGATAAAATTAGCCTAACATGTTAAACAAAAGACAAGCATAAGATAGAATCAAACAACACATAGACATATTGAATGATTAATTGATAACTTATCTTTCAATGAAACATGGAAGATCTCAAGGCAAGAAGCCCTGAAAAAGTAGCTAAAATCGTCTTAGGGTTTTATCCCAAAATTCCACACACTAAGCTCTCTCTAATGACAAAAGATTAGAAAACTATATATAGATTTTTGGATCTGACGGCGTCACCTTATGCATTGTGACGCCGTCACCTCGCCGCTTTTAGGGTTCCCGGGTGACCTTCTTGACGCCGTCCCTCTTTAGCTCTTCAAAAATCCATTCTGGCCTATCAAGGCTTGACGCCGTCGGATCATGAACGTGACGCCGTCCCCTTATGATTTAAGCCGTGACGCCCTTGATTTAGTTAAAGCGTGACGCCGTCAGAATTCTCATGCTAACTCACTGGCCCGTCATGAGTAAATTTCACATCCAACTTTTCTTGCCAAGGCATGACGCCGTCCCATGTTAATTGTGACGCCGTCAAGAGTAACTTTCAGCCGATTCTTGAGACTTTGCCGTTTTCTTCACTTTAATGCTCCAAAAACGTCCAAAATGCCTCCTTTTCCAGATTTCTCCTCAAAAGTACCTAAAATGACAAAAGGAACGATTTAGGGCAATATTTGATCAAATAAATACGATTTCGGGCTTAAATGACCCCTTAAAAGCGGTACACTTTTCGCCTCATCAAATACCCTTACACTTGAGATTTGCTTGTCCTCAAGCAAATGCGCTTTTATTCTAATCAAAATACAAGTTAGGGGTCATTTAATGCAAACATAAAAGTAATTACAACAAATAATCGTTCCACTTCAATCATAATAAGCACGGAGATTATATACTAGCACCTCACAAGTAGTGTTTAGATACTCACATCTCTCAAGTGTCATCAAAATAAATCTCATAAATGAAAACGGAAAATATCTCTCACTACCTGTCATAGCAAATAGATTACCATAGGCTTGGGAAAGGATCGAAAACCTCCTCCACTAGGCGTAAGCACCTAAGATAAACTATCAAAGAGGGCTTTTAAATGGGTTATAACGTTAGGTGTAGGGAAAAGGAAAACACGGTTTTGTTGGATACGGGATATTTTACTGGTGGCGAGTTAAAGATCTTGATCAATTACATGTACTATACAATGTTGCTAAGCCAAGACTAGATTCGATCTTAAGCTAGAAACGAAATAACAAAATAACAAAAACATAAAACAAACATAAAATGAAACGGGATGGTAGTCCGTATGTTTTTTCTATTTTTCATTTTCTCATTTTTTTGTGTTTTTCTTGATTTTTTTTTTTTTTTTTTTTTTTTTTTTTTTTTTTTTTTTTGACATACATTCTTGCCCTACCATCCAAAATAATACATCATAGGGGCGTTGCATTCCCCTTACACTTGAATTTTTACATAACTTTACTAAATACTAATCTAATGACTCGAATTAAGATAATCGAAAAACTTGGAGTACTTTTAAAACATTTAGCACATATGGGGGTAATAAATGATGTTCTTCCCCATTACTCCATTACACTAGTACTTTACCCATGAGTCCCAATCGTCCCAAAACAATATGTACAAGGATATGACTCGACTTAGCAACCATGTAATCAATTAGATAATTAACTTGGGTTTAAACAAATGTTGACACAATAATGCACTAAAAATGAGTGCATACAAGGTAGGCTAAGGCGATTTGGGTGTACATTTTAGTGGGGTGTAACAAATTCTTCCTTTAAGTAAAATGCTTAAAGTTCGAAACGAAAAGATAGGCTCTGAGGGGTGTACTAGGGGTATCGTGTACTAAAAATGAGTACAACGCAAAGGGTGTGGGAGAATTACTTGACCAATGTAGCCAAAGTAATTATAACAAAAACACAGGTGTAAAACAATGGGTTAATCCTAATGCCTCTTATCATGTAGTAAATCTAACTACACGAATGTAGTCTCACTTGTGGCCTCGGAATGGTCCTAACGCAAGTTCTAGAATCTAAGTGCTACCGGTACACACATCATAGCATAAATGCTTTTCCTACCAATTCTAGGGGCGAACCTCACATATTTGGGGGTGGAAAATTTTTTAGTGGTACGGTTTTTTTGTGCTAGTCATATAACTCCTATCCGTGAGACGCTCATTAAGATCAAAGTTTCACTCCTATATGTTGTAAAAAATTTTAAATTTGGCACTAAAATTACCCTAATCAAGTATTTCTCTCAGTTTTATTACACATCTATTATTAAACAAACAAAAATCAAGCGCAATTGTATTCTCTAAAATCGTACTTTTACCCTCCCCTTACACTTAAGATGAACATTGTCCCCAATGTTCAAATAACAAGATGTAAAAGTAAAAAGTAAAAGAATGAAATCAAATACTCCCCTGATTCGCTCGGTGGATAATGAAATTACACGGTTAGATCTTCTTCCAAAGAGAATGTAGAAGCTCCATGACTAATGCATCGCCATAAGCTTGATCCAAAAACATTTCCTTGTCCAAAATAGCCTGTTAACCTGAGAAAACAAACACGAAAACCTGCATAACATCGGCGGGATAAAATCTATATATAAGGATATAATGCTTGTGGAATGATAATTTTGCAGATTCCTGGAGATTATAAGTTGGAGATTTTAATAAAAACTTTTTATGAAAACAAAACTTTCAAAAATTTCTGGAAATTAAATCTGACGCCGTCAGGTTATAACCCCTGACGCCGTCAGAAATGACCTGACAAAAATTTTCATTTTTAGTTTCCGGAAAATTTTTGGAAAAACCTTTACCTTACTTCCTGGAAATCCTGCAAAACATCATTATGACTCGATACAAGCATTTGACTCAAACACACACTAATATGTATGTTAATTTATTATTATTACGATTCATGTTAATTTGTGTTCTAATAAACCGATTTAGATTTCCCTTACACTTATCTTTTGCAAAATACCTTTATATGTAGTTAAGACGAAGTTAAAAACAAAATAAAGCATTTTCACAATTTACTTTTGAACATGAATCAATAAGAATAAAAATTAAACACACATACGGAAACAAATAAAAACAAACAAACAAATAAATAAACACTCAAAGCAAATAAAGCAAATAAAGCTTGGGTTGCCTCCCAAGAAGCGCTTTTCTTTATTAACGAGTCTTGTAGCTAGACTCAAAGTCACGCACATTACGTGACTCCATCATCGGTCACGGTTCCTAGGCCATTCTCCTTCGATCCTCTATCAAAATCACTTTCATAGTAAAGGTATTTCGGGTCCACGTGATCAAAAGGATTGTTTCGGTATTTAGAACTAAGTTCCTTATCGTGCTTAAAGAATCCGCTTGACAGGTCAAAAGTGTCCTTACATTCCCTTCTCACATCATCATCACATAACACGAGTTGGGAACTTAACCTATCGAGCCCTTTATAATCATTCTCCATGAATTCTCTCATCTTGTAAGGCGTTTGGTACGAGATTTCCCTAACCCCATCGGTGAAAGTCATGATCCCATTGAGCTCGTCCACAATCAAGCTTGTGGCCTGGCAAAAAGGTGCCCCAAAAACAACTTGTGATAACCTGGGATCGATGTACTCTTCGATATTATCGACGATTGCGAAGCTCATAGTGAATGTCATATTTCCTACAAACACCTGTACATCATCATCTATGCCGATGTCGTCCTTCCCTTTATGAATCATCCCCCATCTGCAAATGTTGTTATAATGAAACAAGGACATCACATTTTTGGGTAAACATGTGTCAATGTAGACATTATAAAAATGCTTGTGACCAATCATGCAAGGTATTTTGAGATTATTTGGATCATGTCGCTTAATTCGGCCAGGCCTTCTACCGTGTAACCCCCATGTGTTGCTACTTGCTGATGGTTGATACTCATACACTTCTTCACAGCCATCCCGAAAAATCACTTTCCTGACACCATCGGTAAATAATGCACTCCTATCATCCTCATCGAGTATCACTCCCGTTGCTTTTATGAATGGTTTGCCTAGAACAAGGCCAGTTAAGGGTGGGCTGATGATAGAGTTCATGTTATTAATTACAGTTAACTCGATATGAAAGAGGAACTTTTCTATCACAATTGGTACCCTCCTTATTACCCTGATGATATTAGACCCTTCATATTTGACTTGTTCAGTGAAGGTTTCATTATATAGAGAAAGGGATATTGCGCTTATAGAAGAGTTGGGGTTTATGTAGGCATCTTTTATAAACTTTTTCCTAGTGGTGCAAGAAATCTTAAAGACCCTAGGAGCGCCATCCTCTATTCTCTCTCCGAATCCCATAGGCGACCTTGCTGTGCCCCTCTCAAGTTCCTCTACCAGGGGGCGGTCCAGCAGTCCTGCAAGCCCATGAGGCATTTCGGATTTCTCTTCCGAGCCCTCCTCATCACTCACCTTTATTGTACTCGAGTTCTTTGGTGAGTCTAGATAGTAGTCGGGCGCCTCGGGTTTCTTTTCGGGAACTTCACCCTCCATTTCATTGTCCACATTCTTGGCTGTTTGTTGGTCCAGATTTGGTTTAGGAACAGGTATTGTTGTAATGGTGTTCACGAAGTGGAGAGGTTTCGAAGGGGTATGAGTATCTCCTGTTTTTTTTTCGTTTTGTGATATGTATTTGAAGAGTTTACTAGGGTGCTTGATTTTTACAGGAGGGGGTGTTTGGTGGGTTACCGTAACAGATTTGATCTCATTAACTCGTGCCAACTCACAATTTGACCTGCCAGCAAGGCGATCATTGATAACCTTTAACAGGTTATCAACCTTGTTGTTCATATCAACTTGCTGTTGTCTGAATTGATTCTCAAGTTTGGAAAGCTGTGTTTCTTGAGAGAGAATGAATTTTTGCAGTGATTCCTCGCGATTTTGTTGTTTATGCGTGTGTCGCTGAGGATAATGTTCAGACCAGGTGAGCGGGGTAGAGTCATTGAATGATACGCTACGAGTTTGGTTCCAACTAAAATTTGGCTTATTCTTCCATGCCTCATACCCATCTTCGGAATTTTTGGGCCCATAATTAGTGGCGAGCCACTTATCTCCCGCCTTATCGATTCGCGAGGATGCGAATTCTTTGAAAGCCTGTTTGGGAAGTTCCATGCAATCATGAGTGTCGTGGGGACCACTACATAATTTACATGAAGAAGTGATTTTGTTCACTTGGCTTGAAGGTTTAGGAGCCTCGTAGGATTTCATGAGAAACTTGACTTGGTCTTCAAGTTCTATGATCCTACGGTCAGAAGTGCTTGAATTGTTAGAAGGCAAAGATATTGCCTTGACCGTTTTATTCAAATCACGGGGATCACTCCAACTTTCGTTGTCATAAAGAGCAAGATCCTCTAGGAGAGCCCATGATTGTTCCGCACTTAGATCACGTAGCTTGCCACCGGCCGATTGGTCAATGGTTTGCCTCGTGGAGAGATTGATATGGTCATAGAAGATTTGGACTTGGAGCCAAAGTTCTATGCCATGGTGAGGGACTTTTTGGAGTAAGTCCTTGAATCGAGTCCATGCCTCGTAGAGAGTTTCGCCTTGACGTTGTTGGAACATCAAGATATCATTCCTTAGCTTGGTAGTTCTTCCCGGTGGGAAAAACTGAGCAAGGAAACGAGTGGTAAGATCATCCCAAGAGGTAATGGATCCTGCGGGTTGACGTTCTAGCCACTGACTAGCTTGGTCCCGCAAAGAGAATTGGAAGAGACGCAATCGGGTCGTCTCTCGAGTGGCAACATCAAGGTCTATAGAATCAACGATTTTAAGAAAGTCCTTGAGATGTTGATTAGGATCTTCAGAACGAAGTCCATGGAATGCGCATCCACTTTGCACCAACCGGATGGTGTCGGATCGCAAGGGTGTGATATTGGCTCCTTGAGTGAGCTCAATGGTGTTTCGATAGCCATGGTGGCTAGGACGGGAATACTCTCCTAAAGTACGGGCTCTAGGAGGTGGTTGTGGTTGTTGTGGTGGTGGGTCGTGTGGGTTAAGGATATTACCATCTTCCATGATGTCGGACGGTATGGTTACGAACAAAGACACGAAGAAAATAGATAGACTAAAGAAAACCTAGAAAAATAAAATAAAAATCTCACTAGAAAGGAATCTAGTGAGTAGACCTAATAGAAATAAAAATTCAACCTAAACAATAACTATTCCCCGGCAACGGCGCCAAAAACTTGATTGCGTGGTTTTGTAACCTTACAACAGGTTTTACCTCTCGAGGGATCTCAAGAGGCTTACAACCCCACCAGGCAGTGTACCTGACCGATGTAGTATAGTGTAGTGGTAAGTACGGGGGATTGATCGTTCTCCACAGGGAATAGTGTTCGTTAGGTATGAAAGGCTACTCTAATTAGGTCTAAGGGTTGAGGAAGATTCTTTTTATGTTTTTATATTTTTATGAAAGCAAGTAAAATCTCGGTTTTGAAGGAGTGGGCGGAATTAGTTGCTAGTCAACTAACCCAATTTACTACGAATGCAAATAAAATAAAATAACAAAAATGAAAAGTGGTGAGAAACTTATGTGTAGAGAAATGTGTTTACTTAGATTTCCTTACTCCCTAACTATCTTTTACCGGTTAATTAGTGTGTATTAGTCGCGTGGATGACGGGTGTATTCCTTAATACCATTCGTGGGGTGGCGTACTTACTTCCCCAACTCTACAAGCTCCTACTTCACTCCTATGTCGAGCCGGCTAGGAAGCTCCTAACATGGGATCACTAGAATTCGCTTGTGCATTAAATACAACCATAAAAACCTTTAGTACGCGTTTGGTTCATGTTTCTTAAGACGTTCAAGCAAGTTACCGAATAGGAAGTTAGCCAGTTTTCTTAAGCCTAACATAGATAAACAATCATCCAATACAACTAACAACACACTAATAACCAATAATCAATAGCTAAGTTTCATTAGATCTAAGCAAACACAAGATAAAATTAGCCTAACATGTTAAACAAAAGACAAGCATAAGATAGAATCAAACAACACATAGACATATTGAATGATTAATTGATAACTTATCTTTCAATGAAACATGGAAGATCTCAAGGCAAGAAGCCCTGAAAAAGTAGCTAAAATCGTCTTAGGGTTTTATCCCAAAATTCCACACACTAAGCTCTCTCTAATGACAAAAGATTAGAAAACTATATATAGATTTTTGGATCTGACGGCGTCACCTTATGCATTGTGACGCCGTCACCTCGCCGCTTTTAGGGTTCCCGGGTGACCTTCTTGACGCCGTCCCTCTTTAGCTCTTCAAAAATCCATTCTGGCCTATCAAGGCTTGACGCCGTCGGATCATGAACGTGACGCCGTCCCCTTATGATTTAAGCCGTGACGCCCTTGATTTAGTTAAAGCGTGACGCCGTCAGAATTCTCATGCTAACTCACTGGCCCGTCATGAGTAAATTTCACATCCAACTTTTCTTGCCAAGGCATGACGCCGTCCCATGTTAATTGTGACGCCGTCAAGAGTAACTTTCAGCCGATTCTTGAGACTTTGCCGTTTTCTTCACTTTAATGCTCCAAAAACGTCCAAAATGCCTCCTTTTCCAGATTTCTCCTCAAAAGTACCTAAAATGACAAAAGGAACGATTTAGGGCAATATTTGATCAAATAAATACGATTTCGGGCTTAAATGACCCCTTAAAAGCGGTACACTTTTCGCCTCATCAATGGACATGAATGGCTAAACTAAATGAACTTCCATTGATAGGAAGCCTTCAATGTATGAAGAGCACAAGCTCTCTAAACTTGTTATGATGGATCTTCATATATGCATATGGAATCTACATGAACTTCTTGAATAAGAAGTCTTCAATCATTGAGGATGTCAAGTGCCCTTGAATCTTCATATGTTGGAATGCTTTGGTGGATGATGACTTCAAGATCTCCTAACCTTCATAGTGGATCAGGAAGTATGCTATGATGATGACTCACGATCTCTGAGGTTGCTTCACAGGATCATTACGGGTATATACTTACAACATAATGAAAGTTAGTAACATTATGATCATTATGAAAAGGGTGATTAATGTGTGTTTCTACATGGTTTACTAATGATCTAAATGTATGCAAAGGGTAGAGGGAATGTGTGTTCAAGTGGGATAAACAATGGGCAGCTATTTATAGCCAACAGGAATTTTACCCCGCGGATTGGCGGATCCAAATAAAGGGATCCGCCCTTTATGTTATTTGGTTCCGCCGGGACCTGCCAGCTAAGATCTTCACAAATCTTTCCATATCTTTCCATATCTTGCACAATCTTACAAAGTCAACTATATTGCTTCAAGATCTTTTCAAAATATCTTTCTAAATCTACAAGATTTCTAAATGATGTATGCCATGATGTCATGTACATATTTCTATTTTAAGATTTAAAATGTAAATAATGTAAATGTATATATGTATGTAACATTTATCCTAGTGATCATGTAGCATGTATATACTAGCTTAACTAATATAAGTTTACCAAGATGTATCATGTTAGTTTGACACCTAAAGTGTGCTTATTCAATTAAACTTAGAAAACAAAATGTACAAGTAAAAATACTTGTTTATGCAAAGGTGTAAAATGAGGTTCTAAGTAGAATGATTAACCTTTTAAAATACTTAATTACCTAACCGTATTTTAAACATTCTAAATGGTTTGTTAAGGGTTTGATCATAATGCCACATAACAAACATGTACGAACCTGTGTTGTATCATATGAAGACTTGAGAAGTCGAGAGGTGTTGAATGTATGTTGAGACAAAATAAGATTACAAGTAACTTGTGCATTTTACGTTATGTATCAAGTTACATGTTTGTCATCAATCAAAACAAACGAGATTGCTTGCACTAACAATCTCCCCAACGAGACTGCTTGCACTAACATGTTGTTTTGACTCACTTTGTTATTTCGTAGATTGGGATTTGCTTATGTTCTGTTCTCGGGTTTTTAGTTAGCCCACCCTTTGTTAGTTATAATAGACTATGATGAATTTGGGGGTTCGATTAAAACCATGAATCTCCGTCTGTTGGCAGGGCAAGCTATAAGGTTTGCAGCCATGGCGGATGTATTCACTTTTCTAAATTACTAATCAATCTGAGTCAAATGATATTGGTTATCTGAGGTCTGAACCGTCACTTGGCACGGCAATGACCAGATGGCGTGAAAGCATACTTGCTATCATTCAACCGCATTTTTTTGCAGCCGTGGCGGAATTATGACCTTTTTGACCATTTTCCACTCACAAATCTGAGCCTAATGATCTGTTGGCAGCCGTGTTTTTTTGGTCATTTTATGCGTTGTTTATGCATGCTGCAAATATGCAATTCTTACGGGTGTTGGGTATAAAACTTATTATCTCAGCATCGTTTCACGCCTTTTTTGAGGTTCTGAGCAAGGCGTTCATTTGTTTTTTTGGTAAGCAATGCCATCTTTTTGTTGTTCACGCTTCGCAATGCATAAAAGCTGCATGACAAACTACTGACATTTTTTTTGTTTATTATTTTTTTTGGCATGCAAGCAAATGGCACACGCTTTTGCATTATTGGTTGCATTAGTTGATATTTTGAGTCAAGGGTGCTGCATCAATTGCACCATTACGCACTCACCTGGCTTATATCATATCTGCTGCTTCGCCACAAATGTTTGTTACTCTCAACAGGCTAGGAACTTTGACTGCTTATATATCCTTAGTCGATATGTATATTTCCATATTACGCTATGCTGGTGTACGGAAGACACCACATACCAGGTAACGTATTCTATGAATTTTATTCCGGTGTTCACTTTCTTAATATGTTTTGTTATATATAATAATAGTAATAAGAGTTGGTCTATTTATGTTGGTACTTAACGTGATTGGTTTAGTTATGCCATCACATATGCAATTCTTACGGGTGTTGGGTATAAAACTTATTATCTCAGCATCGTTTCACGCCTTTTTTGAGGTTCTGAGCAAGGCGTTCGTTTGTTTTTGGTAAGCAATGGCATCTTATGTTTTGTTTTTGGTAATTATTGTTTGTGTTTGGTTATTCATCTGATTTGTGGGTTTTTGATGATTTGTGAAAAAAAGATGAAACTATGGGTTTATTTATGATTCTGGGGTGGATTTTCTTTTAATAGATATCTTTCGGAGTTAGGATTTGAAGATGTTGATGTTAATTGGGTTTTTAGGTTTGGGATTTTGATTATTGTCACAGCTTATTGGCTTATTTGATTTTGCTTATGGCTTAGGGTGGTTTTATTGTTTTGTTAGGGCCGTGTTTGGATGAACTAATTATCCCGGCTTATTAGCTTATTTGATTTTTCTTATACCTTGGTGGTTTTGTTCGGGGTTTAACTTTATTTGTATTCATGCTGGTGAAATTTAGGTATTTTGTAAAGAGAATGTTGTTTTTACTCACTTTGTTATTTCGTAGATTGGGATTTGCTCACGTTCTGTTCTCGGGTTTTTAGTTAGCCCACCCTGTGTTGGTTATAATAGGCTATGATGAATTTGTGGGTTCTATTAAAGCCATGAATCTCTGTCTCTTGGCAGGGCAAACTATTAGGTTTGCAGCCATGGCGGATGTATTCACTTTTCTCGATTACTAATCAATCTGAGTCAAATGATATTGGTTATTGGAGGTCTGAACCGTAACTTGGCACGACAATGACCGGATGGCGTGAAAGCATACTTGCTATCATTCAAACGCGTTTTTTTGCAGCCATGGCGGAATTCTGACCTTTTTGACCATTTTCCACTCACAAATCTGAGCCTGACGATCAGTTGGCAGCCGTGTTTTTTTGGTTGTTTTATGCGTTGTTTCTGCCTGTTACAAATATGCAATTCTTACGGGTGTTGGTATAAAACTTATTATCTCAGCATCGTTTCACGCCTTTTTTAAGGTTCTGAGCAAGGCGTTCATTTGTTTTTGGTAAGGAATGTCATCTTTTTGCTGTTCACGCTTCGCGATGCATAAAAGCTGCATGAAAAACTACTGACATTTTTTTGTTTATTATTTTTTTGGCAGGCAAGCAAATGGCACACGCTTTTGCATTATTGGTTGCATTAGTTGATATTTTGAGTCAAGGGTGCTGCATCAATTGCACCATTACGCACTCACCTGGCTTATATCATATCTGCTGCTTCGCCACAAATGTTTGTTACTCTCAACAGCGCGCCGGGAACTTTGACTGCTTATATATCCTTAGTCGATATGTATATTTCCATATTACACTATGTTGGTGTACGGAAGACACCACATACCAGGTAACGTATTCCATGAATTTTATTCCGGTGTTCACTTTCTTAATATGTTTTGTTATATATAATAATAGTAATAAGAGTTGGTCTATTTCTGTAGGTACTTAACGTGATTGGTGTAGTTATGCCATCACATATGCAATTCTTACGGGTGTTGGGTATAAAACTTATTATCTTAGCATCGTTTCACGCCTTTTTTGAGGTTCTGAGCAAGGTGTTCGTTTGTTTTTGGTAAGCAATGGCATCTTATGTTTTGTTTTTGGTAATTATTGTATGTGTTTGGTTATTCATCTGATTTGTGGGTTTTTGATGATTTGTGAAAAAAAGATGAAATTGTGGGTTTATTTTTTATTCTGGGGTGGATTTTCTTTTAATAGATATCTTTCGGAGTTAGGATTTGAAGATGTTGATGTTAATTGGGTTTTTAGGTTTGGGATTTTGATTATTATCACAGCTTATTACTTAACAATTCAAGAAATTATAAGGTAACAACTTATATTATTTGTGAACATTGCGTTTTACGGATCGTTTCCATCATGAATATGGGTTTAGCATGATGAATACGTTTATTGTTAGTTTGTTACTACTATGAGCTAGAATTTTGGGTTATCTTTTTACATCATATTAGATTACAAATTATAGTAAATGACAATCTGATCAACTTTCTATGTTTTTATTGCGAATATTTTCCCGTATTAGTTCAGTCACAGAACTTTTTTCCGTTGTTGGATACTCTATGTTTGCCTAAATGATTGTTAGAGCACTAGGTACAATGTGGTGTTTATAGCAAAAAGTCCCACCGTACCGAGAGCTCTTAGAGACTCAAAACGCACCTGGCCCAAGGAAAATACAATCATAGTAGACTAACAATTTTATCCTTGATTGATTATTTAGTATTTGTAGAAGTTTTGTGCGCACTTCCATTTTGGTAAATTTGATAAGCTTTTTCATAACGGAAAAAAGGTTAGCTTATAAGCTTATACAAATTAAAATAAGAAAGTAAGCGGTGATTTAAACCTCCCTTTTGACCAGCTACCCAACCTCTACATCCGAGCTACAGAATCTTTGACTCAGACAAAATGAGGCAATTTGTAAAGTTCTTACTTTTATTTTGTCAACCATTCTTTCTGGATAAAGGCCTTTTTTTTTTCTTTTTTTTTTCTTTTTTTTTTCTTGGGGCGTATTTCTTTAACCTTGTCTTTGGACTTACGAGCTTAATTGATTTCTCTTTATATTTATAAGGCTAGCTTTATTTTCAAAGAAATAGGTAGCATGAGTGGCAGATGGCGGCACTTTATGACCTGATACATCTGGCATTTTCTTTATTTGCAGGATTCCATTTGCAGAAGGAACTGTGGAATTGTTATGATCAAGCAGCAGCCATGGTGGTAGCAATCAACAAGAGCTTTAAAAAATTGGGAATTATGTTTTGATGGCGCCTTATTAAGAGCAGCCGTGGTGGGAGCACTCAGTAAGAGCTTTAAAAAATCGCAGCCAAAGATGCAGCACATACGGTATGCACCTTCGCTGGGTTTTGTCACTTCTAAATATGTCTTGATTAAAATTTTTGACTTTGAATTTAACTTTTTAGGTTGCCAAGGGAAAGACTCAAACACAGAAAATGAAGAAAATATTAAGGTGTGGCGCCAAGCGCAAAAATGAAGCAGCAACGGTCTAAGTGGTTTAGAGCAGCCAAAGATGCATCAGATGCGGTATGCACCTTGACCTTGCACTGGGTTTTGTCACTTGTTAATGTTTGTTTTCTTAAAAATTGAAGGCTACTAGAAATTTTTGGATCAACCAAACACATAACAAGATATGAACATTGCTATACATATGCATATAAGAGGATGTTTGGGATTGTTTCTTTAAATGTTAATATAGTTAGTTTGAGTGTTTGTATACAATTGCTTATTAAATTATGTATATATAAATTTTTTCCAGCAGTAAAGATACTAACCAGTTAATTGATACAAACTTTACTTTGCAGTGTTTGCAGATTTGGCACATAGTCTGCATAAAACATCACAGAACCTTAAATAGCACTATTTGTACCCGCTGTGTCTATCAATGTTCTGAATTGAAATTATATCAACGTATAAGATTGGTACTGCTTGCCTATCTTTATATATAATTAAAAAATTCCAATCCGATTAGAATATTGCTAATTTTGTGGCCTTTGTAGCCATGTCAAGTAGTAAGCGGAAGAATTATACGGGTGATAAACTATGGAAGCAAGTTTTGCTGGCTAGATGCACGCTTTTTTAAGAAGTTACTGCTGATTCAAGTAACGAAACAAATGGTTTACAGGTATAATTCATTTTCCTTATTCAGCAAAAAGTTAGTGATTTATAATTTATATTATCTCGATGCATTAAGCTTATTACTTTGTTGTTTTCCATCAGTCTGTAATCTTATAAATGGGACAAACCTGTTGAGTCAATTTGCAAAAGTATCATATACATACAAATGAAACAGAATAACAATTACACAACCTTTGGTTTGTTCCAAAGTTTTCTTAAGAGGGCGTTTGGGATTGCTTATTTATCTACTATGTTTATAAATAAGGACATACTGTTTGAATTTGTTATTTTGTAAAAGAATAATGCAATAAGACCAAAAAGAGAAGGTTTTGATAGGAATTTTCAGTATAATCCTAACTTAAACCATTTGCACCATTACTTATAAACGGCTCAGTTTGGTTTTGCTATTATATGTTATGGGTTAAATAAGAGGATACCTATAGGAAAAGCATGTGTTTCGGTTGTTTTTATAAACGGCTCAGCGTGTGTTTAAATGGGTTGTTTTTACGTATAATTGCACACAAAATGCGCATAATTCTTGCCCAGTTTGTCGGCATCACTTGCAAACTGATTATCATGAATCTGAAAGTCGATAGGAACGAGAGGAGAAGGAAGCCAAGGAAGATATGAAAGGAGCTGCTAATGCAGTTTGTACCTGCAACAAATATGAAAAGCAAAACATAAAAGGTATTGCAGATGAGGAAGAAAAGCTGCAAGAGATGATCATTAATACGAGACATATTAAATTTCTACGCAACATGTGTTTGTGCAAATGTATGAATGAAAGTGAGAAAGACTTTTAGTATTAATACTGTGTATAGTATTCTGTTAACTCTATATGAGTTACTATATACTTGCAAAACTGCATTTTAGCTCGAATGTGTAAGCCATTTATTGTAAGTTTACATGGTTACTGAACATTATTTCATATTGAGATTGTTCTTTGTCGTCGTAAATTCATTGCATATAATACAATTGCAGTGTTAAAATATTGTTGCTAGCATTTCCAATTTGCAACACTTACTAACCGCAACTTAAACTACTTCTCTAGCAAAACACCCCGCCGCAACGTGCGGGTTTCCAACCTAGTTTCTCAAGAAAAATCAAACCATTAATACCGTATACTAAAATATCATTAAGGTATATCTTAAATAAATAAAAAATATGAACATTAATATCATTAAGATAATTAGGTTGTGTTTGTTTTTTGAAAAAATGTTTTACTAGCCTCTTACTCTTACTGAGTCTGAGGTTGTCAAACATTTATGTTATTTGCTTTTTTCTTTTGAGTCAGACCCGGTCAGACATATAACATCTTACTCAATAAGAGATGGGGGACTTGTCTTACTTCCTCTTACCCAATAAGAGATTGAAGACTTGTTTTAATAGAATATATTTGATGATATATTAACTATGTTATATTTATAATAGAAAGTTTTGTTTCATATTTACACAAACTACTTATTTATAGTATTGCTATGATATAATATATGCTTAAAAAAAAGACAATTAAACTCATTCAGACTATTATACGAAAAACAAACAACATTATTTCATTCAGATTCAGATTTTATAGCCACATCTTACTAGTAAGATTTGATAGTCAGATTCAGACCCAAAACATCTTAATGAAACAAACACACCTTTATAATGATAATCTAATTTTTTTTACTGTAGTGATGCATTTTCATAATATCATTAGACATAAGATCTAGACCAATGGTATCTTATAATTTATTCCGTACATCGCATGTTATGTTACCTGCTTATGTTGACTAATGTTTTACAACCTTTTATGCAACTTTCACAATTAAATATTCTAACATTTTAACCTTATATGGTTTTCATACCATTATTTAATATTTGTTTCTGGTAAATCAGTTTATGGAGAAATAATAGATCTATAGATTTGTAAAATCACATGTAATTTGTTGATTCTAAAAGTAACATATGATTTCACAAATTACATGTGACTTCATAAAACAAATCAACTGTAATTTTTCAGAGCAAAAATTTCAAAACTTAAAAAAAAATTGAAAAATAAGTTGTCGAAAGCATATAAAAGTGCCTTTATATATAAAGATAATTTAATTCTCGTTGCGATGATATGATTCGTTTTGCGTAACGATTAACATTTTACGAGTTATTTAGTTTTTTTAAAAAAGATGAAAATGAGTTTTCATGTGTGCAGGTTGTTAGCTAACTGGGCACCTCTAGTTTTGGGAGGGTTTAGGGGAGAGTTGCACTCTTTTCCTGCCCTTAGGTTTTTCCCTTGTGGTTTTACTTTGGGTAGGTTTTTAAGGAGACAATTTCCCCTAAACTTGCTTAACCGGCACTCCCAAGTATCTGTTGTAAAAGAGATTATTTTGGAGACCTGCATTACTATTTGGTTTCTATACATTTACTCAAGATTGCTTGCTGATTCAGGATGCTTATGGCTGTGGATGTATGGTTTTTGGTTGCTTCATTGATTTATGAGTATTTAGACCAATATGAAAACTCAGTGTATGGTGATGGATTAGTGTATTTTGATTGGTCTCTTTATACACTATGGATTCAGAAGTATGTTGAGTTTTTCATTTTGATCTGCACTCCTAGTAGTAGTTTATTGTTATTGTTGTCTTTATTTCCTTATGTATGTTATGGATGGTATTGTTACTGTTATGTATCTGAGCATGGGATTGTCCATGGCCATGAGCTTGTGAGCCAAAACTGGCAAGTTTGGGATGTGTCCAAACAGTCATGTTGTTTTGTGCTCTTTCTTTTTTTGTACTTTTGTTCATTTCTTAATAAATTTACCTTTAAGAAAAAAAAAATATATGGCTAGATCCGGCCATTATACAGCTAGACCCGACTAAATATGTCTAGACTCGGCTATATAATGCAATACCCGGCAATTATACGTCTAGATCCGGCCATTATACGGCTAGACCCGGCCAAGTATCGCTAAACCCGCCCATTAAACGGCTAGACCCAGCCATATATGGCTAGATCCGGCCATTATACGACTAGACTCGACCATTATACGGCTAGAACCGACCATTATACGGCTAGACCCGGCTATATATGGCTAGACCCGGCTATTATACGGCAAGACACGAACATATATCGCTAGACTCGACCATTATACAGCTAGACCCGACCATATATGGCTAAACCCGACCATATAGGGCTAGACCTGGCCATATATGGCTAGACCCGACCATTATAAGGCTAGACCCGACCATATATGGCTATACATGGCTGTATATGGCTAGAACCGGCCATTATACGATTAGACCCGACCATTATGGCTAGACCCGACCATTATACGGCTAGACTCGACCATTATACGGCTAGAACCGACCATTATACGGCTAGACCCGGCTATATATGGCTAGACCCGGCTATTATACGGCAAGACACGAACATATATCGCTAGACTCGACCATTATACAGCTAGACCCGACCATTATACAGCTAAACCCGGCCATATATGGCTAGACCCGACCATATAGGGCTAGACCTGGCCATATATGGCTAGACCCGACCATTATAAGGCTAGACCCGACCATATATGGCTATACATGGCTGTATATGGCTAGACCCGGCCATTATACGATTAAACCCGACCATTATGGCTAGACCCGACTATTATACGGCTAGACCTGACCATATATGGCTAGATCCGGCCATTATACGGCTAAACCCGACCATATATGGCTAGACCCGGCCATTATACAGCTAAACCAGGCCATATATGGCTTGATCCGGCCATTATACGGCTAGAACCGACCATTATACGGGTAGACCCGGCCATTATACGGGTAGAACTGGGCATATAAGGCTAGACCCGACCATTATACGGCTAAACCCGACCATAAATGGCTAGACCCAGCCATTATACAGCTAGACCTGACCATTATACTACTAGACCCGGCCATTATACGGCTAGACTCGGCCATTTTACGGCTAGAGCCGGCCATATAGGGCTAGACCCGACCATATATGTCTAGATCCGACCATTATACGGCTAGACCTGGCCATATATGACTAGACCCGACCATTATACGGCTAGAACTGGCCATATATGCTCGACCCGACCATTATACGACTAGACCCGTTGGATGAAAGCTGCCTCGTATAAAGTGGCAAAACACGAGAAAGCGTGCATTGAAAATCAATATGTTTTTATTTCGCGTTTGATACTTTTAGTTTTCTTGCACCTGAGACAGTGGAGCTTCTCAACAGAGTTCAACGTGTTATGCATGGTAATGTTATTACACCTAAATCCACAAATTTTATTTTTAAAAGAATTAGTTTTGTAATCTAAAAATATTAACGGCGAAGCTTGTTTCTTGTTTAACTTTCAACTTTACGTAAATCCAAATAAATTCATGAAATAAAAAAGCTCCGATTAGTCAAACTAAAACGACAAAAATCTATCTAATCAAATTATTATCTAGTACAAAATCCAATTAGTCAAACCAAAATGATACGCCTGGGCCCGAGCCCATGGCCTATTTAGGTCTTAGGGTTTTACCCTACTTTGTCTTATAAATACTCTTGTAATCATTTATTATATTCAATAAAAGTTTAAGATAAACAAATTTCTAGTTCTTCTCTCTATTTTCTTAAGGAGCTCGCACACGCTAAAAGTGGTGCCTTATCCCGATACAACCCCTAACCGGGTCGTATCAATTGGTGCTTTCATTGAGAGCTCTCGTTGAGAGTGTTTTTTATTAGGGTTCAAATCAAAAAAAAAAAAGAAAAAAAGAAAAAAAAGTTACTGTTCACGACACTATTCACGGGGCTGTTCATCGATCACTATTCACGCGCATTATTCGTCGGAGTTACTGTTCACGGGGTACTGTTCATCGAAAAAAATTAAAAAAAAAAATTTGTTTTTTTTTGTTTTTCGAGTTAATGTTCATGGCATCGAGTGGATGTGATCGGGACGCGGAATATGCACTATTTAAGCTTTTGCAAATGGGTACGGTGGCCGAATACGAGAATGATTTTAAGATTCTTATAAATCAAGTAACGGGGATCTCAGAATGTTTACTTAAATCGATGTATATCTCGGGACTTAAACCGCTTCTACAATGTGCACTCTTAAGGTTAGCGCCTACAACTTTAGGAGAAGCCTGTTCCATAGCCCATATAATGGAGGCTCGTTTTGAGATAATTGCAGGGAAAAAGCTGAACATTGAAGAGAAAATAGATATCGTTCTATCATGGCCAAGTGAAGAAGCTCCATATGTGATTAAAGAGTCCTTAGATGCTAATGAAGATATTGGTGTTGTTGAGGTTAGAAGCGCGATAAGCGATGTTTTTGATATTGGTGAGAGTAATGTGGAAAACATGGAAGTTCGTAGTGAGTTTAGCGAATTTTCAGAAAATAAAGAAAGTGTGGAAGATGTTGTTGTGGGTGGTGGTGAAGCGTGTAGGGTTGACGAAGATGAGTCGAATATAGTGATATCGCTACTTAAGGATGGAGGTGGTATATCTCATGATAGTATTGATGAAATAAATTTGGGTTTAATCAAGGAGTTTGTGATTAAGATGTTGGAGGGTAGAGATGTTTCCGGCGAGAGTTTGGTTGTTTTTTTGAAGTGGGTATATTGCGAGAAGAGTCGTGGGGCAGCAAAAGATGGAAGAATGGTGTTGTTTTATGTCCAAGGCAAAGGAATACGAAAGGAGAAAAAGGCGAAGGCTGCAATTCAAAGAAGATTATGGGATCCCGGATTACGCCAATGTTGCAGGAGGACGTACTGCCCAAACGACTCAAGAAGTCCAAACGTATGGCATAAAGATTATGTCATATAATCTATCTTTATTTACGTGTCTTTGTTTAGGACTGTTTTCATGTCTATTTAGGAAAGTCAATTAAGAATGTTTTAAGACAACACCTTGAGGGCAAGGTGGTTTTGAAGGAGTGAGGAATGATACGCCTGGGCCCGAGCCCATGGCCTATTTAGGTCTTAGAGTTTTACCCTACTTTGTCTTATAAATACTCTTGTAATCATTTATTATATTCAATAAAAGTTTAAGATAAACAAATTTCTAGTTCTTCTCTCTATTTTCTTAAGGAGCTCGCACACGCTAAAAGTGGTGCCTTATCCCGATACAACCCCTAACCGGGTCGTATCACAAAACGACAAAAAGGTCTCTCGTATCAATTCAACTCCCTTTGAAAGAAATATTCAAAAGTCCAAATATACATATCATATTTAGTTTTTGGGCTGGGCTGGTTGAATTGGCCCACGTCTTCATTCATTCATTTTTTTCTTTTTTCTTTTTTTGTTTTGTTTTTTTCTTTTCTTTTATGTTGGGTTTTCTTCATAAATTGGCTCCAACTATTACTCGTATTAATTAGTGGGATTGTTTAACAAGAGCATTGTTTTATACGTTTAAATAAAGAAACTTGATATTCATTAAATTAAAAACAACATTTAATTAAGGTAATTTTTCAGTTTGATTAATGTGTATTAAATGCATCTTCTAATAGAAAAAAGGCAAATTTGTGTTTGATTAATACATTCTAACCGTGCATTGAGAGCGCTCATTAGACAAACCCTTAATTAGTTTGAACCAATTAATTGATTGAACCCGCCTTTTAAACTTAGCTACCAAAGACATTGGTGTCATCCAAACACCAATAACTGAGGTATGATTGTGATGATGTTGATTTTTGTATTTGAATACGCTGTATTATGTATGTTTTTTAAAACATAATTATATATATTGGAAGATTGGTTGATTAACGTATTTGTATTTATACTGCTTTGAGTCTTAAATTCTTGGCGAACGCGAAGGGTTGTTTACTAAATTAAATTGTTTGGAGAGAGACCTATTTTAGCCTCTTAATAATGTTTTGGCCCACTCATTAAATGGAAAAGAAGCACCCTGAATATGAACATATCTTCCCGTTATTTCCTTTTATGATATCCTGGACATTAGGAGTGCAAGAAGGGAGGAAAAGATCAAGGCTCCTCATGATGAAGCTATTTAAGGAACTTGATTACTTGCACCATCTGTAGACACCAACATTGAAGCGGAAGGAAACAATAACACTAGAGAAAGACCTGAAACTGCCCCTGTTGCAAATCTGAAATCTCATAAATGATCAGGTGCGTCAATTGTCGTAATATACTAGAGGTGGCAATTTTGACCCATTTACTTATGAATGGGTTGAGTTGGGATGGTTTTGCCGATCAAATATCATATCAAAGTTTAAAATCCATGAAGGAAATACAATAAGTCATACAGAGATGAAAAAACAGAAATCCAAAGTTTAACAACATTAAGTGACAGTTATATCAAGGGTGCGCAAACAAACTCTAGGAATAGCTTCATGCCTTGTAGTTCTTCAACAGGCGCACTTTGTTTGTCCTCAAGCCACTTGGTCGTGTCAGCGATGGCGTGCTCCATTTTCTTCACGCTCTCGGGCTGCATTGTCTTCTTGTTACGGTATTCTTTGAGCTTATTATTCAAGTTATATACGCAATTCTCTAATGCGTTGTATGCAAGTGCTTTTTTCTTAAATTCTTCGTCCTCACGTTTATACTTCTCAGCTTCTTTTATCATGTTTTCTATCTCTTGCTTCGATAGTCTACCATTTTCATTAGTTATCACAAGTTTCTTAGTGTTTCCAGTGGATACTATCTCTGCGGTGACCGTGAGAATACCGTTGGCATCTATTTCCAAGCATTCATTGATCTTTGGAACTCCTTTTGGTGCTGGTGGTATTCCTGTAATTGTGAAGTTCCCTAAAAAATGATTCTTAGTAGATCGGGATCTTTCACCTTGATAGACCTTGATATCAACGGATGATTGGTTGTCACGAGTTGTAACATAATACTGGGACATCTTCGTAGGTATTGGAGTGTTCCGTGGAATCACAACACTCATTTGTTCTCCAATTATCTCTACCCCAAGTGACAAAGGAGTGACATCCAGTAACTCCAAATCTTGAAGCTTGTTATCTTTGTCACCACTTAACTTTGCAGCTAAAACGGCTGCACCATATGCCACTGCTTCATCAGGGTTCACTCTCTTGAGTAGCTGCTTACCGTCAAAAAACTCTTGCAACATAGATTGGACCTTAGGTATCCTAGTCGAGCCGCCAACAAGAATAATCTCATCTACACTTGACTTCTCAACATTTGCATCCTTTAAACATTTCTCCACGGTCTGAATGCACTTATTGAATGAATCCATGTTCAGTTCTTCAAATTTGGCACGAGTAAACCGCATAGAAAATTCAATCCCGAAGCAATTTATTTCAATTGAAGTTTGAGGAGAGCTTGAGAGAGTCCTTTTTGCTAGTTCGCAATCAACTCGCAACCTCCCCATTGCTTTTACGTTCCCTGTCAAGTCCTTGTTATGCTTCCTTTTGAACTCTCGGACACAATGATTCACCATGTGATTATCGAAGTCCTCACCTCCCAAATGTGTGTCACCAGCAACAGCTTGGACATTAAAATTACCCCTTTCATCAATAGTTGTTAGAGAGACATCGAAAGTGCCACCACCTAGATCAAATATGAGCACATTCATCTTACGAGTAATATCAGCCTTATTGTCCATACCATACGCAATTGCAGCTGCCGTAGGCTCACTGATTATACGAATGATGTTTAAGCCTGCAATAGTGCCTGCATCCTTTGTTGCTTGACGCTGTGAATCATTAAAATAGGCTGGGACTGTTACCACTGCATCTTTCACAACTTTTCCAATGTATGCCTCAGCAGTTTCTTTCATCTTTCCAAGAACCATGGATGAAATTTCTTCGGCCAAATATCCTTTCTTTTCACCTTTGTAAGTGACAACAATCTTTGGTGTGTCTGCGGTCCCTTGTACGACTTCAAATGGCCACAACTTCTTGTCATCTTGCACTACTGAATCACTAAATCTCCTTCCAATCAACCTCTTAGCATCTGAAAATCCAAGGTTACACAACAACAAATTAGTTAGTCTACTAACTTTTCTTGACATGTATATTCATCTTGAGTTGTCGATATTGATTGTTTCATTGTTGACTTATTCGCCACCACTACGATTACACGAAGCGGGTGTCTAAGGGTTCCAGAGCCGCAGACCATCTTGGTTGTGGCTCGTGGAACCAAAATTTAAAATTACGGGCTTGACATTTATGAAATTTTAGACCCAAATCGTCTGTTTAAGTTAACCTGATAGACTGATATAATAAACTAAATAACACTAAATAGAAACAAGGAAATTGAGTAGCTTGATCAGAGACAAAAAATATATATATTTTAGCCTTACTTTATCAAGCAAATAGTATGAACATCATTAATCAATATGGTGTGGGTTTAGTCCAATACAGATAAGTACATGTGAGTATATGTCATTCAAAGATATAGTATACTGACCAAATATGGTGTTGGCGGGGTTTGTGGTCCCTTGGTTCTTGGCACCATCCCCCACGAGACGTTCTGCATCGAGAAATGCAACACAAGAAGGCGTCGTTCTATTTCCTTGATCATTGGCTAT
The DNA here is from genome assembly GCA_021014915.2 of Artemisia tridentata subsp. tridentata. Lineage (NCBI taxonomy): Eukaryota > Viridiplantae > Streptophyta > Magnoliopsida > Asterales > Asteraceae > Artemisia > Artemisia tridentata. The sequence goes on along the minus strand of CP139509.1, from coordinate 53,302,687 downwards.
GATTTCAATTCTACCATTCTTCCAAACACCTACACACGAGTATGTTGTTCCAAGATCAATGCCGATCGCCGGGGCTTTGTGTACTCTACTTCCATCCATTATACTCGATATCTTATGTTAAATGAAGTTGTGAAGTCTTATTTGCTCCTTCCTTTTCTATTTATAATGAGTCTTTTGCTGCATTTCTTTTAAAAAAATGGTTTTTCAAAAAAAAGTCGTATCTTGATTACATATACATGGTTTTGCATTTACATTAGTTGAGCTATTGTATATTTGTTTTGTTTTTGCGTGTGATAAAAGAAATATGGAAAATACTATGAAGCTAAGAGGAAATTTCTAAACGTTGAAAACTATATTAGTCATAATATTATTTGAAAAACTATATGGATAGGATAATCTAAACACGTCTATTTCTCTATTTGAGCCCTTAATTATTTAAGAGAAGTGTCATAGAAAAGTAATGAAAATTACAAAATTTCGTGAAATAGACCCAAAACTCCATGTCAGCATTTAGAGTAAATTGCACCGTTCGTCCCTGTGGTTTAGGCCAAATCCCACCGTTCGTCCCTGATCTTTTTTTTTTGCACCGTTCATCCCTGTGGTTTATATATGTAGCACCATTCGTCCCTATCTCAAAGATTTGGGCTGAAACTATGTAACACTGTTCGTCCCTATCTCTAGTGATAAGGACGAACGGTGCAAAAAAAAAAAAAAAGATCAGGGATGAACGATGGGATTTGGCCTAAACCACAGGGACGAACGGTGCAATATACTCCAGCATTTATTTAGTTTCATTTAACGAATTGCCATGTTTTGGAGCTAACACAAATGTTGGGTCAGTTAAAATGAAAAAAACCTGTTTATTTTTCTTGTTCCTCAAGCTAAGTGATTAGTCGAGCTTCACGCAAGCAATCATTAGGTTGCACGCCATTTGTACTTTAGGTATATCTTATGAGCGAATTGTTGTTCTGACAGTTCAATGGCCGGTTTACAAGCGGGTAGATAAATTCGGTTGTATACATAAAAAATGATTACAGCCGTTGGTTTAGTTTTTATAATGAAAATGCAAGACAAGTTTAATGAATAGAGGATTGCAAGAACTCATTTTGGAGCTTGAAAGCAAGTTTAATCAGGTTGTGTTGGATGTTTGTGTTTAGCAAATACTTGATAGAGTGAACTCCAAAATACATCCATGTGGTTTACCAAATTTTACAGTTTACATCCCTGTTAGAAAATTTGGAACATCTCAATCATGTCCTCGGCCTACTGAAAGAATATGGTCAGGCAATCCCTGCATCACTCAATAGACGAGGTCCCTTAAGAAAACACATCAGTAAAAGGACTGATTTGACAAACAACTCTTCAAGTAACATGTAAATAAGAACATACGGTAAATGATCAAACAATATTGCAAGTGATGATGACCTGCTTCTATGGAGAACTCCAAGTAAGTTTGAACTCAGATAAATACCTGACAAGAGGAAGCGTTCCACTAATTAGTTTTTCCCATTTTCCTTTACTACGATCTCTTATTTCAACATATTCTAGGTGCGGCCAATACACCTTTCCAGTTTTATTTTTCCTCACCCCCTTTTTTACTAGCTTCAAGAAGTAGTTAGCAACTTTGAGCCTCAGCTGATCATATGCTGTCACATACATGGGTCGGCAAATAGAAAAAAATGCATCAAAGAGCAGTACTGAGTTATCGCACAAGCAGCTGTTTTGAAATGCTTTAAATGACAGGTTTTCAACATTTGTAGCCGGAAACGGGACCCTTCTTTGTTGACATCTTCTCTTCCTCTTCCTCTTCCTAAGCGTCCTCGGCCTTTGAAACCACCACGACCTCGAAAAGTACCGCATCCTCGTCCTTGCTCTTTTCCATGTAGAAAGCTCTTTTCTCTCTTTTTGAAAAAGACCTTTGGGTATAGAGCTTGCTCCAAGGGTTCTTTCCCCCTTCTTTTCTTCAACTTCTCTTCATGAGCTTGTAAAGATCCCATGAGTTGATCAATGGTCATAAGAGTATATGTCTTTTGACTCCTCTATGGCCACGACAATGTAATCAAAGCTTGGTGGCAAAGAGCAAAGAATATTTTCTATAACCGTTGTGTCACTCAAGCTTTCACCATTTCTCTTCATTTCATTTAAAATGGTTAAGATACGAGTGAAATAATCCGAAATGATTTCGGATTTCTCCATTTGGAGTTTTTCGAACTCTCCTATAAGAGTTCGAAAAGTACTGCATCCTCGTCCTTGCTCTTTTCCATGTAGAAAGCTCTTTTCTCTCTTTTTGAAAAAGACCTTTGGGTATAGAGCTTGCTCCAAGGGTTCTTTCCCCCTTCTTTTCTTCAACTTCTCTTCATGAGCTTGTAAAGATCCCATGAGTTGATCAATGGTCATAAGAGTATATGTCTTTTGACTCCTCTATGGCCACGACAATGTAATCAAAGCTTGGTGGCAAAGAGCAAAGAATATTTTCTATAACCGTTGTGTCACTCAAGCTTTCACCATTTCTCTTCATTTCATTTAAAATGGTTAAGATACGAGTGAAATAATCCGAAATGATTTCGGATTTCTCCATTTGGAGTTTTTCGAACTCTCCTATAAGAGTTCGAAAAGTACCGCATCCTCGTCCTTGCTCTTTTCCATGTAGAAAGCTCTTTTCTCTCTTTTTGAAAAAGACCTTTGGGTATAGAGCTTGCTCCAAGGGTTCTTTCCCCCTTCTTTTCTTCAACTTCTCTTCATGAGCTTGTAAAGATCCCATGAGTTGATCAATGGTCATAAGAGTATATGTCTTTTGACTCCTCTATGGCCACGACAATGTAATCAAAGCTTGGTGGCAAAGAGCAAAGAATATTTTCTATAACCGTTGTGTCACTCAAGCTTTCACCATTTCTCTTCATTTCATTTAAAATGGTTAAGATACGAGTGAAATAATCCGAAATGATTTCGGATTTCTCCATTTGGAGTTTTTCGAACTCTCCTATAAGAGTTTGAAGATGTACCTTTTTCACTTTGTCAATTCCTTTGAAAGCATTTTGAAGGATCTCCCACGCTTCCTTAGAAGTTGTTGCATTTGCAAGTTTCTCAAACATCGCATCATCAAGACATTGATAGATGAGTGTAAGAGCACTTTGATCCTTCTTTCTTGCTTTTTGCAACTCCACCCTTTGGATGGCACTCAATAAACTTTCATCATCAACATTCTCAACACCTTTCTTGACTATCTCCCATACATCATGTGAACCGAGTAACGCCTTCATCCGAATGCACCAACTACTATAGTTGTCTTTGGTAAAATAAGGAAATTGGAACAACTTCATCATGCTCGACATCTTGAACTTCTAGATCAGATACCACTTTGTTGGAAAACACGAGAGCCTTTTAGGCTTACGAAGAGAGGAATACTTAGAGAAAGTTTACAATGTTATTGAATTGCTTAAGCTTTGCTTCATTCTTACAAATGTTTACGCCACCACCTATTTATACTACTCCATGGAAGATTCTAGAACTGAGATACTTCCATGGATCTTCTAACATATTCTAGATAATTCTTATTACATCATCATTCTTAACTAATTATCTAATTTTTGATAACTCCTACTAGATATTTCTATCACACTTTGCTACAATATTCTACACACTTCTATGGATATTTTTTAGGATCATTCTTTGTCATTCTAGAATCTTCTTCATCATGGGCTTGGGCTTTCATTGATAGTCCAATCTTTATTGGACTAAATCAAGTTTACGATCCAACATACGCACCCTTTGTTCGTCTACAGCCACCAACAACCTCAAAGCAGCGAGTGCATGCGCCAAAGTGACAAAAATGCGCCAAAATTGGGAGGATCAGGAGGGGAAGTGAATAACTAACAACATGAGCCTTTGTTAAATTACTATTATATCCTCATGTTTAGCAAATCATTGATAGCTCGATCCTCAAAAAGAAATGTTGTTTAATTACAGATGTGATACGATTTGATGTCGATAATCACTTTCAGATAACTAACAGTAGAAACGTATACAAATAACTAACTTCGACAGACCATTTTTTTAAATCATTATCTTATTCTGATTTGATGTCGATAATCACTTTCAGAAGAGACATTAAAACACCCCTAAAACTTAGTGATGTATTTAGGCTCGATTTTCATAGTACATTTAAAACTTAACTTACAGAAAGAAAAAGGAAGCAGAAAGCATAGGAACTAGATGTTTTAACACAAACTAGGGACTCGGGTTCCACATGTGGCCTTATGTGCTAATGCATATTATGCTACAAGCACGATTTTTCATCCCTCCATTACAAATATCTGAAAGTTTTGATATAGAAAATTTGACTTCCTGTATCAATCCCATTTCAAATAGTTGAATTCTTTAACTACAGACTTGGATTTAATTATCTGCAAAAGATATCATTCATACTTGGATCTTGGAGCGAATTTTTTAACTGATCCAAATTGGGCTGACTTTTCAAGAGTATATTTGTAATTTTGTTATTATCCATGTTATTTCCTTTCTACTTAAAATAAAAACTCAAGAACACAAAGTGCAATAACCACTTTCTTCACAATGCCATCCCTTACTTTGCCCTTCCCATTCCACCCCCTTTCACCCCTTTCATTCTTTAAAATTTAAACTCGAGAACATTAAGTTAGTTAATTATGTAAACCCATCACAGACGAACAACCTCATTTTCTTCATCACTTACCATGCTAGGACGACTTTCGCAACTGTAGTTACATACAGCTCTCATACCGTAATCACCATGAGCAACAACAGACATGCTACGAATGTTATGCTTGTAATTCATGCTCCTACGAAGCTCCTTAGCTGTAAACTTCACCTGTTGGTATAGAAAATATGTCAATTAAGATACCATTGTAAGAAAAAATATAAACCAATAACTCTAAAATAGGTTTCGCTTTGGAAGTAAGAACATAGTTACAGTTTTTCCTAGTTCCAAATAACACAACATCAAAAGACTAGTACCAGTATTAGTTGAGTTCATGTAATTACCCTTTCAATAAAGCAGAACAACGTTGACATAAACATCATATCAAATTTGTATCTTAATAGAAACATAATGCCAGATAAGCCCATGAGCCGGCAAAATAAGCTATTTTATAAATGAAGATAACCATACATACCATTCATCTTGATTTTTTTTTTTTTTGGTTTCACAGGTTCACCATATACAATCCTAAAAGCGAAAAATCAAAACTAAATCAACACCCGTGTAATGAAACTATCTATCGTGTTAGAATTAGTAAATAAGGGCCCAGCCCATTAGTTAACCTAGCTTAGCCTTCAAGCTAAGCAATAACAGACCTTCTACCAACCAACCACAATACTGAAACCGCTGAACAGTAAAACCCTAACACGATGATTTGCACCGTTGGCAAAGTATTTCATCTTCAACAGACAAAATCAAAAATCCCCAATCTTCGAATACCGATCTCACTCCACCATCACTACACACCAAATATAGCCATAAAGGGACATCTAAAAGCAGTACCCATGTATTTTTTGGTCGTCGATGGAATGAGGCGGTGAAGAAGAAACAGATAAGGCGGTTTTGATGGAACGGTGTAGAATAAGAAGGATAGCGAAAAGTTTTCTTCAGAGCGAAGATATGAACGTTGAGAATGTAGTAAAAGCCGATATATCTTTCTAATATTTTGGGCTGGACTGACACATGAGAACTGGGCTCAATGAAAGACCAAAACTTTAACAATATACTAATAGCCACCGATGTAGGAAAATTAGTATATTATATACAAGACAGGAACAGAAACATAGGAAAATCAATCAGTTTTACGATTAGGGTTTCAGCCATGGTTGCCACCACTAGGAGTAAAAGCAAAGCATCATCATCATCATCAGACATCGATATGAATCCTGTAGGAAAATTGTCTAAGTTATAGTTCTTTATACTTTTATTGTATTTTTGTGTTTGTCAAAAGTAAGCTAATCTAAACACCCCAGTTGGCAGCTTATTTGAGTTGAGCTTGTGATTTTTCTTTTTGTGAGTCAATTTTGTCAAATATAAGCTAATCCAAACACCCCGTATGGTAGCTTATTTGGAAGAACTGAACCTATCTTTACAGATGTGCTATTTATCACTTTTATCTCTCTACAACCGTCATTTATGTTGTTCTTGTTACCCAGATTCTCTGAGATCATGTATGGTAGCTTATTTATTTATTTTTTATTTTTATTATTATTTTTTAACAAGTTTATTTGCTCATTGCCTCAGGTCATGGACACAATTCGTCGAAAAAGAGTAGCTAGAGGCCGAGTAGCTAGAAGCAGTAGGCATTTCTTTTCTGTTAGACCTTTTCTTATTGATGCTAGCAAGTTCATTAACTTGTCTTTGTTATCGTTTGACAGATCTATTTGAAATCCCAGAGCTATTGTTTGGTGTCATTGAAGATGCAGCTTTTACCAGGAAATCTCTGAGGAAGAACCCGAACGACAGGGATTTAGAAAGATCGTTGTATGCTAAGGAGGAAAGGATTAACCTTCTTGCCATGTACTACAAATGGAATGACGAGTTGCCTGAAAGCTGGGAATAGTATGTACGGTGCCTTTATATTCATAATACTCAAACTTTATAAAACCATAATAATAAGATCTTGTGAACCTCTCAGTTTTTGTTTTAAGTTAATATAGTACTCTCATATTAAACTAAATACTACATACATAATTACCCTTTTCTTGCAGCGACCACAGAACCGCCCTCCTTACCCATGTGCCCAAGCCTTCTACACCACCCAAAGAGAAGAGCAAGAGGAAAATGGGTACGCATTTCCATTCCTTATTAAGATTGCTTGTCATAGACATGGACAAAGGAAATGAGACATTGGCTGGGTGTTTTAATACAAAGATAATATTTTACAAATCTGAATTTTACAACGTTATTATGCATTCAGATGACAAATAACAGTGTTGCTAGGCCCATACAAAATTCTGCATGAGTTATTGTGAGATTGATGATTTTTATTTATTTATTTATTTATTATTTTTTATTTTATTTTTTTAAATTTTTTACCAAACACCCGGCCTATGTCTCATTTGCAAGTTCTTGGTGAATGACAATGTGAATATGTTTGTGTAGTCATACACGTAAGAGTTGACACGTAGATGGTAATCTGGTAAGCTTTCTCTTTCAGAGATGTTTCCTACTGTCAATGGCATTCCGTTGAATGAAGAGGAGAAGAAAGTCTGGATGAATTTTAAAACGAAAGATAAATCAGTTGTATGTATTAGTTATTCCTCCTTCTTTTTTCTCTTCTCATCTATAAAAAAGACCTACATCCACGATTCTGCACAAACATATACCGCTGATATGGTTCAATTTGAAAAGTCAATAAAAGTCAGAGTTAGAAGTCAAAGACAGAAAGTCAAACAAGAACCCAAACAGAATTTCCCACCCTTTTATTTTTACCCATTCCATTGTATAAATACATTTCTTGAATTCAGTTAGTAGCTATCAATCATTTCAGTTGTAAAAACTTCTTATCCCTGTAAACTCTCATCTATCAAATAACAAAGCATTGTTCTTCTTAATTCGTGATTCTATTCTTTATCTTCTGGAATTGCCTATTAAGTCGAAAGTACTACTTCATTTCCTTGTGATTTCTAGTAGTACATATCAATTGGTATCAAGAGCCCTTTCCTGGCCAGATACATTCAAGATTATCACATTGATAAATCTTGAAATTCCGGTTGTGTTCTCCGGTCAAATTCCGGCGAGAAATCAAGATTCCGGTACGAAATCAGCCACCACTGATTTCACTGTTCTGTTTACCTCTGGTTAGTGTCAATCATCTGTACGGCCACAAGATTAGCCCATAAGTGGTTAAATTCTCTAATCTTGAACAAGCTGGTCAGAAGCATTTGGATTGAGTAACCCAGAACAGTCCAGTTGTCATTATCCCAATTGGTCAGTGATTAGTCATTGTTTTCAGTGATTAGTCATTGTGATGAGTGATAATACGATTGGTACAATGGTGGAAACAAGAAATACATCAAGGAGTCAAGATCCTACAATGGAGTCTCTGCAAAGAATGATGCAAGACATAAGGACTGAATTGATGACAGAAATGAGGAATGAGTTGGCAAGATTGAGGTCTGGTGAAGGCACTAGTAATGGTGGTTCTAATGGTGGTTCACAGGGTACTCAACCCATGTCCTATACAAGATCCACAAAGATTGAATTTCCTAAGTTTGGGGGTGATGATGTGAGGGGTTGGCTTTACAAATGTGAACAGTTCTTTAGAGTTGATAACATTTTGGACAATCAGAAGGTATCTCTCATCTCTATACATTTGTTTGATGTTGCATTGATGTGGCATAGACAATTCTTGAGATTTGTTGGAGATGATGTTGCTTGGATTGTGTATAAGACTGCTATTCTAAAAAGATTTGGGAATTCTTTTGATGATCCAATGGCTGACTTAAAAAATGTTAAGTATGAAACTATTATGGAGAATTATCAAAATGAATTTGATAGATTGTTGAGTAGATTGGAAGTGGATATGCCAGAAGACCAACAAATTAGTTTTTTCTTGGCTGGATTGCCTAATGAAATTGAATTGGCTGTTAGAATGTTTCATCCAACTTCACTATCTAATGCTTACTCTTTGGCTAAGTTGCAAGAAGCAACTAATTTAGCAGTTAAAAAGAAGTTGAGACCTCCATTGTTGAGTACACCTAAGTTTGGCAACTATCAAAACACTGGACCTATTACTAGTCCAAAACCAATGGCATTACCAGCTCCAAATGCCAATTCAAGGAACATACCACTTAGGAAGCAACTAACACAAAAAGAGCTTGAGGAAAAGAGGGCTAAAAACTTGTGTTTTTACTGTGATCAAAAGTACAGTCCTGGCCATAAATGTCCAAGTCAAATGTTTTCATTAGAAGTTGTGGTTGATAATGAAGAATGTGAAGAGGAGGAAATTGTGTATGAAACTGTGGAGCAGGAAAATGGAGGTAGTGAACTAGAAAGTCAAACTGAAATGGTGCCACAAATTTCTATTCATGCTTTAAATGGTGTTCAAACCTATCAGACAATGAGGGTGATTGGAAAGATTGGTAAACATGAGCTTCATATTTTGATTGATACCGGAAGCACTCACAACTTCTTGGATGTTCTCAAAGCTAAGCAAATTGGATGTGACCTCAAGAACACTTATCCATTGCAAGTCAGTGTAGCTGGTGGTAGAAACTTATATAGTAACACTGTTTGTGATAAGTTCTCATGGAAATTGCAGGGTGAAATCTTCACAACTAGTGTCATGTTATTGCCTTTGGGTGGTTGTGATATGGTATTGGGTATGCAGTGGTTGTCTACTCTAGGAGAAATGAGGTGCAATTTCTTGGATTTAAGAATGAGTTTTGTGTACAATGGTAGGATATTCAATCTGAGGGGTAGTACAAAGACAACAGTGGAGTGGATGAAGGGCAAACAAGCTGCAAAAGGAGTTGTTAATGGAGCTAATTTGGCAATGTGTGTCTATCCTAATGCTATGTTGAACATGATCACTGCTTCTACACCTACCATTAAGCCCACAACTGCCAGTAAAACCTAAATCCAAACACCCCTTCAGTTGTTAATTGAAGAATTTGTGGATGTATTTGCTGTTCCTAAAGGATTGCCACCTCAGAGATCTCATGACCACAAAATACCACTGAAAGAAGGCACACCACCAGTAAATTTGAGGCCTTATAGACATCCACCTACAAAAAAAGATGCAATAGAGTCTATTGTGCAAGAATTGCTAGACTCAGGTGTTATTAGGCACAGTCAAAGTGCTTTTGCATCTCCAATTGTTATGGTCAAAAAGAAAGATGGAAATTGGAGAATGTGTGTAGATTACAGGCAATTGAACAAGAATACTTTGAAGGATAAGTTTCCCATTCCTCTTATTGAAGAACTGATTGATGAGTTGAGTGGGTGAATGGTCTTTTCAAAGCTGGATCTAAGATCAGGATACCACCAAATCAGGATGTATGAGGATGACATTGCCAAAACAGCTTTCAAAACTCATGAAGGTCATTATGAGTTTGTGGTAATGCCATTTGGTCTAACTAATGCACCCTCAACCTTTCAATCATTGATGAATGAGGTGTTTAGGCCATTTTTGAGGAAGTTCACACTAGTTTTCTTTGATGATATACTAGTATACAGTACAAGTATGGAGGAAAATGTGCAGCAATTGAGAATCATTTTGGAAACAATGAGATCCAACCAGCTCTTTGCAAAACAAAGTAAGTGTGTCTTTGGAGCTGAACAAGTAGAGTATCTTGGTCATGTGATTTCAAGCAAGGGAGTGGCAACAGATCCTCAAAAGATATTAGCCATGGTAGACTGGCCTGTTCCTAAGAATTTGAAGCAACTAAGAGGGTTTTTGGGGTTAACAGGGTACTATAGAAGATTCATCCAGGGCTATGCTATGATTAGTTCACCACTAACTGCTCTATTGAAGAAGAATGCTTTTGGATGGAACAGTAGTGCTCAAGAAGCTTTTGAAAAGTTGAAAAATGCAATGATCAATGCTCCAGTTTTAAAGTTACCTGATTTCAATGAAATGTTTACAGTGGAGACAGATGCATCTGGTGTAGGCATAGGTGCAGTCCTCCAACAACAAGGTCACCCTATTGCTTTTCTTAGTAAAACTCTTGCTCTCAAATACCAGGCATTGTCTACCTATGAAAAAGAATTTCTAGCTGTTCTACAAGCCTTGGATAAGTGGAGGGGATATTTGTTAGACAGACACTTCATAATCAAAACTGATCACTTCAGCCTTAAGTACTTGTTAGATCAAAGAATCACTACTCCTACTCAGATGAAGTGGCTTCCTAAACTAATGGGGTATGATTATGAAATAATGTACAAGAAAGGATCTGAAAATGTGGTTGCTGATGCTCTCTCTAGAGTACAAGCAGGTGCAGAATTGTTACAAATCAGTGTCAATACATTGTCTAGTGATCTATATGAAGAAATTAAGCAAGTTTGGACTTCTGACCCTGAGCTACAAGCTTTAATCTTGAAGTTTCAAACTGATGCTTCTAGTGCCAAACACTACTTATGGTCTAATGGTCAACTGTTGAGAAAAGGAAAGTTGGTCATTGGTAATGATAATGAGCTGAGACACAAGATATTGAGGTACTTTCATAGTAGTCCAGATGGTGGTCATTCAGGTATGCAGGCTACTATGCAAAGAATGTGTACTCATGTGTACTGGAAGAAGATGAGGAAGCAAGTGAAGGAGTTTGTGAGACAATGTGATGTATGTCAAAGGTTCAAACCAGAATTGGTTGCTTACCCTGGGCTGTTGCAACCTTTGCCAATACCTGAAACAATTTGGTCAGAGATATCAATGGATTTCATCACTGGCTTGCCACTGTCAAATGGAAAGTCAGCTGTTATGGTTATTGTGGACAGACTTAGCAAGTACAGTCATTTCATAGCTCTGAAGCATCCTTATACAGCCAATAAAATAGCTCAAGTGTTCTAGTAGAGTAGATATGGTGGATAGAACTTTGGAGGCAAGAGAAGAGGCAGTTAAGTTGCTAAAGTTTCACATAAAAAGAACCCAAGAAAGGATGAAAGAGATGGCTGACAAGCACAGAACTGAAAGAGAATTTGAAGTCAATGATTGGGTCTATTTGAAGCTGCAACCATATAGGCAATCCACTATCAGGCAGAGCAAGAATCATAAATTGTCAGCAAAATACTATGGTCCTTTTCAAGTGATACAGAGAGTGGGAAAAGTAGCTTATAAACTTCAATTGCCAGCAAATGCTCAGATTCATTCAGTGTTTCATGTCTCACAGTTGAGAAAGTACAAAGGTGAGACTCCACAACAACATGGTCAGTTACCACAATTGAATGAAGATGGTTTGGTTGCAGTGGAGCCTTTTGCTATTCTGGATAGGAAGCTGGCTAAGCAAGGAAATGCACCAGTGGTTTATGTTTTGGTACATTGGACCAATGGGTCAGTTGCAGATGCTACATGGGAACCTTATGATGAAATTGCTACTAAGTTTCCACAATTTGACATGAATGCTTAAGTAGTTGATTGAGGACAATCAACATCTGAAGGAGGAGGCAATTGATATGGTTCAATTTGAAAAGTCAATAAAAGTCAGAGTTAGAAGTCAAAGACAGAAAGTCAAACAAGAACCCAAACAGAATTTCCCACCCTTTTATTTTTACCCATTCCATTGTATAAATACATTTCTTGAATTCAGTTAGTAGCTATCAATCATTTCAGTTGTAAAAACTTCTTATCCCTGTAAACTCTCATCTATCAAATAACAAAGCATTGTTCTTCTTAATTCATGATTCTATTCTTTATCTTCTGGAATTGCCTATTAAGTCGAAAGTACTACTTCATTTCCTTGTGATTTCTAGTAGTACATATCAACCGCATACATATTTCATCACATATTTCATGTGTGTGGCAGAAAGGACATCATTTTATATCTTATCCAATGAAGAAAGATTTGATTCGAGTTGACGAGACTGATCCCATTGTTGGTTTAATTGCTGGTTTTGCCGTTGAGGCCTTTAATGATTCTTATCACAAAGTATGGTTATATTCCTTCTGCCTGCTTTCAATTTTTGATATTGTTAATTGTTTTGCTTACATGTAAACAAATTCTATCTTGTTAGTATGTTGACGAGCACGGAAGCAAGAATATCACCCAGGCTGTACCCGTGGACTGCAAATACTATAAATTGACCTCGAAATATAACTTTTACGTGACAATAGAGGCAATCGAACAAGGGAAACCTGGAGTGTATGAGGCCGCAATCGAATGTGATTGCGTTAACAGTGCAAGAACACTCAATAAGTTTGCTCTTACGAATAAGTGTAAGTGAATATATGGAGTATCTCATGTCTTGATTTGGTTATTTTATTACTTTCTTATAAGATCAACCCGTTGACATATTCTCTTTTTTGCTTTATAATATACGACAACGGATGTAGTTTTTTCTCTTATAATGTTGAAACAGTTAGAGGTGATATATATTTTGGCCAATTCATGTAAAAATCTTTTGGTTAGAGATCTCATCTCCAACGGACCATGGAGTCATTTTTATAACCTAGCCAAAGTTGAACCGGGTCAAGGGGATCTCATCTCCAACGGACCATGGAGTAATTGTACTACACAATAAATTAGAAGATCACACTTCGATTTTTAATAGAAAGTGCTTGTGGGCCATCCCAATCTATTTATAATAATTTGCATCTGTCACCTAATTAGTCCCATAAACTATATAGCATTTTTTACATTATAAGCTGCATAAATTACAACTTTCTATTTGGTTTCCTGTTCCTTAATGCCTCATTTTTTCATGCAGCGGAGCACACTCAGTATGAAGAAGGTTAGCCTCCCATTTATTTCTGCATTTTCTTTTATTTGGTTTCCTGTTCCTTAATGCCTCTTATCATTCATGCAGGGGAGGTATCCGAGTATGATAAAGGTTCGTCTTCCATTTATTTCTGCATTTTCTTCTCTACAAACTGTAACGTGTGGGTCAATATATTTCACATCGAGAAACTAACATAGAATCATTATACATATTAAGGCTAAAATTGAAGACTTCATATTCATCATGTGCTTTAACTGAACTATTCTTCTTGCTGTTTGAACATTAGGTATAGGTTCTTGATCATGTATAGCATCCCTGGACCCCAGCATACCGGGCCGGGCACGACTAACATCTTCAACCACGGCAGATCCCAATCCCAAAATCCGGACAAGAACATCCCCGGTCTCTCAAGGCCGGGGATGGAATCCGATGTCGACAGCTATCAGGCCGCGACTACCTAAAGCCAGATCTTGTGGGATTGTGTCTTCCACTTGATCTGACATTTACCTACTAAGGTAAGGCGCAACCATGCGCTGATCTGACATTTACCTACTTAGGTAAGGCGCAAGCATGCGCTGCTCTGACACTTACCTACTCGGTAATTAATGCGCAGTGTCCCGAGGTAGCCACAGTAAGTATATGGGTAGTATAAATACCCCCATCTCATTTATTACCACACCTAACTGCATTTACTACACATAGTCCGCACTTAAATTATCTCTCTCAACAGATATACTTACTCTCACACCCGAGGCTAACCGCGGAACCCCCTTCCGCGGTAAGACTAACGGTGCTACTTTTCTCTTAGCAGTTTACACGAAGTACTCGGTGCAAGATCTACCCTCCAAGAGCTAGTATAACCTAGGTCTGGGAGTGTGCCCAAGATTTGTATCAACAAGTTGGCGCCATCCGTGGGACCAGTTACATAAACTGCGTTTCAAAAGGAAGAAAAATCTACCATGAGCAATCAAGGAAACAATCCTTCTCCCTCCCTGGAACCTTCCACCGTGCGTAACACTCGTGACACGGGAAAAGAGAAGGAGCAGGAACGCCATGTGGAATCCCTCCCGGATGAAGCAATCAGGGAGTTTTGCAACCAGCACTACGACCGATTGCTGCCACTAATGTCCGAGAAGGTCCACGCAGAAAAGCTGAATCAAGTAAGGACCCGCCTTGATTTCGAGGATGAGTCGCGGGAAAACCCTTCCCCGCAAGGACTGTCCAAAAACTCTCGGTCAAAATCCATATGGGAAAGAAAGAGCGAAAAGAGGCGGAAATCCAGTCCTAGTCAAGGACCGTTCAAAAATTCTCAGTCAAGATCCCTATGGGAAAGAAAGAGCGAAAAGAGGCGGAATTCCAGTCCTAGTTACAGATCAGGGCCCTCTGAAAGCTCTTACTCCCGAAGCGTTTTCTCTAGACTCAGCAAAGAGCCTAGGCGCGGCAACAAAGAAATGGAATACCCCCGATCTACCGTTTTTACCCGTTTGGGAGAAAGGAGGGGGGATGTTAAGTCACGCCTAGGAGAGAAGAAGGCAGACGTATTCTCTAGGCTTAGAACAAAAAGCCGTGCTAGAAGAGAGCGCAGAAATGAAGCACATCGTTATAGACAAGGTGGGCGTCCTCATGAGGAAAGAGGCCCAGAAAGCAGCAGGAAAAGGTCACCCAGCCCAACCCTCAGCCGCGTCCCTCGTTCCAGGGAGCACGGAACCGGAGATAGGTCCACATACTCCGGCCCTGAGCGACCTCGGAAGCGGACACCCGTAGAAAGTGAGGACAGTGCAGGGGAATACTGGGAGGCAAAGTCTGGAAAGAGCAAAGGGGAAGAAGATGATCTCTATCATCCCTATGACGTTGAAGACACTAATCCCTTCACATTGAGGATTAGGGGTTTTAAATTCCCAAAAAGAACCAGAATGCCTAATAATGTCAAGACTTACGATGGAACTGGGGATCCGGAGGACCACATGAAAAGCTTCTGCACCGCGGCCAAAGTAGAGCGATGGGCCATGCCCACATGGTGTCATATGTTTAACTCCACCCTCATGGGGCATGCTCGAATGTGGTTTGACGACTTGCCGGCAGAGAGCATTGACAACTTTGAGGATCTCAAGAAATGCTTCCTGTCCTACTTTCTCCAACAAAAGAAGTATACTAAAGACCCGGTAGAGCTCCATCACATCAAACAAAGAGAAGGGGAAACAACAACGGCATTCGTTGACCGTTTCAAGGCAGAAAGCATGCAAGTAAAGGGTGCCCCGGAATGCATGAGAGTCTCAGGGTTCATGCACGGAATTAACAACCCAGAGTTAATCCGGAGACTTAATGACAAGATCCCAAAGACCATGGCTGAAATGTGGAAGATTACCATTGCTTTCGTCCGAGGGGAAACTGCCGCGGAAAACTTATCTAGGAAAAAACATGACCGTTCCTCGTGGAAGTCCGGCGAAGGAGGATCCCGGGCAATCAATAGCCAGCCTTTTGATAGAAAGACAGAATTCAAACAACGCTCCAGGGCAGACCGAAAGCGGGGTGATAGATTTACGCCCCTCACAAAAACACCAAAAGAGATTCTCGCAATGGATTCAGTCAAGTTCACGGCCCCACCGCCAATGTCAAGTCCGGCCGAGTCCAGAAACAAGGACAAATACTGTGATTTTCACAGAGAAAGAGGCCACCACACGGACGAATGTTTTCAATTGAGAAAACAAATTGAAGAAGCAGTCAGATCAGGACAACTGGCACATCTAGTGAAAGAGATTAACACTCTGTTCCCGAGTTTATTTTTTAGAGTGAAAGGGAAAGGTTTGGGATGGTAATAAAAAAAAATTATGTTCCTGAGATTTTTTAGGAGGGGAGAGGAAAGTAAAGGATAGTAAATTACATCAAAATTACTCTCCTAATTTACTTCCCAAATTGGGATGAAATGGAGTGAAGCTGATTTTAAAGCTTTTTTTTTTGTTACATCCTTCTCTTTTCTTTTCAACTCGGGAACACAAGATAAAAAAATAATTTTTTATTCCTCTCCTCTTTACTTCTCTCTTTTTTCCCTCTCCATCTCTTTTCTTTCCGTTTTAAACTCGGGAACAGAGTGTAAGAACGAGAGCCAAAAAGGCGGGACCTCCAAGAGCGGCAAGAAGGAAACGGCGGCTAAAGATAAAGCCCCGGCCATATTCATGATACAGGCTTTGCCGCGGAATGTGAAGCAGAAAACAACCTCTAGCGCCTACACCAATATGGAAATATCTTTCCCTCCTATAAGGGAGGATGACTGGGACGATCATCCGCTGGTGATAAAGGCAGAAGTAGGCGGATACCATGTTCACCGGATGTATGTAGAAAATGGAAGCGCCTCGGAGGTTTTGTACGAACATTGTTTCAATCGCTTGAGCCCGGAAATTAAGAGAAGAATGATCCCGGCTACGACCCCCCTGCTCGGATTCAGTGGAGAGTTGTCATGGCCTTTGGGACATATTCTATTGGAAGTAACCCTAGGAGATGAAGAGAACTCCTCAAGTGCCTGGATGAACTTCATGATTGTCAGATCACCCTCCCAATATAATGGCATCATAGGCCGACCGGGGATAAGACAGCTTAAACTCATTCCCTCCACGGCCCACGGCATGATTAAATTCCCCACCCAAGGAGGGGTAGTCACAATACATAGTGACAAAATCACGCCCATGGAATGCCAGATGGTAGCGGAACCCTCATCACAACAAAGTTTCGAAGAAGTCTCGGCCAAAGAAGGCGTAAAAGTTGCGATACACCCCAAGTTCGCGGACCAAACAGTCACCCTGGGGGGAAGCCTGACGAACCAAGGAAAGAAAGACCTATGTGATTTGCTGAAGAATAACTTGGACATTTTTGCTTGGCAACCGTCGGATATGACGGGTGTGCCGCGGAACATAGCAGAACATAGGCTTAATATCCGGGAAGGTGTGCGCGCCAATAAGGCAAAAGAAGCGCGGACAAGCTCCTGAAAGAAACAAGGCCATCAACGAAGACGTGGCAAAGTTGGTAGAAGCGGACATAATGCGAGAAGTCCATTACCACGACTGGGTGTCAAATCCGGTCTTGGTCAAGAAAAGCGACGGGACTTGGAGAATGTGCGTAGACTTCAAAGACTTGAACAAGGCGTGCCCAAAAGACTGCTACCCTCTACCGGAGATTGACTACAAAGTTGAATCTCTCTGCGGCTACACCTTCAAATGCTTCTTGGACGCATACAAGGGGTATCACCAAATACAAATGGCCGCGGAAGACGAGGAAAAAACCGCCTTTCACACAAACCAAGGAATATTTTGTTATAAAAAGATGCCTTTCGGATTGAAGAATGCCGGGGCCACCTATCAACGACTGGTGGATAAGGCTTTTAAAAAACAGATTGGGAGGAATCTAGAAGTATATGCGGACGACTTGGTCATTAAAAGCCATTCGGAGACGGAGATGTTAAGAGACGTAGAAGAAACCTTCAAAACGTTGAGGAAAATTAACATGAAGTTAAACCCGAAGAAATGCACCTTTGGGGCAGAGGAAGGAATGTTTTTAGGCCATCTGATCAACAAAAACGGAATTGGGGCGTGCCCGGATAAATCCGCGGTGGTCGCTCAGTTACCCTCTCCCCGCACACTTAAGGAAGTACAGAGCCTAAATGGGAAATTGGCAAGTCTCAACCGTTTCCTATCAAAGTCAGCAGAAAAATCCCTGCCGTTCTTCAAGACATTAAAGAAATGCATCAAGAAAAGTGACTTTCATTGGACACCAGAAGCAGAGCAGGCATTCAAGGAAATGAAGAACCACATAGCCAACCTTCCTACCCTGGCCGCTCCGCGACCACGGGAGGAACTACTAATGTACCTATCCGCGGCACAGGAAGCCATTAGTGCGGTCTTGCTGGTGGAGAGAGGTCCACTCTAGCAACCCATCTACTTCATCAGCCGCACATTGCAACCCCCGGAAGTAAATTATGCCCCAATGGAAAAGTTGGTTCTGGCACTGATCAACGCAGCCAGGAGATTGAAGAGATACTTCCAGGCACATCCAGTAATTGTCGTCACGGATCAGCCCATCAAACAAATGCTTGCGAAAACAGAAAAAACTGGGAGATTGGCTAAGTGGGCCATTGAATTGGGAGAACACGACATCAGCTTCAGGCCGCGGACCTCAATAAGGGGACAGGTGTTAGCTGACTTTATAGCGGAAATCCCAGAAGAAAAGACTTCGGCACCCGGTGAAACCGAGGAAGAATATCCATATGTTGAGCCCTGGAGTTTGTACACTGACGGATCATCCTGCCAAGAAGGATCAGGAGCAGGCCTGATTCTCACAAACCCTGAAGGTGCGGAATTTACTTACGCGTTAAGATTTGAGTTTGATGCATCTAACAATGAAGCGGAGTATGAAGCACTAATAGCTGGTTTAAGGATAGCTGAGCAAATGGGAGTCCAACACCTGTCCGCGAATGTCGACTCCCGGCTGGTCGCAAACCAAATTAATGGGGCCTACGAAGCCAAGGAAGAAAGTATGGCATCGTACCTGGCGAAAGCCAAAGCCTTGATAGAAAGCTTCCGCACATTCTCCATCAGACAAGTGCCGCACAGCCAGAACAAACAGGCAGATGCTCTAAGCAAGATAGCCTCCACCAGTTTCGCTCATTTGTCAAAGCAAGTTCTTGTCGAAACATTGAAGGTGAAATCAATAGAAGAGAAGGAAGTAATGGCTGTGGTAGAGGAGGAAGAGGAGAGTTGGATGACCCCCCTCATAGCCTACATAAAGGACGAAGTACTCCCAGCAGATCATAAAGAGGCTAGAAAGTTGAAAATCAAGGAACGACAATACTCCGTTATTGATGGGGTATTATTCCGCAAGTCCTTTCTAGAACCATGGTTGCGATGCGTAGGTCCGGCACAGGCGAGCTACGTAATCAGAGAGATCCATGAGGGCTCATGCAGCATGCACTCAGGACCGCGGTCTATTGTGGCCAAGGCAATCAGATCCGGATACTACTGGCCCACAATGCATAGGGACGCAAGGGAAATTATAAACAAATGTCAAGACTGCCAGGTACACCGGCCGGTTCCCAGGAACCCCCAACAAAAGTTAAATCCCATCACCTCCCCCTGGCCATTCTACAAATGGGGAATAGACATCTGCGGCCCATTCCCAGAAGCCCCGGGAAGGATCAAATACCTGATAGTCGCAATAGATTACTTTACAAAATGGATAGAAGCCAAGGCTCTCGCAACAATCACCGGCAATCAGGTCAAAAAGTTTGTCTGGGATAACATCGTATGCAGGTTCGGACTTCCGGGGGAAATAGTCGCGGACAACGCCAAACAATTCCGGGACAACCCCTTCAAGGATTGGTGTGAAAAGCTCAACATCAAACAACGATTTGCATCGAAGTTTAGGTGAAGGAATCAAAGCAAGGATTGATCAAGGAAGCCGGGACTGGCTGGAAGAAGTTCCGCACGTGCTATGGGCACACAGAACTATGATCAAATCCAGCAATGGGGATACCCCGTTCTCCCTGACATATGGGACGGAGGCTGTCATCCCCGTCGAGATCGGAATGCCATCTTTAAGATGCGCTCTGTTTGATCCAATAACAAATGACGAAGACCTGCAGCTAAATTTGGATTTAGTTGAAGAAAGAAGAGAGGTCGCGGCAATCCAAGAGGCCAAAAGCAAAACTCAAATGGAGAGGTATTACAACGCCAAAGTCCGCGGCACAAGCTTCAAGCCGGGAGATTTCGTCTACCGCAGCAATAATGCAAGCCTTGTGGAAGACACCGGCAAGCTGGGCCCCAAATGGGAAGGCCCATATGAAGTCGTGGAAGCTTTGGGGAAAGGAGCTTATAAGCTCAGAGGTCAAGATGGTCGGGATATACCCCGGACTTGGAACATCCGGAACCTCAAGAAATGCTATTTGTAATTAAGTATAAGCACTCCCATCTTTTGTATGCAATAGCGGGAGTCCGTGTTTACAAGCTAAGTTATCTACTATGTATTAATCCTATAATCAATGATATGTGGGGTCTGATCAACTCCACAACTTTTTCCAACAAATTTACTTTTGTCATTTTTTATGTTCACATTTACATGCATGTATGACCCGGACAACGAAATCCGGACGCGTAAGCGGCCTCACAAGCCCGGCATGAGGATATTACACCTCAAATTATCTAAGGCATATAAGCGGTATTGCAAACCCATTGACCATATTAAACTATCCCCGGAAATCCTAAGTACGGATACACAGAGATAGTAAACTAAGTCCGGCCCTATGAGCCCCGGCAAAAACAAACACATAATGAAAAAACAACCAAGTGTTAATACACATGAAAATTGGTTAAGTTATATTCATTAGCCAAACATTTACAAGATACGCGGATGCATTCATCCGGATTACATTCACAAAAAGTCAAGGATTAAAAAGCTTCACAATGACGCGGCAGGGTAGATATAGTCAAAATATCCCCCGAACAACAGCCGCACATACCTAATTCTGAGGGTTCTCAGGGTTCTGGGAGTCAAGCATGGAGGAGTCAAACATGTCATCATGTGTAACACCATCTCCAGCCAAAGAAACTTCTGCAGCAACACTGGAGGAAGGCTGGGGACCAAGGGGTTAGGAAGCACGACGGCGAGACCCTTGTCAGAATAATCAAACTCCACCCCATACCTTTTGTTCTTGAACTCTTTATAAGTTGCAATGGCTCTGGGGCGGCGAGTAACAAACCGGAGCACGGACTCCGGTAAAACAGTCTCTTCCGCAACTGGAGCTTTGAAGGTAAGCTCCTCGGTCTTGGGATGACAATGCTCCTCCAAAACCAATTTCGCCATTAAGTACTCAAGTGGGGCATCCCGACACTCCTCCAAAGAATCCAACAACGGGAAAGGCACTTTAGCCAACCTGACCACAGACTCATCATAACGTTGCTTGGCCTCCGGGTCATAGGCCTCTATCTGATCAAGTGTAATGCCTTGCGACCCATGTACAATCCCGGCCTCCAGCCCCTGGCGTATACCGTCCTTAATGGCTGCGGTAATACAACCACCAAGTCTGAGCTTCAAATCCTCGGACTCTTTGAAATTTTCAATGACATACCTGAATCCGTGGCCAATAACCCAGCGGCGGCCTTCAACAGCCCTCAAAGTCTGAGTAAAGAGCTCCGTGTCAAACTCTTCATTAATAGCAACCAGCCTTCTATCCATCTCTGCGAGATGATTTTCGAAAGTGACATGGGCGGAGCTCATACTCTCCTCAACAATTTTTTCCGTCTGAGTCTTAAACTGCTGCTCAAGGGTGCCGCAAAGGACTTCCAGGCCGGACACTTTTTCATTCAGCACCTCCTTCTCACCACGAAGCTCTATAACTTCCGTAGCTAACCCCGCATTCTTCTCAATCAAGGTCTCAACCGCTGGAGATAATCTTTTAACTTCAGCCCGGAGCTCATCCAGCTCCTTATCCTTGTCTTCCACGGCCGATTGCAAAGTACATACTTGGCCGCGGAGTTTAGAAGACCCGGCAATTTCACCTTCTAGCTCAGCAATCCTGGTCTCCAAACCAGATACCTTCTGACTCAACTCCTCATTCTTGCCGCGGAGATCAAAAACTTCAGAAGCAAGTTCCGCATTCTTTTGACCAAGTTTACCCAGCTCCTCATCCTTAGTCTTAACGGCCATCTCCAGAGAAGATGCTCGGCCGCGGAGATCAATAACCCCGGCATTCTTACCCTCCAGCTCGGACAACTTAGCCCTCAAATTAGCAACCATCTTCTTCTTCCCCTCCAGCTGCTTCCTCAACCTACCATTTTGGTACAAAGTGTTCTCTAACCTTAGTCGCACCTCAGAATTAACACAGATCTGACGGGTAGACAACAGGTTGAACTCACTCATCAGATCTTCATTGGACATGTCCCTCATATCAGACGCATAGACCGGGGTTGCCACATTGTCGACAATGCTGCGGCAGATCCAGGGATCGTCCATCTTGAAGCCGTTGGTAGACAACCATTTGGGGACATAAGTGGAAGCAGTGTCCGCGGTCTCAACAGATACGGACTTCTCAAACTCATCAGAACCGCTAGCATCCTCTTCCTCAATAATCACATGATTGGACGAGGCAATCAAACCCTCAGCATGTCCGGACGGTTTATCCTGATGACCCGAATCAGATACCTCCAAAGTTGGCATTTCGGACTCCACATTCTGAGACTCGTTAATATCCGTATGGGGAGTCTCAGAATTCCCCTCAGACCGCTCTTGAGTAGGTGTGTGGGAAGAAGAAGAGAGAAAATTTGCATTCTTCATAATCCCCTCATCTGTATGAGGACCGGAACGGTTCAAGTCAGAACCTGACTCATCTTGAAGATCAACAGTATCGGGACCTTCCGCGGTAGGACCACCTGAAAAACAAAAACGTGTAAGTACGGATATATATATAAAAAAAAGGAAGAGAACAACACACAAGGATATAGTAAGTAACTCATACCAGATCCAGCTGCAGCATCTTTGCAGACCAATTTCTTCTTCTTTTTTGGCGGCTCAGGCACATCAATAACCACCCTCTTCTTTCCGGCTTTCTTACCCTCCTTAGCCGCAGCAATCTCATCATGAACAGTATGTTGGACCACCTTTACCACACCCTCGCGCGGTTGAAGAACACGCGTGGCGGTCTCAGCCCTTAAAGACTTCTCATCTTTTTCCAAGGTGCGTTCCCCGACCTTCACCTTGAATACGTCAGGCTGCTGGATATAAGAAAACAAGTCCATCTCTGCAAAGCAAAAGCAAATAAGATTAGACGCGGAAGCAAACAAATAGAAGATGGAAAAACAAGCGAGTCTATTCAACCCACCCGTTTCATCCGGCCGTAGAAAAGTCGGACGGGTACTATCGTCATCCCAAGTTTGGCTCAAACCTATGACGTTCAGAAAATCTTCCGGATACTTTTTAAACGGAGCCCTATTAGTGTCAAGGAGCCGCAACAATTCTAGATCCACAACCTCATCAGAAGGAGGAGGGTCGCGGTCTACAGACGTCCCCTCATACCATGGAATATCCAAGGGGAAGATGGTCTTCTTAACAAAAAAGAAATGGTCCTTCCAATTCTTGACCGAATCTAGGGCGCTAGTGTAACAGACGGGGACAACTAAAGATTTTGGGCCTTTCCTCTTCTCTAACGTCATCCAACCATTGTTAACACCCGCATAATAGAATTTCCTAAACAAATCTATAGTAGGAACACCACCATGGACGCGGCAAAGTATCTCAAAGTGACTAACCCTACAAGCCGCTAACACTGATAGCTGCGATAAATGAATCTGGAAATACTCCAGTACACGGAGCAAAAACAATGAAAGGGGAATCCTAAAGTTACCGAACTCAAAAAACCTAGTATACACACCTATCATTCCTTCTGGAGCATCCCTAGGTCCGGGCGCTATAGGTAAAAGATTGCCTGGGATCTTATATTTATCACAAAATTTGTTAACATCTTCCTGAGAGAGTTTGGAGGTTACTGTACTTATATGCGCCATTCTAAACGCTTAATGAAGAACAAGTATGAAAGAGGTCTAACCTGAAAAAACTAAAGTCCGGAAATAAAGGAAGCAAGAGGAGCAAAGGCGGGAGGAATTCTTGTTTTCTAGAGAGAAGGAAAAGTTTTAACTGTGTGTAAAAAGCTTAAAAGTGGTGTAAATCTTAGTATTTATAGCCACACACGCACGTGCTATCACTTCAATCGAAAGGCCACAAAACTGACACGTCCCCGGATACTTATTGGACGGTCGCAGATCTAGCCAGGTGAACCACCAAGATGATCGCAGAAAATGAACGGTCAGCCGCCGAAAACGTCACATCAGTCAGCAATTGAGTGGGTAAAAATGTTTCGCTGTTCCCCATGACAGCCTGTCACCACCAACCACGTGGAAAGTGGAATGTCCAGTCAGCAACATGGGACACATCCTAAAACCAACCGAGGATGCTACAACAGCCTCCATAAAGCCACGACCTCTAAAGGCCGCGAAATGCAAATATAAAGTCTAGAACACTTGCTCTTCAAACAAAACAAGTATACTAGACTGGGGGGACTTGATCGTGTATAGTATCCCCGGACCCCAGCATACCGGGCCGGGCACGACTAACATCTTCAACCACGGCAGATCCCAATCCCATAATCCGGACAAGAACATCCCCGGTCTCTCAAGGCCGGGGATGGAATCCGATGTCGACAGCTATCAGGCCGCGACTACCTAAAGCCAGATCTTGTGGGATTGTGTCTTCCACTTGATCTGACATTTACCTACTAAGGTAAGGCGCAACCATGCGCTGATCTGACATTTACCTACTAAGGTAAGGCGCAACCATGCGCTGCTCTGACACTTACCTACTCGGTAATTAATGCGCAGTGTCCCGAGGTAGCCACAGTAAGTATATGGGTAGTATAAATACCCCCATCTCATTTATTACCACACCTAACTGCATTTACTACACATAGTCCGCACTTAAACTATCTCTCTCAACAGATATACTTACTCTCACACCCGAGGCTAACCGCGGAACCCCCCTTCCGCGGTAAGACTAACGGTGCTACTTTTCTCTTAGCAGTTTACACGAAGTACTCAGTGCAAGATCTACCCTCCAAGAGCTAGTCTAACCTAGGTCTGGGAGTGTGCCCAAGATTTGTATCAACAGTTCTCTTTGTTCCCTATTGATGTAAGTTGTGAAATTGAAATCCCCACTTGCTAAACATGTACTGTAATAGTTTCTTTGTTGTCATAAATGAACCCTTAAGCGTTAGATATGTGACACATTTTGTCCTCAACTAAACCAAAGTTTTATCCTGAATTCTATATGTTATATGCTTTATATATGGTAATAATACACAAAAACATGTCTGGAGCAGCACATCTGATTAGTGTCTAAATACTCATCATTTCTGTCACATTTTATCTGCAAAAACATTTAAAAACATGCAGATATGCTTCAAAATACTGAAAATATCATAAAATGTGTTTTTATGTGACTCAGGAACAAAAAGATTGAAAACAAGTGAAAAACGAACAAAGTTTGCATAATTGTCATTTTCAGTCCCTGAAGTTTCACAAATTGGCAGAACTAGTCCCTGGTTATTCAAAACATGTTAAATATCATCAAAGGTCCTTGGGGATTCATAAGTTGTCAAGATTAGTCCTTTAAGGTTCAAGTTCGCAAAATTACAACTTTGGTCCCCCAAGTTTGGAAAATGTCAAAAATAGTCCCTGGGTTTAAAAAGTGGAAAATTACATTTATGGTCCTTGGGTTATTCACATATGGCAAGAATGGTCCTTGTAATACTTTGGGAAAGTTGCATGTTCAGCCCCTTCACAAATCAGAAATTACAATAATGGTCCTTGTGATTTTACTACAAACCAAACCGGACCCTTAAATAAAAAAAACAACCCAACCCTTTTATTATTAAACCCAACCCACTTATTAAACTAAACCCAGCCCAAGCCCAATCATAAACAAACCCGACCCATCCTTTTTATTTAAACCAAAGGGTTTGACCTGGTCAAACCCGTCTTCTTCAAACCATACCGCCAAAACAATACCACCCACCACCTCATTCCACAGCTGTCTCACCACCTCATTCCCCCTCCAAACACGCTACCTAACACTCCCAAATGCATTTAATGCATCTTCCCCACTCCCACTAACTAAAACAGATGAAATAGCCACTTGTCCTGTTTTCCCGCCAAAAGTGGAATCCAACGAATGAGATCAAATTGAAGCAATTCAAGGGTGCTGATAGATTCAAGGATGTCGACTAGGGTTATCCCACTTTAATTTTGTATAAATAGAAGCAAATGTAGCTCAAAAAGAGCAAGTAGGTAATAGTAGCATAATCGTATTTTTCTTTCCAGTAGACATAATTTGTAATCTCATGTTTCAGTAATCAATAAAAAGTAAGTTAAGCTTGTTTGATATAAATCTTTGTCCAATTTCAGTAGTTAATGATAATTCTAGTTTTCTATGTTGTACTGAGAAATCAAACATAAATAAGTAGTATTAAAATAGCTTCTCAGCTGTTTCCATAAGCTTATGCAAGCTTATTATAGCTTGTAGTAAGTTTATATTAGTATAAATCAGTTCTAATCAAGAAATTGAAGAAAGTCAACAAAAGTCAACCTGAGGGGCAATAAGCTGATTCTGGGGTAAAAAGCTATTCAGGAAGGCTTAGTGGTGTTTTCTAGCTTGTGTGAACAAGCTAGGAAAGGTTCTGGTCCTTGGTTTCTTTGTATCATAAGCTCACTCAGTTGTAAGCAATTCTCAAAATGTTGCATTAAATTCCATACTACTGTTCTATAGCTTATTGTTATTTTCTTACTTATCTGTGGTATTTGAAGGATTAATAGCCTAGTGTAATAAGTAGTTTAAGTAAAAATCTCATTTTACACTTTATAATTAAAATCAGTCAAATAAGCAATATTAGCATAAACTTATTAGATTGCTTATTTTCCTGTTGAAAGTTGTTAATCAGTGTTTAAATAAGTTACTTAATCATTAAAATCAGATCTTCTATTTTAAAATAGTGTGTTTCCTTTGTAAAATCACCACAGACACCATATTAAGGGGTGTTTGGCTTTAGGCAGTCAAATGGGTCAAACCCATGTTTACTGTGCATTTACCATTCTCCCAACTTTGATCCAGCTTTTATAAGCCATTATAAGCTGTTTTCTAGATCTAACAAGTCATTTAGGTGTTAAATCAAGTTTTTAGTGTTTTGTGGAAAAGTTAGGCTGTCAAAAGCTCATTTAAGCCAATATTAGCCACAAGCTCTATTGGCCTTTGTTTTTGGCATTTCTGAGTTCTAATAGGTCATTATAGTGTATTCTCAAAAGCCCATTTGGTCCCTTGGTCTGTGCACTCTTCTGCACAACACAAAACACATCAGCACTCAGTGTATACTGAGTGCTTAGGCTGCTGATCTCACCCAATTTGTGGCTTATGTAGATAAGCTCTGGACTTGCTTTTTGGTTTTCTGAATACCCAGTAGTACTAGCTCACTTTTGCCCCCATTAATTTACATCTCATTAGCTTATTTGATTACTTAATTTGCCCTGCAATTTTGGCATTTTTCTGAGTTTTTGTCTTGAAATTCACAACTGCATAGGTGCTTATCTTGTTAATTTCTAGTGCTTATTTGTGTTTTCAAGTTGTTTTAAGCTTAAATAAGTATATTAAACTAGTCCTGAACTTTTGGTGCCTTTTCTAGCTTTTTAGCTTATTTTTGGCTTATTGGCCAAACTGCTTATCTGGGTCTAGTAAACTTTTTATTTTAATTTTCTTACATTAAGAATATTAATTTTGACTTATCCTGAATTTTTCAGATTTTTCCTTAGTCATTTGATATTTTTAATCTTTTTAATTAGTTTCTATTAGTAATTAAATCATAATAAATAGAATAATAATCAGAAAAATATAAATCTAATTTTCATAATTTTATTTTGTCATTTTTAATCTAGGAAAAATATAATATCATTTTTAGACCTTAATCAAAAATAGAAAAATAGTGATAGCTTCTATTTAATAGAATTTATCTTTTTAAATTTTTAATTAAGTAATTTTCATTTTTATAATTTTCTTATCTTCTTTTTACTTAATAATATTTATAGAAAAATTTTCAGATTTTTCTTTGATCATTTAGTATTTATTATAATTTAAAATAGTTTAAATAATAATTAAATAGTAATAAATTAATAATAATTAGATAAATAGTGTAATAAATATATTTTCAGTTTTAAAATAAGTTTTATAATATTTTAGATTTATCTAAGTTATAATTTCATTTTTCTAGGTTTATTTCCTATTTTCTTACTTTTTAGGTAATTATTTAAATAGTTAAAAATAGTTTTTAATTAATAATAATTAATTAATAAGTCAAATAAATAATTTTCTTTTTCTAATAATTTTCTTTTATTATTAGGGTTGTAAAAATATAATTTTTATATCCGTAGGCTTTTTATTTATCAAATCTCACTTTTTATTTTGTACGTTTACGTTTATTTAAATTTAAACGTACGTTTTTAGATTTTAGACGTTTTAAGTAATTTGGTTCCCTGTATTTATTTCTGTAGCTTGTTTAAAGCTATTCTCTTTTTATTTCTTTAGTTCAATAATTCCAAAACCCTTTTTCATTCAATAGCACTTGATCACAATTCGTCTTTAAAACACAATTTCACGCTTCGCTGGGATATAACGACCCGGGAAAACATTATACACCTTGGTTAGTTGTCTTCAATTGGTTTGACTTTATTTGACCACATCCATGGTTGATTTAAGTTGACTGTTTGAGGCCAATCAAATTTTGGCGCCGCTGCCGGGGAGGTGTGTTGCGTGTTTTAAACGTTTTGCAGTATCGTGTTTTTAAACCCAATCTGTGTATATCTTCTATCTCTTGTATATTCATCATATATAAAGCAAAACGCTCATGAAGTTAATTCGTTTAACGGATCGAGTACCAAAAATATCGTATTTCAATCTCCCATAAACCATATAAAAAAACAAAAATATTTTTCTTTTCTTTTCTATATATATATCATATAAAAAATAAAAACCCAAAAATATTTTCCGTTTTCTTTGTTAAATAATAAACAATAATAAAAATTACCATCGAGAACCAAGACAGAGTACTACCTAACTGGGGGTACGACCATAATAAGTTCCCAAACCAAAGATTTAAAACTTGCCTTTGTATCACTTGCGAATATCGGCTCACCTTTGATTGATAAACAAACTATAACGGAGGTTTAAGGATAGTTTGACATTAAATTGTCGGACTGAAAGAAGCGGGTTTTTAAGGAGCATTAATTGCCCACCTTTGCTTCTCCGCCACTCTGTGCGTTTATCTTTTAGAGAGCTACCGTACGCTTGTTGATTATTGGTTTAAGTTCACTTGTGTTTTGATTCGTTCTTGATTTAATTACAATATTTTATTTAGTGCATGCGCACTCGTTCTTCCACGTCATCAAGCCCTTTACGTGAACTCGTAAATATTCCGAGAAGACGTAATCGTAGACGTGCTGCCCAAATAGTCGAACCCGAGATTCGTACTGATCCCACTGATAATATGGCAGACAATCGCACAATGGCGGAAATGCTCCGGGCACCCACCGAGGGTTACGGAGATGCCATCGTTTTACCAGCCATCGATTCTGATCATTTTGAACTGAAAACACATTTGATTCAGCTCGTGTCCACAAACCAATTCCACGGGTTTGAACGAGAGGATCCATATGCACACATTCGTTGGTTCAACAAACTGACTTCTACAATCAATTACAAGAATGTGCCGCAAACAGTTATCAAATTGATGCTATTTCCATTCTCACTCGAAGGGGCAGCCCGGATTTGGCTGGATAAAGAACCCCCTCGATCCATTGAAACTTGGGAAGATCTAGTGCAGAAATTTGTCAATTATTTCTTCCCTCCATCAAAGACGACTAATCTAAAAAATGAAATTGCTGGATTTCGTCAAGGTTTCGATGAAAATTTCGGAGAGGCATGGGAGAGATTTAAAGATCTCCTAAGAAAATGCCCGCATCACGATTTTACGGAGTTACAACAGATAAATACGTTTTATAATGGGTTAACCCAAAACGATCAAGATGCACTTAACGCGGCCGCTGGTGGCAATATCTTGAATCGTCGACCTAAAGAGGTGATTGAAATTTGTGAAAATAAATCAAAAGTTCCTATTTCTCGAAACAAAGTGAATGTTCCTGTCACTCCTGCCTCTTCATCCGGTAACTCCTCAGAGTTAGCCTTTTTAACGGACTCAATGCGTTGTATGATGAAGGAAATGAAAGAATTGAAGAGTGAAATTCATAAACCGGAACAAATCAAAGCAATAAACAAAGTGTGTGAAACTTGTGGTGGCCCACATGCGTATTATGATTGTCAAGCAACCGACGCTTCTCTTTACCCAGCTCCCGTAGCTGCAGTAAACCAAAATCAATACCGTCCGCATGCTGAGACTCAGTACCGAGCGCCGAATGCTATGGTCCCACCTGGTTTTCCACCCATGCCAAATCAGAATAATCAAAATCGCTTTGTTCAAAATCAGGGACAAAATTTCAACAATTCCCAAAATTTCAATCAAAACCGAGGTCAGAATCAGGGTAACTTTAACCAAAAACCATGGAATGTCCAAAACCATAATCAGACGTCCTCAGATGAGTTGCTTAAGCAATTCATAAAATCTCAAGAGGAGACAAATAGAACTCAATACAAGACAAACCAGTTATTGGTTACCCAAATAAATGATATAAAAAAATCTTTAAATGATCTACCTTCTACCTCGGGAGGTCTCCCAAGTAACACTGTTGTCAACCCAAGGGGTGAACTCAAAGCTGTCACTACACGTAGTGGTAAAGCTCATGTTGAACTCAAGGTGAAAAAGGACCCGGTACTTCCCACTAACAATGGAAGTGCTAAATACGTCCCACCTTCGGTTATCCAAAATTCTACACCCACAATTGCTCCTCAACCGTCAAGAATAGATCCTACTCTTTCCCGATTTACGGTTAAAAGTTTGTCAAACAAACTTAGTGAGCAAAGAACAGCCAGAGCTTATTCCAATATGCTAAATGCTACTCCTGTCAGTGTACTTGATGACAGTGATGACGAAGAAAATACCACTTTCGTCAAAGCTATCACCACTCGGAGTGGTGCTGCTTATGAGGGACCCGCTGGTCCTATTCCTCCTCCGTTGTTTGAAATGGAAAAAGAGACGGAGGATACAACGGACAAAGTGCAAATTCCAAACCCACAAAGTACAGCACAAGTCCAGCCTCCGATTGTCCAGAAAAAGAAATCCAAACCAGGAGTTATCTTTGAATCTGTAGAGACTCCTGAAGTCATTGCCCAAAAATCCAAACCTTATATTCCTTACCCATCGCGCTTAAATGAGCAAAAGCTCCGTGAGAAGGCTAGTCAACAAATGGACAAATTCTTTCAAATCTTTAAAGAATTACATTTTGACATAAGTTTTGCGGATGCTATCATTTTGATGCCCAAGTTTGCATCAACAATCAAACACTTGTTAAGCAACAAGGAAAAACTGATTGAAATGGCTAAAACTCCATTAAATGAGAACTGCTCAGCGGTTATCTTGAAAAAGCTTCCGGAGAAGCTTGGAGATCCTGGAAAGTTTCTACTACCTTGTGTATTTCCGGGAATGGTTGAATGCTATGCCTTAGCAGATCTAGTGCAAGCATCAACCTGATGCCTCATTCAGTATGGAAGAAACTTTCTCTTCCGGCTCTTACTCCTACCTGCATGACTCTTGAGCTTGCAGACCGAACCATATCTCATCCTTGCGGCATTGCCGAAGATGTGTTTGTAAAAGTAGGGAAGTTCCATTTTCCAGCTGACTTTGTGGTTGTTGACTTCGACGCAGATCAAAAGGTTCCTCTCATTCTTGGAAGAGGATTCCTAAAAACGGGCCATACTCTTATTGATGTATTTAAGCATGAGATCACCTTGCGTGTGGGTAATGAAGCTGTTACCTTTAACCATGATCAAACGTCGAGGTACTCCTCAAATTTTGATTCTGCTTCGGTTAACCGAATCGATGTCATTGACATTACTTCAAAGGAGTACTCTCAAGAAAATCTTGGTTATTTTCATAATTCTGTGAGTGGGGAACCCACCACATCTTCTCAACTTATCATAGCCGACTCTTCCCCTTCTCTTACTTCGGTTGAGGGAAGTGATCCCTTTTGGGATGAGGTCGATGCTTTTCTTGCTCCAGATAGTTCACTTCCGCATGAGGTTGATGACAACTATCTTGATCCTGAGGGGGACATTCTTTTTCTAGAAAATTTGTTAAACGAAGATTCATCTTCCTGATATGTGTCTAAATACACATATATTTACCTTGTTTAAACCCACATAAACAGTCAAAAACACTTTGAAAAGTCTCAAAAAGACAGAAAAATATTTAAACTGTGTTTTATTCATAAATTGTCAAATCTAGTCCCTAGTTATTCAAAACATGGAAATTTTTCATAAAAGGCCCTCAGGGATTTTCAAGTTGTCAAAATTAGCCTTATAAAGTTCAGTTTTGCAAAATGGCAACTTTAGTCCCTGAAATTTCAATGATTGACAGAATTTACCCCTGGACATTTTAAATTGGAAAATTAACATTTTTGGTCCTTTGGTAAATTAAACTTGTCATAATTGGTCCCTTGATAAACTTTGGAAAATTACAGTTTTGGTCCCTCTAGTTTGGTGGAATTGCAAAAGTGGTCTTTGTGTTAATAAGCAACAAACCCAACCGGACCCAAAATAATATCCAACCCAACCCTTAAACCCAATCTTAAAAACCTCAGCCCATCACCCCACAAAACCCAAGCCCAATGAGTAACCCGACCCACCTTTAGCTAAACACTCGGTCAACCCATCAGTCAAACACCTTATCCCTCCTTCTTCCCACAAAACCGCCAAACAAAACCACTAACCAAAACCATGTCCCCTGACACAACCGAAAACAAGCAACCCTATCCCATCCCTTTTCTCTGGCATACGCTAACCTCCCCCCTCCTCTACACTTAGCTACTCACCAACCCACACATGACTCAGAATAAGTTAAATCCCCACTTACATGGTTTCCCGCCAAAAAGCTATTGAACGGCTGAGATCAATTTATCCTAATCCAAGGGTGGGGAAATGTGAAGATGAAGACAGAGGAGCTTATGGAAGTATTATTTAAAGAAGAAGAAGCCAAGAAAAATGATGTCACTGTATTTAGACCCATTTCGTAGTGTAGAGTTTATTTTTTAGTCAAGTTTTATTGTTGTTTAATTTCAGTTAAAAATGTAATCTCATTCAGTTTCAAGTAACTTTTATCAGTATTGTACTTAATTTTCCAGTCTAATTTAAATTAAAAGTTTTTATGATAAGTTCGGATTTTATTCTCTGGTGCTTTAAAGTAGATAACAAGCTCATTTACTGTTCCCTTAAGCTCATATGAGCTTATTCAAGCTGTTGTTTAAGTTAAATAGGATTAATTCTGTTTTAATGTTAAAAGGTCAATATATGGTCAAACAAAGTCAAAATTTGTTCACTGATTAAATTCAGTGATCATTGTGGGTTTCATATTGTTTTTAAGCTTCAACTCTAGTTAATTATTAATCTGTTTAGTTTTTATGGCTTAAAATGGTTTAATTCATGTTTAAAAATCAAATCAGTCCTGGTTAAGGGCTGTTTGGGTGATTAGTCAAAACGGGTCAAAAGAGCTCCCCACTGTTTATATGCACTTTGGTCAATTTGGATTGAGCTAATCACAGCCTTATTAAGGTGTTTTCAGTTCCCTTTTGCTGTTTTTAGTCCTTTTGCAGGTTTGAAGTGAAGACTGCCATCACAAGGCAGTGAAACTGTCTTGATAAGCTCAAATAAGCTAGGCTTATTGTGGAGCTATTTTTGGCTTTCTCAGGTTCTCATTTTCTCTCATTCAGTCTGCAATAGAAACCCCATAGGTCTGCCTTTAGTTCCCCCATATCAGTCATAGTCTCATATTGTCAGGTTTAGTTTTCAACTTTTCAGTTTTTGTAAGATTTTTAGCATTTTCTAGTGGTCTCAATTTAAGCTCTTATTAGCTGAAATTCTGGATTATTAGAGTCCCCCAGCTCACCTATCTCTAGTAATTTTTGTAAGATTTTTAGGATAGCTTTTAGTAGCTTTTCACAAGCTTGAAGTAGGCTCATTTTGCCCTGCTCCTAGGACATCAGCAGTCTGCTCAGTTTTGCCCATTTCCCTAGTGCTTATTCAGCTTTGCCCAACAGCTTTTTGTAGTCCCTCTAGCTTATTCAGATACCCTAGTATGCCTTAGTCATTACAGTTTCCCCTAGCTTGTTCTATAAGCTCATACAGCTTATCCCTAAGCTTGTGCCTTAGTCTTTCTTAGTTTTCTCAACTGTCACCCTTTGACAGCTTCTTTTCCAGCTTATTTTTGCTTTTTTAAAATTATTTCCTTTTTTAAAGTTACTTATAATTATTAGCTTATTAAGTTTTAAAATAAAAATAAAAAAAAAAATAAAAAGTTTCAAAATAGGACATAAGTGGGGTTCGAACTCAGGTTAGTCAGGAAACATAGCAGCAGCCTAACCAACTGTCCTAGGCCTTTTGTTATTTATATCTTTGCTCTATTTTTATTTAAACCTTGTCCCCTTTTCTCATTTTAAGCTCATTTAACTGAGTTGCTTATTTGCAGCTTATTTCAATAAGCTAAATCTCTCTTTTTATTTTTACCAACTCTAGTTTGTCCTAAAGTATTTTAGATAAATTTCCCAGATTTTTCTTAAGAGTTTAAGTAATTTTAATCATTTATTTTCTTTTAAATAGTTTTTAATTCATATTAAATAAAATAAAAATCAGAAAAATGTAATTCTTTTTTACAAAATTTTCTTTTATCATTTAGGATTTTAGAAAAATAGTTTGGTTCCCGTAGAGTTTTTATTTCATCGTTTTCACGTTTTTAGCTTCGTTCGTAGTTCCCGTTTTCGCGTTTTTAAGTTTTCCTTTCACGTTTTTAATTCCGTATCTTTTAGATAATCGTTTTTATTCCCTTTTAATTAATTATTATTTTACGTTCATCAATCGTAGTTTAAAAAACCAAAATCACTTTTTATTCACCATTCAGCACACGTGCCGATTCGAGACGACGAATTCCATTCAGCCTTCGTTGGGGATAACGACCTCGGGTTACATATTTCTTTTGTAATCCTTGGAGAAAATATATGTATTGATTTTAACGAATCAAATTTTGGCGCCGCTGTCGGGGAAGGCTGACGCGAATTTTTTCTCGTTTATCGTTGCGTGTTTTGAATCTTCGTAAATATTTTCCTATAAAAATCCAAAAAGATTTTCATTTCAAAATTTTATTTTTCTTTTTTCAAAATGTTGTTAAAAATCCAAAAAAATTCTTCTTTGCCCTCTTATCCGTTTAATTCTTTTTCTCACCCTCTAAACGTTTAATTCTATCTTTCTAAACCTCTTTTCTGATGGAATCATCGATTCCTTGTGTCGGTTGTGGAGAACCGCTTTTCGGTTTACCGTGTCGTTGGTGTACGTGCAAACGATGTGGTAATGATATTCAGAACGGTAGTTGTTTGTTTTGCGGTTCGAGTAATTCATTTGCTTGTGATCCAAATCCAAATTCTTTCAATGAACCGTCAAATTTTTCTGAATACTCTCCACAGCCCCACATGTCTTCATCTTACAACTATGGTTGTGAAAAGTGTGGGGGACCTCCAAATGGTGGAAATTGCCAAGGTTGTAGCATTGTGAATACGGGAAACGGGTTTGTCTATGACCAAAATCCCAACAATGAAACAACCAATTTCCTTAACCAACCCCCGCACCAGGAGATGGAAACATATTCTTGTGAACTTTGTGGAGGTTGTTCTCATCCGGGATTTGATTGTCAAACGTGGGATATGCTTGTCTATGAGCAGAACCCTTATAACAATCAGACATCACCCGGATTTGACACATCTTCATCTTATTCACCACCACAACAGTTTTACTGTTGTGAGTACTGTGGAGGTCCGCATTATGAATCCGATTGTCAAACGAGGACCCCGCTTGTCTATGAGCAAGGCCCTTGTGACAATCACGATTATTCTTATCACGACCAACCTCCACAGTGCCAAATGAATCAAACAACTCCTCAACAAACTTCGCAAGACCTTTGTCTAAAGGCTCTTGAGATATTAAAAGAACTTAAAGAGGAGTTGAACAATACAACACTTCATAATGTGCCCAGTGTTTCTTGTGTATATTGTAGGGGTCCTCATGCTGATAATCAATGTTGTTTTCAAACATCAGCCGAACTACGAGCAGCTAGAGCACGTGCCAATTTCCGGAATGCTATTCTTATCGATGACGATGATGATGAGGATTCTATTCAAATGATGGAATATTACAAAGAATCATCCAGTTCATCAGTTGAGACTCCTTCCGTGGATGCACAGGGAGATAAGAGTATGCAAGAATTGCTAGCAGAAGAACACATGAAAAATATAAACTCTATGTGTGCTAGTCTTTCTTATCTCCCTCAGTCTGAACTTATCGCACCCGAGATTCACACTCACTCTCTTATCATGGGGAATGAGCTTCTTGACACTGTTCCTGAAAAGGAATCGGACGAATTCATAAAGTCTAGTGTTGAGGACCTTGTTCCAACCCATAGAGAGTCACAGGGGATCCTCGAGCATTTGTGTGATATCCCTCTTCCTCCTCCTATCATCCCAAGTGAGTCTGAGGGTATATCAGACAATGATTGTGATGCTTCTATTTGTAGTGATCATCCTTTTGACACTACTGATGATATTTTCGGGACATTTTCTAACCCTCTTTTCAATGATGATTTTTCCTCCAGTGATGACGAATCACTTTCTGATGAGGAAGTTCAAAATGGAAGTCTCAAAGTCTATTCGAATTCTCTGTATGAATTTGATGACGAGTACTTCTCAATCATAAATCCTCTCTTTGATGAAGAGTTAGAGAACGATGAGGTCAAAGATTCTATTATTTCTAATCTTGATGATATGACCTCGGTTCTTAATCCCGATATTCTTCCTTCTCCGACATATGTGACGTTGCCTTTTGAGGATCGCCACTATATTGATTTCACATATGTCGTTCTAGTCTTTCTACCTTTCTTCTCTTATAAGGTAGCTTGTCCTCTCATTCTCTCGTTCGGGAATGAGGACAAAGTTTTTGATCCCGGCATCTCCATGTATCATCCTTTGGTGCCGGATGTATCTCATCGGAGTGGAACTTTCATGAAATTCAATGTTTATCCAAACCATTTGAATGAAAGTCCGATGGAGATTTTCTGTTCCACATGCTTCCCCAAGAACAAATGAATGCGGGGTCGAGTCAAGCTAAGTGACTCGGTGATCAAAAATATTAGCAAACCATATGGGTTTTCACCCGTATTTCTGACTTCTTTCTCTGTTCTACCACCTAAGTGTGGGGGAGATGCCCCGCATGTGTATATATGTACATTTCAAGTTTCAAAAAAAAAAAAAAAAAAAAAAAAAAAAAAGTGTATATAAAATATAATGGCTATTAAGTGTTGCCTTTTTACGTTCTAAGTGTCAGCATAATAGCCGGTACTTTGAATATTGAGGGCAATATTCAGTTCTAAGTGTGGGGGGGAATTCTAGCGAATTTTGATCATATTTACCATCTAGTACCCCCATTTTGGCCAAAATTTAAATTTTTTTTCTCACTTAGAACGCAATAAATGGTTATCAGTCCACCATGTCTAACCCACATAAGGACTGGCTAATCCTGAGCAAACGGCTACAGGTAAAGATATATCAAATCCGTTTATGGCTTGCAATTTGCCTAAAATTGTATGGTAATCAACTCACCATATCCTTAAAAGTGAAGAGTTGGCTAGCCCGCAAGGTTATGGCTTGTGGTAAAGGCAGTGGAAAAACCATAATTGGTAATCAGCTCACCAAAGATAATATTGATAATTTATCTAAGAGTTGGCTAGTCCAGAAGCAAACGGCTTCTGGTAAAGACAAATCAAATCCGTTGACAGCTGGTGATTTGCTCAAAATCATTTGGTTATCATTGTACCAAGGTTCTTACTTGAACTGAAACAATTGGCTACTCCAGAAGTAATGGCTTTTGGTAAAGAGATAAAATCCATTAAATTTTCAAAAATATTGCTAGGGACTAGCAATAGTTTAGTGTGGGGGATTTGATATGTGTCTAAATACACATATATTTACCTTGTTTAAACCCACATAAACAGTCAAAAACACTTTGAAAAGTCTCAAAAAGACAGAAAAATATTTAAACTGTGTTTTATTCATAAATTGTCAAATCTAGTCCCTAGTTATTCAAAACATGGAAATTTTTCATAAAAGGCCCTCAGGGATTTTCAAGTTGTCAAAATTAGCCTTATAAAGTTCAGTTTTGCAAAATGGCAACTTTAGTCCCTGAAATTTCAATGATTGACAGAATTTACCCCTGGACATTTTAAATTGGAAAATTAACATTTTTGGTCCTTTGGTAAATTAAACTTGTCATAATTGGTCCCTTGATAAACTTTGGAAAATTACAGTTTTGGTCCCTCTAGTTTGGTGGAATTGCAAAAGTGGTCTTTGTGTTAATAAGCAACAAACCCAACCGGACCCAAAATAATATCCAACCCAACCCTTAAACCCAATCTTAAAAACCTCAGCCCATCACCCCACAAAACCCAAGCCCAATGAGCAACCCGACCCACCTTTAGCTAAACACTCGGTCAACCCATCAGTCAAACACCTTATCCCTCCTTCTTCCCACAAAACCGCCAAACAAAACCACTAACCAAAACCATGTCCCCTGACACAACCGAAAACAAGCAACCCTATCCCATCCCTTTTCTCTGGCATACGCTAACCTCCCCCTCCTCTACACTTAGCTACTCACCAACCCACACATGACTCAGAATAAGTTAAATCCCCACTTACATGGTTTCCCGCCAAAAAGCTATTGAACGGCTGAGATCAATTTATCCTAATCCAAGGGTGGGGAAATGTGAAGATGAAGACAGAGGAGCTTATGGAAGTATTATTTAAAGAAGAAGAAGCCAAGAAAAATGATGTCACTGTATTTAGACCCATTTCGTAGTGTAGAGTTTATTTTTTAGTCAAGTTTTATTGTTGTTTAATTTCAGTTAAAAATGTAATCTCATTCAGTTTCAAGTAACTTTTATCAGTATTGTACTTAATTTTCCAGTCTAATTTAAATTAAAAGTTTTTATGATAAGTTCGGATTTTATTCTCTGGTGCTTTAAAGTAGATAACAAGCTCATTTACTGTTCCCTTAAGCTCATATGAGCTTATTCAAGCTGTTGTTTAAGTTAAATAGGATTAATTCTGTTTTAATGTTAAAAGGTCAATATATGGTCAAACAAAGTCAAAATTTGTTCACTGATTAAATTCAGTGATCATTGTGGGTTTCATATTGTTTTTAAGCTTCAACTCTAGTTAATTATTAATCTGTTTAGTTTTTATGGCTTAAAATGGTTTAATTCATGTTTAAAAATCAAATCAGTCCTGGTTAAGGGCTGTTTGGGTGATTAGTCAAAACGGGTCAAAAGAGCTCCCCACTGTTTATATGCACTTTGGTCAATTTGGATTGAGCTAATCACAGCCTTATTAAGGTGTTTTCAGTTCCCTTTTGCTGTTTTTAGTCCTTTTGCAGGTTTGAAGTGAAGACTGCCATCACAAGGCAGTGAAACTGTCTTGATAAGCTCAAATAAGCTAGGCTTATTGTGGAGCTATTTTTGGCTTTCTCAGGTTCTCATTTTCTCTCATTCAGTCTGCAATAGAAACCCCATAGGTCTGCCTTTAGTTCCCCCATATCAGTCATAGTCTCATATTGTCAGGTTTAGTTTTCAACTTTTCAGTTTTTGTAAGATTTTTAGCATTTTCTAGTGGTCTCAATTTAAGCTCTTATTAGCTGAAATTCTGGATTATTAGAGTCCCCCAGCTCACCTATCTCTAGTAATTTTTGTAAGATTTTTAGGATAGCTTTTAGTAGCTTTTCACAAGCTTGAAGTAGGCTCATTTTGCCCTGCTCCTAGGACATCAGCTGTCTGCTCAGTTTTGCCCATTTCCCTAGTGCTTATTCAGCTTTGCCCAACAGCTTTTTGTAGTCCCTCTAGCTTATTCAGATACCCTAGTATGCCTTAGTCATTACAGTTTCCCCTAGCTTGTTCTATAAGCTCATACAGCTTATCCCTAAGCTTGTGCCTTAGTCTTTCTTAGTTTTCTCAACTGTCAGCCTTTGACAGCTTCTTTTCCAGCTTATTTTTGCTTTTTTAAAATTATTTCCTTTTTTAAAGTTACTTATAATTATTAGCTTATTAAGTTTTAAAATAAAAATAAAAAAAAAATAAAAAGTTTCAAAATAGGACATAAGTGGGGTTCGAACTCAGGTTAGTCAGGAAACATAGCAGCAGCCTAACCAACTGTCCTAGGCCTTTTGTTATTTATATCTTTGCTCTATTTTTATTTAAACCTTGTCCCCTTTTCTCATTTTAAGCTCATTTAACTGAGTTGCTTATTTGCAGCTTATTTCAATAAGCTAAATCTCTCTTTTTATTTTTACCAACTCTAGTTTGTCCTAAAGTATTTTAGATAAATTTCCCAGATTTTTCTTAAGAGTTTAAGTAATTTTAATCATTTATTTTCTTTTAAATAGTTTTTAATTCATATTAAATAAAATAAAAATCAGAAAAATGTAATTCTTTTTTACAAAATTTTTCTTTTATCATTTAGGATTTTAGAAAAATAGTTTGGTTCCCGTAGAGTTTTTATTTCATCGTTTTCACGTTTTTAGCTTCGTTCGTAGTTCCCGTTTTCGCGTTTTTAAGTTTTCCTTTCACGTTTTTAATTCCGTATCTTTTAGATAATCGTTTTTATTCCCTTTTAATTAATTATTATTTTACGTTCATCAATCGTAGTTTAAAAAACCAAAATCACTTTTTATTCACCATTCAGCACACGTGCCGATTCGAGACGACGAATTCCATTCAGCCTTCGTTGGGGATAACGACCTCGGGTTACATATTTCTTTTGTAATCCTTGGAGAAAATATATGTATTGATTTTAACGAATCACTTCCCCTCTTCCACCAATACAACTTCATAATGAGGAAACCAAGTCAGTTGAAAAAACTGATAAATTTCCTGAGATCAAGTTTAAGGACTTGCCTCCTCCACTTGCAATTCTTGAGGAGGAAGTTCTTGTATTAATGGCTATTCAGATCTCTCTTCTTCCCTTCACCTACCCGGTGATTTCCCCTATCTGTCACTCATTCGGAAGTGAGGATATTACCTTTGATCCTGGCATTTTCCATCTAACATTGGTTTAAATGCCGGATTTATCTCATCGGTGTGGAACTTTCTTATGTTCAATTGGTTATCCAAACAATTTGAATGAAAGTCCGATGAAGATAGTTTCTTCCACATGCTTCCCCATGAACTAATGAATGCGGGGTCGAGTCGAGCTAAGTGACTCGTGTAACAAAAATATTAGCCCACCATATGGGTTTTCACCCATATTTCTGACTTCTTTCTCTTTTCTACCACCTAGTGTGGGTGAGATGCCCCACATGTTGTATATAGTGCAAAAAAAAAAAATAATAAAAA
Organism: Artemisia tridentata subsp. tridentata; assembly: GCA_021014915.2. NCBI lineage: Eukaryota > Viridiplantae > Streptophyta > Magnoliopsida > Asterales > Asteraceae > Artemisia > Artemisia tridentata. Next base: position 53,261,081 of record CP139509.1, on the reverse strand, counting down.
AAAAAATGTGTGTATATAAAACAATGGCTATTAGTATTTCCCTTTCACGTTCTAAGTGTTGGTTTAAACAACCGGTTCTTTGAATATTGAGGGCAATATTCAGTTCTAAATGTGGGGGGGAATTCTTGCGAATTTGATCAAATGTACCATCTAGTACCCCCATTTTTAGCCAAAATTTTAAAATTTTTTCTCACTTAGAACTCAATAAATGGTTATCAGTCCGCCATGTCTAACCCACATAAAGATTGGCTAATCCAGGAGCAAACGGCTCTTGGTAAAGATGTCTCAAATCCGTTGATGGCTTACAATTTGCCGAAAATTGTATGGTATTCGACTCACCATATCTTTATAAGTGAAGAGTTGGCTAGCCCGCAAGGTTATGGCTTGTGGTAAAGGCATTGGAATACCATGATTGGTAATCAGCTCACCAAAGATAATAGTTATAATTTATCTAAGAGTTGGCTAGTCCAGAAGCAAACGGCTTTTGGTAAAGACAAATCAAAACCGTTGACAGCTGATGGTTTGCTCAAAATCATTTGGTTATCATTGTACCAAAGTATCACATACTAAAACATTGGCTACTCCAGAAGTAATGGCTTTTGGTAAAGAAAAAATCCATTAAAACTTCATAAAAGATTGCTAGGGACTAGCAATAGTTTAGTGTGGGGGATTGATGAGTGTCTAAATACTCATCATTTCTGTCACATTTTATCTGCAAAAACATTTAAAAACATGCAGATATGCTTCAAAATACTGAAAATATCATAAAATGTGTTTTTATGTGACTCAGGAACAAAAAGATTGAAAACAAGTGAAAAACGAACAAAGTTTGCATAATTGTCATTTTCAGTCCCTGAAGTTTCACAAATTGGCAGAACTAGTCCCTGGTTATTCAAAACATGTTAAATATCATCAAAGGTCCTTGGGGATTCATAAGTTGTCAAGATTAGTCCTTTAAGGTTCAAGTTTGCAAAATTACAACTTTGGTCCCCCAAGTTTGGAAAATGTCAAAAATAGTCCCTGGGTTTAAAAAGTGGAAAATTACATTTATGGTCCTTGGGTTATTCACATATGGCAAGAATGGTCCTTGTAATACTTTGGGAAAGTTGCATGTTCAGCCCCTTCACAAATCAGAAATTACAATAATGGTCCTTGTGATTTTACTACAAACCAAACCGGACCCTTAAATAAAAAAAACAACCCAACCCTTTTATTATTAAACCCAACCCACTTATTAAACTAAACCCAGCCCAAGCCCAATCATAAACAAACCCGACCCATCCTTTTTATTTAAACCAAAGGGTTTGACCTGGTCAAACCCGTCTTCTTCAAACCATACCGCCAAAACAATACCACCCACCACCTCATTCCACAGCTGTCTCACCACCTCATTCCCCCTCCAAACACGCTACCTAACACTCCCAAATGCATTTAATGCATCTTCCCCACTCCCACTAACTAAAACAGATGAAATAGCCACTTGTCCTGTTTTCCCGCCAAAAGTGGAATCCAACGAATGAGATCAAATTGAAGCAATTCAAGGGTGCTGATAGATTCAAGGATGTCGACTAGGGTTATCCCACTTTAATTTTGTATAAATAGAAGCAAATGTAGCTCAAAAAGAGCAAGTAGGTAATAGTAGCATAATCGTATTTTTCTTTCCAGTAGACATAATTTGTAATCTCATGTTTCAGTAATCAATAAAAAGTAAGTTAAGCTTGTTTGATATCAATCTTTGTCCAATTTCAGTAGTTAATGATAATTCTAGTTTTCTATGTTGTACTGAGAAATCAAACATAAATAAGTAGTATTAAAATAGCTTCTCAGCTGTTTCCATAAGCTTATGCAAGCTTATTATAGCTTGTAGTAAGTTTATATTAGTATAAATCAGTTCTAATCAAGAAATTGAAGAAAGTCAACAAAAGTCAACCTGAGGGGCAATAAGCTGATTCTGGGGTAAAAAGCTATTCAGGAAGGCTTAGTGGTGTTTTCTAGCTTGTGTGAACAAGCTAGGAAAGGTTCTGGTCCTTGGTTCTTTGTATCATAAGCTCACTCAGTTGTAAGCAATTCTCAAAATGTTGCATTAAATTCCATACTACTGTTCTATAGCTTATTTGTTTGCTTATTGTTATTTTCTTACTTATCTGTGGTATTTGAAGGATTAATAGCCTAGTGTAATAAGTAGTTTAAGTAAAAATCTCATTTTACACTTTATAATTAAAATCAGTCAAATAAGCAATATTAGCATAAACTTATTAGATTGCTTATTTTCCTGTTGAAAGTTGTTAATCAGTGTTTAAATAAGTTACTTAATCATTAAAATCAGATCTTCTATTTTAAAATAGTGTGTTTCCTTTGTAAAATCACCACAGACACCATATTAAGGGGTGTTTGGTTTTAGGCAGTCAAATGGGTCAAACCCATGTTTACTGTGCATTTACCATTCTCCCAACTTTGATCCAGCTTTTATAAGCCATTATAAGCTGTTTTCTAGATCTAACAAGTCATTTAGGTGTTAAATCAAGTTTTTAGTGTTTTGTGGAAAAGTTAGGCTGTCAAAAGCTCATTTAAGCCAATATTAGCCACAAGCTCTATTGGCCTTTGTTTTTGGCATTTCTGAGTTCTAATAGGTCATTATAGTGTATTCTCAAAAGCCCATTTGGTCCCTTGGTCTGTGCACTCTTCTGCACAACACAAAACACATCAGCACTCAGTGTATACTGAGTGCTTAGGCTGCTGATCTCACCCAATTTGTGGCTTATGTAGATAAGCTCTGGACTTGCTTTTTGGTTTTCTGAATACCCAGTAGTACTAGCTCACTTTTGCCCCCATTAATTTACATCTCATTAGCTTATTTGATTACTTAATTTGCCCTGCAATTTTGGCATTTTTCTGAGTTTTTGTCTTGAAATTCACAACTGCATAGGTGCTTATCTTGTTAATTTCTAGTGCTTATTTGTGTTTTCAAGTTGTTTTAAGCTTAAATAAGTATATTAAACTAGTCCTGAACTTTTGGTGCCTTTTCTAGCTTTTTAGCTTATTTTTGGCTTATTGGCCAAACTGCTTATCTGGGTCTAGTAAACTTTTTATTTTAATTTTCTTACATTAAGAATATTAATTTTGACTTATCCTGAATTTTTCAGATTTTTCCTTAGTCATTTGATATTTTTAATCTTTTTAATTAGTTTCTATTAGTAATTAAATCATAATAAATAGAATAATAATCAGAAAAATATAAATCTAATTTTCATAATTTTATTTTGTCATTTTTAATCTAGGAAAAATATAATATCATTTTTAGACCTTAATCAAAAATAGAAAAATAGTGATAGCTTCTATTTAATAGAATTTATCTTTTTAAATTTTTAATTAAGTCATTTTCATTTTTATAATTTTCTTATCTTCTTTTTACTTAATAATATTTATAGAAAAATTTTCAGATTTTTCTTTGATCATTTAGTATTTATTATAATTTAAAATAGTTTAAATAATAATTAAATAGTAATAAATTAATAATAATTAGATAAATAGTGTAATAAATATATTTTCAGTTTTAAAATAAGTTTTATAATATTTTAGATTTATCTAAGTCATAATTTCATTTTTCTAGGTTTATTTCCTATTTTCTTACTTTTTAGGTAATTATTTAAATAGTTAAAAATAGTTTTTAATTAATAATAATTAATTAATAAGTCAAATAAATAATTTTCTTTTTCTAATAATTTTCTTTTATTATTAGGGTTGTAAAAATATAATTTTTATATCCGTAGGCTTTTTATTTATCAAATCTCACTTTTTATTTTGTACGTTTACGTTTATTTAAATTTAAACGTACGTTTTTAGATTTTAGACGTTTTAAGTAATTTGGTTCCCTGTATTTATTTCTGTAGCTTGTTTAAAGCTATTCTCTTTTTATTTCCTTAGTTAAATAATTCCAAAACCCTTTTCCATTCAATAGCACTTGATCACAATTCGTCTTTAAAACACAATTTCACGCTTCGCTGGGATATAACGACCCGGGAAAACATTATACACCTTGGTTAGTTGTCTTCAATTGGTTTGAATTTATTTGACCACATCCGTGGTTGATTTAAGTTGACTGTTTGAGGCCAATCAAGCAGCACATCTGATACTGTTATTTTTAAATAACTATGTAGCTTGGTCGTCTGATTCGTCTGATCCTGAAGACTTTTACAAGATCAGCGGAATGGTGCGTAGAAGGCAGACCAGGGGTGGTGGTTTTGACTATCATAACCCATCATCTAATCGACACATGTATATTCTCAATGATGGTAGAAAAAATAGGTATCGCAAGGGTAAAGTTTAAAGCCAGCCAACACCATTTTCGTGAACAACAAAGGCTTCCCTGATCCACCATTTATTTTGCTGTTTTAACCTAAATATGTCACAAAACTAGAAACCTTTTTGATGTATTTATCTCATCCAAGTAGGCATCTTGAGACTAATGGCCTCTGGTTATGTGTGGTGGCGTGCAACATGTTTTGTCGGTTGTACTTTATGCATGATGCGTTTTTGGGTTGCACTAGATATTCTCTATCAGGAGATTATTCTTATTCGACCGGCAATATATCTTCAATTTTTAGCATGAATGTTTTCTGCTTCGATAATGTGTTGGCTAGTTATAGTCATAACCATAACCACAAGTATAAGAGTTTTATTGTTACTTTTGAGCTGAGGGTTGTGTTATTCAACGATGTAAATTCAGATTTCAGAAGGTAATTGCAACTTTTCATAGCATAGTAGAAAGTTAAAAAAGAAAAGAAAAAAGAGTCGTTGAATGTGTGGATCGAACCCTCACAAATTGGGCGAAGCGGCAAGATGTTTAACACTACACCACATTGACTTTTGGTTATACTTCTCCCTTTAGTCATATCTTTTATATAATAAAACAAAACCCCTAGTGGGGACTTTTTCATTTAAAAAAAATCAAATCATACCTTATTTAGTAATAATCTTTTTAATTTTTATTTATTTATTTTATGTATACTTAATTAAAGAGTAAAATATTTCTTTATTTGGTCAAAATTTATAAAAAGTCATCCTCTATACTTATATGGATAAAAAACAACAAAATACACATGTACTTGAATGTTATTTTTTCATATTTATGGATCTTAAAAGAAAAAAAGTGGAGATCCAACAAAATTTATCAAAAGAAAAAGTAAAGAAAAACAAAGCAAACTAGCACCCTCAAAACAAACCTATGACGACTAAGAAAAATCCTAACATTCAAAATCACGAATCAAGAATCGAAAACCAATTCATCAGATGTTTATCTTCAATTTAAGGTTTGTTTATAATTGTTTATTTGATTTGTTTTTGGTTTAATATCCAACCTTTAACCCTAATTTTATACATATAAAATCATCTCAAATCCATAATCATACAAATTAAACAATTGGGTTCATTGGATTATGATTTTATTCAATTCACAGTTCTTATTTGCAATTTAATCATAAATTATCACAATTTCAATGTTGCTAATTGAGCAAGAATTGAAGCATTATGGGTTCCATATCCAATCATCGTAAGTATTTTATATTGCTTTATATGAACATGTTGGGTCATGTAAAACCCAAGAATGCTTCGAACATGATTTGGACACAAATTAACTAAGTGTTAACTTAAACCGAGAACAATTCAAGTCACTGAGAGAACAGCCTCTCAGTGAGTCATCTTCAGGATGCTTAAGGCGAATTCAAGAAGAAGGATTCACTACTCAGGAAGGCGGTACTCCCTGAGTAGGACTTAAGCCAAAGAAGAAGATGATGGATTCAGTGAGTATTGGATAAGAGCTCACTGAACCCCAGTCTCCTCAACCAACAAAGTGATTGAATGACTGAGGAACCAACGCCTGAAGAAAAGGCGGGAACAATAGGGAAAAGATCTGAGAAGATAAGAGTGTAAACCCAACACTCTTCTCTTGTCAGACTCAACCTTCCCTATTGCGGCTAAAAGTCATGGAGTGTCAGCCAACAACTCCCAAAGACTTATTTAGCCCTTTCCTATTGGTTCTTGGAAATGACAATTACTATTTGTAATTGTCAGACACGCAACCTCAACAACTTGTATTATATTTAATCACTTATACTTAGAATACTTGTGTATAAATAGAGCAACTGTGAGAGAAGTTAAAGTGTGCTTTGTATAATTAAAGTCTTGAACTTTTACAAAGGAACTTCTCTCCTACAAAGAGTATACAACTCACTGAGATAGCTCAGTGGGTATATTGTTACCACTCAAGCAAAACTTGAGTTTCGATAGGAGACACCCCATACCCTTGTCTATTCAATCCCAAGTGTTTGTTCCGCAAAACACTTGGGTATAGATTCTTGGAATTATTTCTAATAAGAATTTAAACGTTGAAAAATATTGTTGTTTTTACATTCACGTTTTATAACTGTTAGAATAATCCTTAAACATTGTATTAGTCATTAACACCAATAGATTAACTTTCTAGTTAATTCTAATCGTGTAAAGGGACCAACAAGTGGTATCAGAGCCTCTGGTTTATAAAATCTTTTAAACTAACCAAGAGTGCTCTAGGTTTTTAAAACCAAGATCCTACTATGGCTGATATCAATGTACCCCAGCTAGTCGACAAAAAGGGTGGCAGCTACTCAGCTGTTGCACCCAGACTTGAAACTGGGAAATTTAGCAAATGGAAGAAGCGTATGATTTGCTATCTTACTGGTATGGAACCCTACTACATCACCTGTATCAGGGATGGCCCATTTGTCCCTAAGACTGGCACAGGGCTAAACAAGCCTGAAGCCCAATGGACCATAGATGAGAGGAGGGTGGTCAATCAAGACCAACGCCTGAAAAGCATCCTTATATCATGTCTTCCTGACGATATAATGGAATCAGTCATCAACTGTCTAACAGCCAAGCAAACTTGGGATGACTTGGTAAACAGCTTTGAGGGTCCCTCAGATACCAAGGAAAATAGGGTCATGGACCTTAAACTTGAGTATAATACTTTCAGGGCAAAGGACTCTGAAAGTCTCTCACAGACCTACACCAGATACAAAACTTTGATAAATGAATTATCAAATGATGGCGTTGTACTGACCAAACATGAGACAAATGTTGGCTTTGTCAACAGTCTCCCTGAGAAGTGGCTCAACTTCTCACAAGGCCTGAGGAATGCTAACCACATTCAGACCCTTGAGCTCCCTGAAATTTATGGGAAGTTTGTCTATGAAGACAACTTGATCTCAAGGAGATACCCTGACTCAAAAACACATGAGTCCAAAAAGGCCTTAACCTCAACACCCATATCAACTGCTTTCTATTCTAATGGTGTTGTGCAGGATACTCAAGAGGTTTCTGAAGAAGAAATTGATGAAAGGACTGATGAGGAATACCTGAATGACCTGAACTTGGAATTCCAAGAGAGGGCACTCCTTGCTAGTTCAAAACGTTTCATCAAAAGAAAACAGTCCAACTTTACAAAATCAAAAGCAAATGAAATCACAGAATGCTTTAAATGTGGTAAAAAGGGTCATTTTGCTAAGGACTGTTATTCTAAAACTATCTCAGAACCCTCTTACAAATTTTCAGGAACTAGCAAGTTTCAACCTAAAATGTTTCAGTCCACCCAACAATACCAAAACAAGGGTCTAAAGGATTTTGAAACAAAATATAGGAATATCAAAGCTAAACTTGCACTTCTTGAAGCCAACCCCATATTGTCTCAGGCTGCTCAAACACCTAAACCTATTCAGAAAAAGAACAAGGTTTTAATAGCTGAAGCATATGATTGGGATGATGAAGAAGTTTCCTCAGATGAGGAAATAAGAGTTAGTGCACTGATGGCACTTTCAGAAGAGGATCAGGTGGCTGTGGGAAAAGGCCATGCTAGAAATGGAGAATGGGTCAACATCACCATGAAAAAGGTAAATACCTTACTTTCTATGGATGATGATTCTGATTGGCAGTCTTACATGAATTATATTTGTGTTGATTTAAAGTTTGTTGAAGAACAAAGACTTAACTTGCTTTCAAAATATAACAATATTGTGTCAGAATTGAACAAATGTAGAGATGAACTGCTTGTACTTAAGCAAGCCAAACTAGAAACAATAACTCTACAAATTCAGAACACTGAGATTTTGAAACAAAACCAAGTCCTTCAAACTGAACTTAACAAAGAAAAGGCTATCATTCAAAGCTGGACCAAGAAGAACCCTAAGGTTTTTGACACTATGGGATTAATCTCTCAGAAAACCATTGGCATTGACCCTCTTATGGTTGATCCAATTATGTGTCAAAATGAATTAAACTTTGTTCCAGCTGGCATATCTTTTGAGCAAGAAATGCTTCCCAAGTCAAATGACTGGATTGTCAGGGACAACCCAGTCAGTAAGTTACCAAACTTTGAGACTGGAAAGATCTTGCTTCCTGAAAGTCAGGCCTTGAAAAATATGCTGGGACTCACTGAAAAACTCAGTAAGCTTGAACTCACTGAACCACTCACTGAGTCCTTGGATGAGTCTGAATCAGAATCATACCCTCCACTTCCTCCACTGAATACCCTTCAGGGTGCTACACCTAACCTAGGCCTCCCACCTATGGTCTTCTCACCACACTCTCCTAAGGAGAGATCAGGAAGGGGAACAACCATCCTGAAGAGAGCAAACCTTGATGTCTCAGTAAATACTGATGACTCATCAACTTCAGTCCCTTCTGAAGAAACAACCCAAAGCCCTGACTCAAAAATTGATCAGTTGGCTGAAATGGTCAGGAAGCTAGGAGAGAAGATTGAATCTTCTGAGAAATCTTCTCAATCCAAGAAGGAACAAAAACCAACTTCCTCAAAAACCAAACCCAAACCCACCAAACCCCAGAAAAGATGTGAGCTATGCAACTATACAAATCATCTCACTGATGATTGCTATAGAGTCCTTTATTGCATGATTTGCAAAAAGGAAGATCACAGGACCTCTGATCATAAACAATGCTCAGTCATGTCAAACTTTTCAGGACTCAAGGCTCAGTGCCTGAACTACCCTTCTGATTCTAAGCAGAAACAGAAGCAAAAGGCCAAGCCTTTTCCTCCCTGCCCTTTGTGTGGGTTTAATGACCACCATCCTGACGATTGTCAATATGACAAACATGGTGAATCTAGTGGAAGCTCCACTCAGAAATCCTCAGGAAAAGACAAGGTCATTCAGTCAAGAAGAGGAATGAAGCAATCCTCTCAGACTACTGAGGCTACCCCTACTACCAAATGCAAAACATGTGGTAGCTCAGTCCACTCAACCACTGACCATGAATCAATTAATACTTTCATAAGGACCTACAATACCAAACCCTCCATGAAATGGAGTCCTAGAAAGAACTGACCTAGTTTACTATTTGTGCAGAAACATGCTAGGGACCCTATTTGGCATCTAGATAGTGGATGTTCAAGGAGCATGACTGGTGTTAAGGAGTGTCTGCACAAATATGTGGAAGAACCAGGACCCAAAGTGATATTTGCTGATAACTCATCATGTCTCACTGAAGGTTATGGTTCAGTTAACTGCAATGGTATTGTCTTTACTAGGATAGCATATGTAAATGGTCTTAAGTACAATCTGATCAGTGTCAGTCAACTATGTGATGCAAAGTACATAGTTCAGTTCGATGATAAGCAAGGAACCATCTTCAATGCAAATAAGGAAATTGTCCTCATTGCACCAAGGAGACAAGATGTTTATGTATTAGACATGTCAAGTCTAACTCAGGATGGAACATGTCTCTTTGCTAAGGCCACTGATGCACTCAACTGGCTTTGGCATAAGAGACTAACCCACCTGAACTTTAAGAACATTAACAATCTTGTAAAAAAAAACAAGGTCCTTGGCTTACCATCACTTGTGTTTTCTAAGGATAAACCATGCTCAGCTTGTGAAAAAGGTAAACATCACAGAGCATCCTTTAAAACCAAAACCAACTTTTCCATCAGTAACTGCCTACATCTTCTTCATATGGATCTATTTGGACCTGTCAGTCCAAGGTCTATTAACCATGAGAAGTATACTCTGGTCATAGTGGATGAATACTCAAGATACACCTGGGTATTTTTCCTGATCAAAAAGAGTCAGGCAGCTGAAACAATCATGTCCTTTGTCAGGAACATTGAAAATCAAAATGACATTAAGGTCAAACAAATTAGAACTGACAATGGGACTGAGTTCAAAAATAATGAACTTGAATGTTTCTGTGATGAGAAAGGTATTTCCCAAAACTTTTCCTCTCCATACACACCTGAACAAAATGGTGTTGCTGAAAGGAAAAACAGAACACTCATTGAAGCTGCCAGGACAATGCTATGTGGATCAGTCCTTTCCAACCATTTTTGGACTGAAGCAGTCAAAACTGCCTGTTATACACAAAACGGATCCATAATTGTCAAGAGACATGGGAAAACCCCATATGAGTTATTCAAAGGAAGAATCCCTGACATCAGCTACTTTCATGTCTTTGGGTGTCCTGTGTTTATTCATAATCACAAGGATCACCTAGGAAAATTTGATGCAAAAGCTGATGATGGATACTTCCTGGGATACTCACTTGTCTCAAAAGCCTTCAAAGTGTTCAACACAAGGAGACAGCAGACTGAGGAAACATTTCATGTTACCTTTGATGAGAGCACTGATACAATCAGATTCTCAACTGCCTCAGTAGAAGAGATAGGAATTGATAATTCTTCTAGATATCCTCCTGATGAATATCTGTCTGAAAACAACTCTTCTACTCAGTATCAAGAAGATGCTAACCTCTCCTACTACATTATCCCTCACAACCTACCAAACCCAACCATCACTGAGTTTGTTGAAGCACATACAAGTACTGATGATATCCTTCAGTCTGAACAAAATACTCAGGACCCAAACAATCTCAGTGATGACTCAACCCACTTAGACACACAAGGAAATGGAAATCTTGTGTCTAATCCTGATCATACCCATCAGGCTTCTACAAGTTCTAACCCACTCCCAAGACCTCAGGATAGTTGGACCAGATCTCAGGATATAGAACTTGTCAATATCATTGGTGAGCCTTCTAAAGGCATGCTTACAAGAAGCATGGCTGCTGAACTGAGAGCAGCCTCATCCAATGAATGCCTATTTGTGGACTTCATTTCCACAATTGAACCCAAAAGTGTTAAAGAAGCACTTAAACATCCAAGTTGGGTTCAGGCCATGCATGATGAACTAGAACAATTTGACAGAAACAAGGTAATGACCTTGGTCAAATGTCCTGAGAATGTCTCAGTCATTGGCATGAAATGGGTATTCAAAAACAAAACTGATGAAAATGGCATAGTCATTAAAAACAAAGCCAGACTTGTAGCCAAAGGCTATAATCAACTAGAAGGCATTGACTATGAAGAAACATTTGCACCAGTAGCAAGGATGGAAGCCATCAGGATCTTCCTTGCTTTTGCTACATACATGAACTTCAAGGTATACCAAATGGATGTTAAAAGTGCATTCTTAAATGGTTCACTGAAAGAAGAAGTTTATGTTGAGCAACCTCCTGGATTTGAAAGCCATGAGTCTCCTGATCATGTCTATAAGCTTAACAAAGCCCTTTATGGACTGAAGCAAGCTCCCAGGGCATGGTATGAGACTCTCTCAGCCTTCTTAATCCAAAACAAATTTGTCAGAGGCAAGATAGACAACACATTGTTTATCTATAAGACAAATAATGATGTCATACTAGTACAAGTGTATGTTGATGACATCATCTTTGGCTCAACAAGTTTCAAACTTTGCAAAAAATTTGAAAAACTAATGGCAAAGAAGTTTGAAATGAGCATGATGGGAGAACTGACATACTTTCTTGGTCTTCAGATCAAGCAGACTGATAGAGGAACCACTATCAGTCAAGAGAAGTATGTAAAGAATCTATTGATGAAGTATGATCTCAGTGACTGTGCCTCAGTCAAAACTCCCATGGCTCCCCCAAACAACCTTGGTCCTGATCTAACTGGTAAACCAGTCAATCAAACTCTCTTTAGAGGAATGATAGGATCACTGATGTATCTACTTGCATCAAGGCCTGATATCCAATTCTCAGTATGTCTATGTGCCAGATATCAATCTGACCCAAGAGAATCTCATGTCACTGCTGTGAAAAGGATATTCAGGTACCTGAAGGGCACTCCTAACCTTGGATTATACTATCCAAAGTGCTCAGGACTTGATCTCAAAGGATACTCAGACTCTGACTATGCTGGATGCAACATGGATAGAAAAAGCACATCAGGCTCTTGCCAAATTCTTGGTGGGAAATTAGTCTGTTGGAGTGCTAAGAAGCAACAGTCAGTTGCCCTATCCTCAGCTGAGGCTGAATATGTTGCTGCAGCTAGTTGTTGTGCAAATGTACTCTGGATGAAAAGTCAACTCAGTGACTATGGAATTCAGTACAAGATGGTACCCATCTTTTGTGATAACACAAGTGCAATTGCAATCTCTAATAACCCTGTTCTTCATCAGAGAACAAAACATATTGATATCAGATATCACTTCATCAGGGACCATGTCATAAATGGTGACATTGAATTACACTTCATTCCTACTGAATATCAGTTAGCTGATATCTTCACCAAACCTTTGGATGAACCAACTTTCACAAGACTGAAAGCTGAATTAGGAATGTTGGATATAGAGAATCAGTCCACTGACTAATTTTTTTTTCTCTCTTCCAACTAAAAGTGTAAATTCTTAACATCTCAGGTCCCTGACTGAATATGTATATCAGTGAAAACATCTCACTGAATCCTCATCCTCAGGAACTAAACCCAAGTTCCTGAATCCTTGTCTCAGGAATCATTCCTCATTCCTGAGTCATCAGTGACTAATCCCAAGTCCCTGAAAACCAATCACTGAATGAAAAGTCATTCAGGACCCTGAAAAGGACATTAAATACTAACTTAAATGCTCTAAGTATCTAGTTAGTAAATGTCCGAGGTTGGTAACTGAACACATATTTAATTCAAGAATATTTGTTCTTTTTTTTTAGCCTTTCTGGCTTCCACCTATGGGCCACCACATTCCCACTTGGCATTAAATGCCTCTCCAATCACATTTCAAATATGTGATGACTCATCTCTGCAAGTTGCACTTTTGCAGAACTGCTCAACTGTTCACCTCGACTGTTGCGCCAAACCAGGAAAGTGGAGTGTTGGCATTAAATGCGGATCCCAAAACTTATTATTCAAACCAATTTCCAAATAATTTTTTGAATAAATAAAGATTTGCTCAAATGACCAAAACACCCCCATCTCCTCTTTCCTATAAATACCCCAACCAGAAGAATACATACACACGTTTTTATAGAATTTTAAGCAAAACTCTGCCATTTTTTATTCTCAAAAACAAATTGTGTGTGCATTCTTAAGCTTTAGAACCCCTTTAACCTTAGTCAAACCCAGACTTACCCATAAATGGCTTCTTCTAAAGCTGTGAAATATGCCCCCAACGTGGATTTCACAATGGAGGGTGTAGACCTAACCAAAAATAATGTGGTGGGAAATTTCTCATATCCACAAATCTACCCAGCCTACAAGAACGTTATGAAATATCTTCGTAATTGTTTTCTTGCAAAGGCTTTCACCCATACCCCCTCAGTCATCTACCATGACTATTTGAGGGAATTCTGGTGTACGGCTGTGGCAACCAGCCCCAAAGACACCAAAGAGTCAATCATCACCTTCACGGTGATGAATGGGAGTAGAACCCTCTCCTTTGACTACTCAGCATTCATCAAAGCCACAGGCCTTGACTTTGCTGAAGCCTTTTCTCCCAACCCTACTGATCAGGACATAAAGAATGAACTGATCTTTCTTGCACCCCATGACCCCAGACGTCCAGGAATGTCTGTGGGAGGCTTACTGGAAAAGGCTCCAGTAGTCAAAACATGGTTCCACCTCATTTGGAGGATACTGATGACATTTGTCATTCAGGTCCTGGGTGGAAATAAATCCTCTACGGAACAGTTGAACTCATCACAACAATTGATGTTGTTCAGTCTCCTTGAGGGTACAAAAATAGACATCGGAGGAATAATCTTCCGAGACCTCGTTGCTAAGCTCTCAGGAAAACATAGGCAAAGGCACATGTCCTATCCTAGATTTGTTTCCTGTGTGCTTCAGGACCTACTCGGTTCTGACTATGTGAGGACTGATGCAGAAGGTACGAAGCCTGAGGTACTGCACAAGTCAAACTTCACTAGTAGCATCAGTGAGGTTACACTTATTGCCCTGACTGAATACATGCAATCAGTCATTCAGGGTAATGACGCTATCTCTCCAGTTCCTTCACCGACCAAAAAGGTGAAGAAGACAAAGAAGGGTCAGTCCAGCCAGGTGGTTAGACCCAAGCCACTCGCCACTGAGACTGATCCTCAAAACCAACTCAACCTTAAAAAGAGGTTGAAAAAGGCCGAGACCTCTGAGACACCCATTTCTGAGACCCTCTTGACCTCAAAACAAAGGCCAACGGAAGTCACTGAGCAATCATCCTCAGTGACCTCGGGCACACCCATTCCACATGGTCCAACTGACATAAACAAGTCAGAGGGATCAGGAAGCATTCCCCCCTCACATCCCGATGAAGGTACTGATAAATCACAATCAGTGCCCAAGGGAGGAAAGGGTCCTGAACCCTCGGTAGGGCAGCACCACCCTACTGGGAAGAGGACCCACACCCCCTCACATCCCGATGAAGGAGCTGTCAAAAAACAATCAGTTCCCAAGGGAGGAAAGGGTTCTAAATCCTCGGTAAGGCAGCACTACCTTATTAGAAGGGGACCCACAAACACTCACATCCCGCTAACGTTCCTGAGCAATCACCCTCAGGATCTCAGGGAGAAAAGGATCCTAAATCCCCTGAAGGACAGTACAATCCTGATGGGAAGGGGGTCCACAAACTCTTACAATCAGTACCTAGTGATACTACTGAAAAGCACCCATCAGTAGTTGAAGGTGCTAAGGGGGACAAAGACTCAGAGGGAAAGAAACAACCCGCTGATATGGAACCCATCAACCCCTCAGGCGGATCCAGTCTTTCAGGAACTGCCCCCAAAAGCCAGGCTGGTGTTACCCCAGTTATTATGGCTAGTCAGGCTGAGACAACCCACTCAGTTATTATGACAAAGGGGTCAGGACCTAACCAAACCGAAGGCAAATCTTTTTATAAAGAGGAGCCGGTTGATTTTTTGGGTATTGAGTCCATGGGGGACTATCAGGCTTTTATGGAGTCTGATGAAGAGCTCAGGGAAGAGAGTGAGGAAGAAATTTTTGAGGCAGGAGAGGATATGGAAACTGATGTACAACCTGAACAACCTGATCCATCACATCAGTCCTCTCCAAGCCAAAGTGAAGAGTCAGGCTCTCAATCTTCTGATTCATCTACTGACATTCTCCAGAAGTATGATAACTCTCTTCCCCTCACTGAAAGAAAGTTGGTCAAATTCCTACTGAAGACCAACAATGCTCTTTTCACTGGTCTCACTGATGAGATGTTTGATCAACACACTGAAGCAGCTGTTCACTATGCCAACCTGAAGGCAGATGTTGAAAGTTTTCATGAAGATGTGATCGAAATCCAATCAGACACCAAACATTCCCTGACAGCTATTGATCTTCATTTCCAGAAGTTCAATCTTTCTCTTGAAGGCATCACCAAAAGCCTTGGTACTATTCAGTCAGCTGTTAAGGATGACCCCATACTCACTGAAAAGATCCTTCAAGCTGCTGAGACTTATCAGAAGCAGTCAGCTGAAATCCATGATCTCCTCAGCTTACTGAAGGATTCTAAACTTCAGGGTCTTACTACCTCCTTGGACTCAATCAGGACTTCCATGGGTCTTCAGGAAAAACATCTTGGTACTTGGGCACAATCTTCAACATCCTTGGCATGGTCTCTTGGGTCAAGGATGTCAGGCATCGAGGCTTCTCAGGCTTCTCTGGCAGATCAGATCTCAAGTCTTCAAAAAGAAACCTCGGACATCAAATCAATGATGACTGAGATCTATCAGGCCTTCAAAGGTCCTACTGCCCAGTGACTCCAACTCTTGCTATCACCATGGCTCAAGCAACAGTTGAGGGGGAGAAAAGACACTGGAGTCTCAAGCCAAAGCCAACAACCTCCTTCTCACACTGAGGGGGAGATTCCTTCTCACACTGAGGAAGACATTCCTGAAGCCTCTTCCTCCCATCAAGATAAAGGCAAAGGCATTCTCACTGAGCCTGAGCCTCAACCAGCACCTATCACGGTTGCAAAGGATCCTGAATCACCACTCAGGATCCCATATGAAATTGATGGAGTTCTTTACCACTTCTCAGCTGATGAACTCAGTACTTATCTTCAGGAAGAGGAGGCAAAGAAGAAGTTGAAGGAAGAGGAGAAGGCAAGCAAGTCTGCCTTAATCAAGGTTGTTCATGAAGAGGCTGAGAAAATTGGTCTTGAGGCTAAGGATCTCTCAGGAAGAAAAGGTGGTATGACCTTTGTGAAAGCTCAGTCTGAGGAGATGACCACTCTCAGGCAGAAAAGGGAGGAAAGAGCCAAAAGGGCTGAAGAGATCAGGCAGAATAGGATTAAGAAATATCAGTGGTATATGACTGAAAGGATGAAGCCAGAACCAATCACTGATGTTCATATTCAAAGAAACACCAATCCTGCCGTTGTCACTGTCTACAGAGGTGCTGACAAGAGAAACTTTGATGTTCATTCACCTTTCAGATTCGCTGACTTTGGGATCACTGAATTGGACGAGTTGGGTCCATTAATAGCAAAGAAATCAAATGTTGTGGTCCCTAATCTGATGAAGTCATTGAGTCTGAGGTATGAAAGATTGGCAGCAGCACCTCAGGAACTTGGCATTCAATCTCTTCTCCCTGAATCTGCACAACCTGCTTCCTCTCAGTCTTATTCAAGGAAAAGAAAGAAGATAGAAGCTGAGCCTGAGATCAAGATTCCTGGTCTTGACTGCAATAGGGCTCTCCCTGAAGGTGTTCCTTTCAGAAACAATATGGTCATTGAACAGCCTGAAAGAGGGTTGTTCTTCATTGATGAGTTTGGTGACAAAGCCTTCCAGAGGTGGAGTGATATAGATCTATCAGGGATCAAAGCAATGCTAGGCTTTCTAATGATGGCCTCTCCACTCAAGAGTCCTGAGAATGTGAGGTTTTGTCATGACCTGAAAAGAAAAATCAATGAACATCCTGACCAACATGAGCTGCAATCGAAGAAGCCCAAGCTTGAAGCCCTTGGAATCAAGTTGAACTGATGACCTGCCTGAATACCCACCACTATCCCTTTTTGTACTTAGTTTTGTTAGGACTTGTAAATGATATTAATAAGATGATGTTTTTATTATTTCAGTGTCCTTATTTACATTCTAGTACATTCAGTATGAGCAGAAGTCGTTAGCTCACTCATATCTGATCAAAACACTTAGGAATAATTTATATCCAAATAGGGGGAGATTGTTGGGTCATGTAAAACCCAAGAATGCTTCGAACATGATTTGGACACAAATTAACTAAGTGTTAACTTAAACCGAGAACAATTCAAGTCACTGAGAGAACAGCCTCTCAGTGAGTCATCTTCAGGATGCTTAAGGCGAATTCAAGAAGAAGGATTCACTACTCAGGAAGGCGGTACTCCCTGAGTAGGACTTAAGCCAAAGAAGAAGATGATGGATTCAGTGAGTATTGGATAAGAGCTCACTGAACCCCAGTCTCCTCAACCAACAAAGTGATTGAATGACTGAGGAACCAACGCCTGAAGAAAAGGCGGGAACAATAGGGAAAAGATCTGAGAAGATAAGAGTGTAAACCCAACACTCTTCTCTTGTCAGACTCAACCTTCCCTATTGCGGCTAAAAGTCATGGAGTGTCAGCCAACAACTCCCAAAGACTTATTTAGCCCTTTCCTATTGGTTCTTGGAAATGACAATTACTATTTGTAATTGTCAGACACGCAACCTCAACAACTTGTATTATATTTAATCACTTATACTTAGAATACTTGTGTATAAATAGAGCAACTGTGAGAGAAGTTAAAGTGTGCTTTGTATAATTAAAGTCTTGAACTTTTACAAAGGAACTTCTCTCCTACAAAGAGTATACAACTCACTGAGATAGCTCAGTGGGTATATTGTTACCACTCAAGCAAAACTTGAGTTTCGATAGGAGACACCCCATACCCTTGTCTATTCAATCCCAAGTGTTTGTTCCGCAAAACACTTGGGTATAGATTCTTGGAATTATTTCTAATAAGAATTTAAACGTTGAAAAATATTGTTGTTTTTACATTCACGTTTTATAACTGTTAGAATAATCCTTAAACATTGTATTAGTCATTAACACCAATAGATTAACTTTCTAGTTAATTCTAATCGTGTAAAGGGACCAACAGCTTTATATGAACATATTGGTATAAATTATTTGTCGATTTTGGGTCGCACATAGACGACAATTTTGAATTTTTGATGTGGGTGTAGTTGTTATTAGCTCATTTTTGTAATATATTGGGTGTTATAATTCGTTTGGCTTTGGCTTAGATGGTGAATGAATTGAATAGGCATCGTATACAGCCTAACATAGCTAGGAAAACAACCTTTTGAGAGAATTGAGGTTTCACAAAAGCAGGCTCTTGAGATGTTTTCTGATAATAAGTTTAAGGTAAAGATTCTATCTAGCATCTTCTGTAATTTGAGTTAACTGATGTTTGCAGCGCATCTTAATGTTACTCTCAATTACTATTATTATCAGGTTGAGATCATTAGCGACCTACCAGAATACAAGACAATCATAGTATACAAGTGTGGTCCATTAGTTGATTTGTGTCGTGGACACCATATACCCTTTTGTCAAAGCAATTGCTTGCTTAAAGGTGAGGTATATTATGATGCACTAAGACTGAATTTCTTGCATGTCTGTTTATTCATTTATGCTTTTGATATCTTTTCAGGCTTCGGTGGCTTACTAGAGGGGAAGCAAAGACCGTGAGAGTCTTCAGAGAGTTTATGGTGTATCATATCCGGACCAAAAATGTCTAAAGGTTAGTTTATAATTTTTTTGCATTAAATGATAAGTTGAAATGTGGCATGATGGGTGGTGCTCAAGTTGCTTGGATAATAGGTCAAAATGGGTTTTGGTTGAAACTTATAAATTTTAGTATTTCTGTACGGGTTGAAATGGCTTGGTTGGGTCGACCACCAAATACATTCTTTTCCATTTTTAATAATAAGAATTAGTATGTTAATTATGAACCAAAAAAGTACTAATTGGTTTCACAATCACCGTTCATTCCTAAAATCCTCAAATTGATCGATCAAAGTTACCGTTTACTCATTAACAGTAAATATCAAATTTCCGCAAACCAAAAAACCTATTGAAGGTAAACCACCACTAGGTGTAAATGTTGTTAAGAGCACATGACTACCATGACTACCTGCTACAACAATACTAAGTGGTAAACAAAGTAATATTTAATCTTCATCTACTAACATAATTGAACAAATGGTAAACCACATGGAATTGCTAATCATTATTTTGTATAATAAACTAGATATAATGCCCGCGCACGCGTGGATTTTTTTCTAATCTTTTAAATAAATTATTATTTTTAATTTCGGGTTTTAATTATTATAATCGAACCTTCAAAACCACTGTACTTTGATTGAGGTATTGAATTCGGGTTATTTACGAATGTAGTGGGTTTTAATATTAATTAGTTTTGGATGAGATGTTCTTGTGTCAATGATTGTGCGTGGATGAATGATAAGAGATCGAATTTGATTGATAGAGTAAGAATTTGGGAATGTTGTGACTTCATGATTTTTAGTGGGAATGACAGTGAATTTTAAGTTTCAGCCAAAATCTTTGAAAAACTTGCTCCACCGTTTTTAAGTTTTATTTTTTTAGTTTTTGACACATATATTTTTGTAAGTTTTTTTTGAATGATTACAAATCACAATTATTTTTTTATAAAATATGGATAAATTTAGAAGTATTTAGGCTTTTCTTATTTAATATTTAAGAAAATAATAAAAATAATAATTAGATCATTGCAAGACACGTGGACAGGAAATAGCGGTGTACAACTCCAACTCGGTAAGTAATAGTGTAAGAATTATGTAAAAGTAAGAAAAATGACCAATATTTTTTGGACATGGTCCTTGCTAAACTCATTAACAACCCAAAAGTTGAAAGAAAGATTCTATTTGAATGACAAATGATAGTTTTACACATGAGTTTAAGTTTGGAATAAAATGAAATCATATTGCACCTAAACTTCTGTTATCTTATATATGTTTATTCATAACCGGATTTTTTAGGCATATCTTAATCTTTTATTAAATGTTCAATATTTAAGCGAAAAGATTGACTTAGAGATGAATCTTGATGGTGATTTGTTATTGCAACTTTAACTCGGTATTCAGGGGTGTTTGAAACTGTTTTTAAACGTTGTGATCAGTGGTATTTGTGCCTACTATTAAATAGATTTGGTTGTGGCCATCTTAAAAATTATTGGATTTAGGTGTTTTGGGGGTCTGTTTTTTTTTTTTTTTTTTTTTTTTTTTTTTTTTTTAAATTTTTTTTTTAAATTTTGTGATATCTTATTTTGTTGCAGATTAAAGGAGGTGTGTCAATATCAAATAGTGCAGAGAGTGTTCTACTATAATATGCTTCAAAACAAAAATGTCAACTTATAAAGTCTCAACCAGGCATGAGGAAACCAATAAGGAAGAAAAAGGTGAGCCTCACCCAAGCAACATTAAGTGTCAAATTTCAAAGCGACCAACTTACAAATTACAGATGAGGAAATAAAAAAAGATACTAAAAACAAGCTCAAAATACCGCAAATGACAAAGATGGAAGAGGGTCAACCATTGATAAACCCGTACATGTAGATTAGTCCCGGCTTATGGTAAATGGCTTTTAGTTAACACTTAATTTGCTAGCAGAGCTCATAGACATATTCAGGCATAGATTTTATTGCATGTTGTTGTAATTTATGAATGAAAAGTTCAAAATTATCTCAGGAGATGTTTTTTGAATGACATAAGCAAGAGACAAAATTGTTGGACCATTAATCTGTTTGAAGTTGTTCATTCAGTAGATTAATTATTGACTTTATAATGTGGTTCAGCACACGATTTTGTGACTGCAACTTGAGCTATAACTACCAACTACTTGGAAGAAAGACACGTTGATAATAGCTAACAATGGAGTAAGGTAACAGTAGAGAAAAATTCAGTTTATTGTAGTTATGTCATTCTTTCATTGTGTCAATTTTACTTATATTTAGCTATGTACAGCCCTGTTCAGTCCATGATATGATAAAAAAAAAAATTGTTTCCCGGTCGGGTCTCGGTTCAGAAACTAAATTGCATATCCGTTTTAAAAATTCTCTGCAAGTATGTAGACTCTACTTATTTTGAGTTTTTAGTTGCTCTAAAATAAGTAGATAAGGAGTTTAAAGTTTTATTGAGACACACATGCCCACATATCTTAAGCTGATATGCACTTAAATAAGGAGACCGAAACACCCTCTTAGTAACATTTTGAATCTAAGATTTTGTTGTCTATGATCGTCTTTGTTGTGTAGGTTTTTTCCGGTGGACATCGGGAGGTATAGCCGCATTATTGTGAAGGAAAAATTCCAGACAGGTTAAATGGGGCATACAAGCATTCCTATGTGTTTTCACAACACTATTTTTATATTCAACGGGGTGTTGGATTGTTGGGGATTGCTTTATCTGGAGTTTCATGAGGTAGATGACACCAATTTGGAAATTGTGGTTATAAAACCAAGAATGTTGCCATGTACTTTCAAGATGAAATTTAGTGATGAATACGCGACACTGCTTTCTTTCACTTTGATATGTAGGATAAATGTATTGTAAATTATTATAGTTCATTTCAATGGATGTTTGGATGAGATGTTTCAAGAATCGTAATCATATTCTTAGTAAAGGTACTTAGATTATAGTATACATGATACCAAATTAACATAAACGTAAAAGATTATATGTTAGTAAAATAAAATGTGTAAACCACATACTATATTTTGTGGTCTCCAATTCCTTGGATTGTTATCATATGTTGGACAGTGTATAAACCTTAGCAAATATAACTCATAAATGCCAAAACTGCTCTTGTCTCACATAACGTTGTATTCTATTCGTATCCGAAGAAGTTATCACGGGCGAGCCACATGCAGGAAAACTTGCACGTGTGCACACAATAAGATTAAAATTTCAACTTTATTTGCACAACAATTATCAACACATTTCACAAACATGTCCGTAGATTACATAAACCAAAAAAAAAAAAAAAAAAAAAAATCACATAAAAAAAAAAACTTTTTTTTTTTTTTTTTAGAGATGATAATTTTTAAACTAAATTTGATTATGTCTAAATCTTCGTATGCTAATAGGTTAATTTTTAAACACATATACAAAACAACTCTTATTTTTGTCCATTTCAGTACCACAAGTTATATTATTTGTTTTCAAGTCAAGATTAATACATAATTGAAAATTTATGTCAAAACCCCGTGCGTGCACGGGTATTATAACTAGTTTATAAAGCACTATTTTCGTAACTGTTCTTAAGCTATAGGCTAGGAGCCTAGGAGCAGTGACATTTACTTTCCTAAATGTTATATAGTCAATATCTGAGTTCTCAACTAAACAATAAAAAACATTACTACACTTAAAAGAGGATCACAGATATATATAAGCACACTTGCAATTCAAGTCATACCTCACGAGTTGGCTAGTTATAAATTATCAACATCATCTCTCCTTTATGTTGACCACCTCTTTCATGATCAACATAATAATTTTTTTTTAAGACGGCTGGAATACTAAGGAAATAATGCAACTGTTAGTGTGTGTTTTTTCTGGAAGAGTGGGACTTAAAATCCCATTTTCAAGATACGAAACTTGGAACTTATCAGCTTTATGTTTCATTATCAGGAACTTTGGAGCAGATGATCCTATTGACACCGAACTAAACACTAAATATTACTGTTATGACTTCAAGTCGCAGTTGAAGTAATAGACACACCTATAAAGTAACTCTGATCTCTTTTATATAGTTTGTAACCGCATTTATATCTTACTATCACATAGTAGAGGTGGCCAAAACCCGGTTCACAGAAAATCCGGTTCCGGTTCCAAACCGGATCCGGTTCAAGGTCAAAGTCAAGGATCCGGTTCCGGTTCCAAACCGGATCGGATTTTTTTAGATCCGCACTAAAAAAAACCCGGACCGGTATACCCGGTTCCGGTTCGGTTCCAACACCGGTTCCGAATTAGGATCCGGTTCCCAAGAACCGGTCGACAATTAACAAACAGTGGGCATTGCAAATTTTGCGTTTCCGGTTTTTTTTTTTTTTTTTTTTTTTTTTTCGTTCGCGTTTTCCACACTAAACTTAATAAACTTAATAAACTTCGACTTTTATTAAATAAACTCATAAACGTCACACATAAAGTACTTGAATCACAAATTTAATACATTTCGACTACTTATTCTTATTCGGTTTCATCTTCA
The DNA here is from genome assembly GCA_021014915.2 of Artemisia tridentata subsp. tridentata. Lineage (NCBI taxonomy): Eukaryota > Viridiplantae > Streptophyta > Magnoliopsida > Asterales > Asteraceae > Artemisia > Artemisia tridentata. The sequence goes on along the minus strand of CP139509.1, from coordinate 53,237,488 downwards.
ACTTCAACCGAAAAAGGTACCATATCCCCATGCCTAGATCTAGAGCAAAGATTATCATGAAAATGTTGTAACGTTAATTTTTGGCGTAAACCACTAACAAACATGTTATAAGTCGAATTCCATCTTGTAGGGACGTCCCAATTTGGAGATAAAAAAATATAATTCGATTCATGACACAATTTTATATAATCCACATATCTTGTGCTTCCACATTGAAAAATATCTTGTAACATTTTTCTAAAAGCTTCTCTTAAATTATACATTTGCTCGGTCGCTAGTCCGCTTTGCACAACCAAGTTAATGATGTGTGCAACACATCGACTATGATAAAAAAAATGCCATCAAGAGGTGGTCGGTATTTTAGTATTAGCCTTCCCACTGCATTTGTATTATTAGAAGCGTTATCAAATGATATTGAAAAAACTTTTTTTTCTATTTTAAACGTTTTCATAACATATCTCAACATCATACTTAAATTTTCACCCGTGTGCGGATATGAAAAGATTTCAAAAGCAATAGTACGTTTCATCATTTGCCAAGTAAGGGGATCAATCCAATGTGCGGTAACACAAATGTATGAACCGAGCAAACCATGACCCGCCAACCAAACATCGGTTGTTAAGTTTACACTAGTTTTAAAGCATCAAAACCAAGTATTAATTCCTTTTTAACCTTTACCCAAGATTTAATACAATCAAGTTTAAGAGTTTGACGACTTACATGAGTGTATCGTGGTTGAAGCCTTTGTTGAATCAACCTCGTTAACCGAGGGTTGTCGAAGTGGTTGAATGACAAACCCTCTTGAATCACAAATTGTGCTAAATCTTGACGAAGCGCCCTCTCGTCATATACAAAAATACTCCCATCTCGTCCCATAGTACTTTGTTCCGATCCCGAAACGCCTCTTGTTGCTTTACAATGTAGAGTCGTGTGCTTCTTCAACGTAGAGTTCCCTTCGGATTTGATATAAGTGTTACAAGATTTACATCTAGCCTTTTTTTATCCATCCGAGAACTTAACCAAGTCGAAATTACGCCAAATTTCTTGGTTTCGGGTTGTTGGTTCAATCCCAACTTCATACGGTTCATTTGTAGAACCTTGAGTGGCGGTATTACCGGTATTTGATGATGCGTTTTGAGAAGCTCGGTTTCTAGACATCGTGAGCGTTTTTGATCAAGTTTGTGAGTGTTTTTTGAGTGTTTGATTGTTGTGATTCAACCAGAATCAACCTTGGTATTTATAGGGAAGTTTAGGAGGTCAAAATGGTGGGTTTTAGAGCTTGTTACCGTTTAAAACAACTAGAATTCAGTCCCAACGGCCAAAAAACGCTTACTGTCTCGAAATTGCAATATATCCGTTGGAACCGGTTCTTCCAAACCGGATCTCGAACCGGTGTGGAAAAATCCGGTTCCGAACCGGTTCTAAGGGTAGAAAACTCGAACCGGGTAGGAACTTGCGGATTTTGTAGGAACCGGGACTGGTTCTTCCAAGAACCAGGTTTGACCAATTTCGGTTTCGATTCCGGAACCGGTTTGGATGGCCACCTCTATCACATAGTAAAAACTTACCACTGAAATGGACCTTAAAAGTTGTGGCATTTGGATAGGAGTAAAGAGGTTGAAGAAGGCCCGTTGATCATCTTATTGATGCAATAATCTGACACTTTTTCATTAACCATTGACCATATTAGAGATGATTCAACATAATACAACAAAAAAACACCGCTGGCCTAGCTGCTCCTGCTAAGGTCACTGATAGCAATTTAGTTTAAATATAGTTTAAAGTAGCAATGGTTTCCATGTCAATGCCTGGTACTGATTGTTTAATGTTCGGTAACAGCTAGGTACAGAGCAATATCCAATGCCATATTCGAACTCGTAAGAAATCTTTAGTGAGAGGAATGGGCAATTAAGTATACGTGGCAATTTCAATCCGTTTACTTGAAAATAGGTCAAATAGGTTCAAAAGTTTCACGAAGTGTGTTTTTTATACACACTTAATGTTTATATGATATTAAAATTTTAGGCAAAAAGTGTTTCAGATTGAACCGGCCCTTTCCAACAGATTCCAAAAGTACCAGTTATGTACACAAAGTGCTAAAGTTTAGGAAACGTACAACAAGGACCTCAAACACTTTCATGAAAAATGATCCTGCAGCTTTGGTGAAGTGCCGAAGAAGACATGACATTACAACCCCTGCACATTAGAGGTAGTTTAGCAAAGGTATATTTTTTGATCATTTGAATGCAAATTTGACCAAATAGTTTACTTCAATATTAACCCCTTCTTTTATGTTTAACATGTTTCTTAGCATTTGGGACTGTTTGGCTCAATTTTGATCACTGGAGCTAGATGAGGCTTTATATTGAAAAATATTGTATGGCTCTGTTTTCGGAGTTACATTACTCACTAATCATGTTTCAACCCGTTGCATTGGAAATTTTAGTCCAGGTTAAGTAACCAATATCTTCATGTCAAAAGCGCTTAATAAATAACATTTAGTATAAAGTATACAAAAAAGAGTATGTATAAAGCTGACCCGTTTGACCTTTTGCATTCGCACTCACGTGGAAGCAAATAGCATTCATAAAACTACACAAATGAAGACAATACTCAACGTGTTATCGGGTGACTAACCAACCTACGTACCCGTGTAGTAAACAATATATAATATAACTGAAACATTTTATCCAAGAGTTGATCTATTAAAATAGTACTTAAGTTTCGATCTTTAATAGATTAATTAGTAACCTAATGGTACCTCACCACCCATATGACAAGAGAATCCTTTCAGCTTATATGCCATCTTAACACATTAGATATTAGGTACCAAAACAGGTACATGATCAGACCAAAATGCAGAATGCAAGTCTCATAGTATTGTTAACCAGCTAATTCTTCTCTGTAACATGCCACACAAAAAATAAGGTCCCATGAATAGTATCAACAGCTTGAGACCATGTGATCTCAGCATCCAAAGGTGCATAATAAGCTGTATAAAATTGTTCGAGCAAAAAACATAATCTACTCAAACAAAACCATAACGTAAGAATGTTGCAGCAATCACTATCAAATCAATCATGTAAACACATAAACTTTACATCTTTATAACATTCTTGAACAATATTTGGGCAAAATCAGCTAAAAACACTAAACCCTAAATCGAAGATTCACAATTTCTTTTATCTTGGTACCAACAAAATCTTACAAAATATACGTAAAAACCACAAAAAAACAATGATCCCACTCAACAAAGAAAGTGGAGTTCTTGAACCCTCCCGCTATCTCCTGTGCCCATTATTAATATAATACAATGTCAAGTAAAAAAGTAACCACAAATATATCAATATAATGTGTCACATAGCTAATTAAAATCTATAAATAAAATTATAAAAATTAGGTGAATTAGCTTACCGTCATCTATGAAATTGGCCTTTAATTTTTTGCATTCATCCATCACACATTCACGGTATAACAGAATCTTCAAAACCACCGTGCTTTAATTTTTTGCATTAAGAATGTCGTGGATTTTACTAATAATTAGATTTGGAGAGATGTTCTTGTTCTATTTTAAGAATGTAGTTTATGTGTGTCGAAGGAATTTGGGATTTTTAGGGGGAATGACACTGAAATTTAAGTTTTAGCCCAAAACTTTTAGAAACTTGCTCCGCCGTTTTTAAGTTCTCTTTTTTTTTTAGTTTTTGACACATATATTTTTGTAAGTTTTTTTCAAGAGTAAATTACAAAGATGGTCCCTGTGGTTTGCGTTGACTCACACTCTTGGTCCCTTGACTTTTTTTTTTTGCACTTACAGCCACCAACTCTAAAACCCTTAACACTAGTAGTCTCTTGACCAAACGTCGTCAAGTTTGACTGTTAAACACCCCTCATGTGACTTGCACATGAGGGCAAAATAGTCTTTTAATGTCTAACCACAGGGACCATATGTGAAAACCACCCTCATTATCATCAACTCTGAAAACCACCCTCATTATCCTCACCAAGATTGTGTTCAAACGCTTAAAAGTAGCATTGCTGGATCCACCAAGATTGTGTTCAGCTAATTGCAGATATATTACTGGATCCACCAAGATTGTGTTCAAACGCTTAAAAGTAGCATCATAATTTTAAACTTGTGCATTTGAGACATACAAGGTTATTACTTGAAAGCAGTTTCTTGAGAATGAAAGCTACGAATTACGGGTTAACGTACAAATTAAAAGGATTAAGCTCCATATGGTTGCATAAATGGATTGGCAATCTCCTCTGTACCATCAGTGGGTGAAACAAGCATAACTGCAGTACCCCTACAGACCTGCAATGTGAACAAGAAGGCTATAAGTTTACTTAATATTGTAGTTTTGGTTTGTTAATATATCCAGAGGGACTAGTATTTACTTAGAATCAGTAATCACAAACACAAGTTGAAGGCCATAGCAGTTATTTGGCTCCACAACTGCCAACATCCAAGGGATTGAGTAATTTGGTTTGGTAAGCTGGATGTTTGCGTTCAACCTTTTTCGTGGATCTAAAAAATTAGTCTCTCCACTGTTCTCTCACTAACATCCGTCCCCTTCATGACTTCACTACCAGATCTACCTCGCCAGTCACTAACAACCATCCACAAAGCACCATCACCACCGCCATCACTAACCACCATTATCAACCATTATCACCAACAACCATCCGCGAAGCACCATCACCACCGCCATCACTAACCACCATTATCACCAACAACCATCCGCAAAGCACCATCACCACTGCCATCACTAACCACCATTATCAACCATTATCACCAACACCATCACCAACCTTCACCATTATCAACCGTTACCAAGATCAGAAATATCATTCAGAAGGTCAGGATCATCACGGCTTGTTTGGGATGATAAAGTTTTATCAGGTGAGCTTAAACCATCAAAGCCAGAAACTGAAGAAGAAAGAGAAAAAGAACCCGATCCTGATCAAAGGATCTTACGATTTTACGATACTGCAAAGCAAAAACGATCCGGATCTTACATAGGATCCTTGAAAGCTTAAGATCTTATAAGATCCCGATCTTAACCATAGAATCTTAAGATCTAATCCGATCCGATCTTACTTTTCTCGAACCACAACCTAAAAAAATACAAATTTATTGATTGTTTTTTGTAGAATTAAAAAAAAAAAAAAAAAAACATGTTAACCTTCTTAAACATTTCATAATCATAATTTAGGACAACATTTTTATGAAACATTTATGTAATTTTGTGTTTATGATATATAATAATTTATAGATTTATATAATAATACAAAGACTATTAACAAAATGACATTATGGTAGGATCTTAAGATCCCGATCCGATCTTACGATCTCGATCTTGCAAAGACGAAATCGATCCTAAGTAGGATCTCGATCTTGAAAATCTTGGTTGAACCCACGATTGACCCACCATCACCAAAGGTCTCTAGATGTTGTGCTATCTTTGGAAAGCCTATTAAAGCCAACAACAACACAAACCAAAAACACAAAGCTAAACCAACCCACAAATCATAATCTTGAAAAGATTCTGAGTAGTTGCATCTTATTGGTACTTTAATGTTTGTGAGTCAATTTTTCATACTTTTGGAGTTAGTTATATGAGATACATCTTTATATATCTCTATACATCTTTATATCTCTATGTCTGTATCTATATATACATATACACATATATATAGAGTTTAGGACATGGAGCATAGGAAAGTCTTGTTTGTGTTCATGGGATGTTCTTGTGTTTTTCTTGATGTAATTGTTTGTGTATACAATTCTTTCTTCTCTCCAATTTCTGAGTGTGTCAAAGATTTCTTGTATAAAGAATCCCTAAATAATGGTGAGGATAATGAGGGTGGTTTTCAGAGTTGAGGATAATGAGGGTGGTTTGGTCGTTGTGGTTAGACATTAAAAGACTATTTTGCCCTTATGTGCAAGTCACATGAGGAGTGTTTAATAATCAAACTTGACGACATTTGGTCAAGGGACTACTAGTGTTAAGGGTTTTAGAGTTGGTGGCTGTAAGTGCAAAAAAAAAAAGTCAATGGACTAAGAGTGTGAGTCAACGCAAACCACAAGGACCATCTTTGTAATTTACTCTTTTTTCAATGATCACAAATCAATTTTTTTTTTTTTTTTTTTAATAAAATATGGTAAATTTGGAATATTTAGGTTCTTATTCAATATTTTTTTAAAATAATTCGGTTATTACTTAATAAAGTATGATTTGATTTTTTTAAATACAAAAGTCCCACTATGGGTTTTGTTTTATTATATAAATATTAAAATACAAAAGTCCTTTGCTAATCCATTACTCCGTATCATTCAAGGCATGGCTTGTCAAAATAGTACTGATAATGATTCTATAGATGATTGTAGAAAGGTAAAAAAAAAAGGGTAAAAAGAAAGAGAACCAAGAACAATCAAGGGCGGTTTGATCATGGACCCATTGTATCATGTCATAGCGAGGTTACGTAGAATTGGTAGCTAGGTTCAACCAGAGTTGCGTGGATAGCAATGTTGTTGTGTTCGACAGGATTTACTGAGGCTAAGGAACCAACAGCCAGCATATTGCTATATCTGTAATTCTTGAAAGATATACATAAGATTTATGCAGCATCAGATACGAGACTTTTATGTATTAGCATGTTGTTCCTCATTCAATTACTGGTTGTGTTGACATTCTGCCGAGCTGCCCTTCTTTTAGGGGTAGAATCTGACATACCACAAGGATGGTTTTTACAGTTTACTCTAAAAACAATTAAAGGCAATTTGGTCATTTCTTGGTCTGTAACACTAAAAGTAACTCATAGCCTCTTAAATAAAAGTGAAAATGCATTTAAACACACATCTTATATACATTAACAAAAAAGCGTGTGTTTCAGAAACAAAGTTTATATTCACAGTTTGGTGATCAAAATTCTATGCCGCTATTTAACTGAACAGAAAAAGAAGGCTGGCCAACATGTCCAAGAGGAGTTTCAGCTTTTAAAACTATCCCTGACCTTCCAACATTCCCATTCCACTTTGACCTACCTAGCTGTAAGACAAAAACACAAGTGTAAAATAACCCATACAAGACATAGTACAACAAGAATTATAAAGCAAAAATACACAACACCCAGCTTAAATAATTGTGTATACTGAAGAAAACGTACAGCAAGTGATGCAAACGCCGATGGATGTGCTGCAAATGAACAGCCACCAATCAGACTCAAGTCTTCGTTCACTGAATGCACAAGCTCTGCTTTCACTCCAGGATTGCTCCCTCCAACTGTCGGGTGTAAGCTGCGCAGGCATAACAGAGATTGATTATTTACATCTAAAAAAGCTCAAAAACAAATTAATTTGAAATTGATTTATGTGAGTTTGAATAAGCAGAATCAGAAAATCAGTTGTAATAACAGGGACTAAAGAAGATATCCCGATGAGCTATAGCTATATCAGAATGCAAATTTTACACGAGACCATGCAGCAAATCCTATTACCTGAACTGCACAGTTGGTCTAACCATGAGACCAGATCTCTTCCATGCTAAAGCTTGTTCAAACCCCATGGTAAACGATCTGTCTGGCCACTGTACCATGGGTGTAATGCGTGTTCCCCAATTATTCTACCAACCAAACTCCATATCAGAATATAACTCTTACCAATTATAAAAAGTTCATTAGATTTCTTATGTGCAGAACAGCTCACCTTGCATGAGAAACTAAACCTCATCTCTCCTGGATATTGACCCTGAGCTTGAAGCAGACCACCAAAAACAGGTAAGAAAGCGCTGGTAGTTAAACCTTCACCAGCTACATATGTCAGCTGACCGTTGGGAAACTGCAAATCCATGAATGACTGCAAAATTTGATACCAAAATATTAAGTTCAGCCCATGTCATGAAATGATAACTTTAGACAACCCACATCAAGGATATAGATAATTTAGACAACCCATATCATAAAAATGGAAATATTAAGACAATCCGTATCAGAAAAGGGAAGGCTTAGACAACCAATATCCAAAAATGGTTAATTCATATTTAGACAATCCACATGCAATGAAGGGGAAAATTCAAACAACCCATATAAGAAACTTGTAAATCCACATACAAAAATGGAAATTTCAACAACCCACAATTGAAAATTTAGACGACCCGCATCAAAATAACAGAAAGTTTGACAACCCACAATTGAAAATCAGACAAGCGTCAAAATAATAGAAATTCTGACAATCCATATCAATATTTTTACTTTCTAAGTTTCTATTTTGCTTACACTATTAAACGCTAAAATTCTTTTTCAGGGAACCTCCTAAAATCGAGGGCTTTACCTGGTTTGAGTCTGTGTGGCGGTGGATTCAAACCCCGTGGATTAGTCGGTCAAAAGGTCGGAAATCATGGTTGCCAAAAAAAAAAAAGGGACCAGGCAACACCTGTTCATTCGCGATAAATGTAACTGGAGGAATTGCAGTAAAGAGGCCAGATAAAGAGATTCCTTAGAAAAGAGAGTAAAAAAAGTATATAGGTATTTTTGTACTTACACAAGCCAATGGATTAAGGCAAATCATTGACATCAAAAGCCACCTTCTATGCTTTGACCACACTGCTGGGCAAAGAGAATGCATTCCATTCTGATGATAAACAAATAGAAATTTTATAATTATTACATATCCCTGTGCAGTAAACAGATATGGCAAGATGGACCAGAAGAGCAGATTGAATAATGGGTTAAACCGAGTTTAGAAAATCACTTTAAAATCGGCAGAAAACGTAAACACGTTTTTATTAAAAAAAATAAAAAGAATAAAAAAAAAAAAAGAGTATAAAACATAGAATAACACAGTTTAGGACATTGTGTGTATTTAGAAGACTTCAAGCGACTATCAACCATTCAACCCATTCCTCTTTTTGCCAAATTTTAACAGTATACCAGTTTGACATGCGACACGCACATTTTTAAGTAAATGGGCAAACCTGCTGCTGTTAATTTACAGACAAACAAAATCTTTTTTAGCATGATTGGAGATAGAATCTACCTTTCTGTCATAACCATACCAAAGCAAGTGTTGTTTCGATAAATGAACTGGCAGAAGAAGAGTAGAATCACGAACAAAAAGGACTGGTCCAAGCTGGACAAGAAAGAGCGAGGGATTTTCATTTCCTGATATGGAACTGCCACGCGATGCTTCGACTCTCCAGAAATCTCCTCTTGCAACTAAAGAACTATCCACGTCACGTGTCCGACTATCAAATGTTGACGATATATTGAGTAATCCCTATAAAATATTGATAGCATATGCATCAAGAAACTTGTTGCATCAAGCAGTAAAATGAAATATAATCACATTGCAAACATAAGAAATGACCGTACGGAGATATATATCAGAAAGTTCTTACAGATGTGGAAGTAGTGATACATATGAGTTTCCAATAAACAAGCAAAAAAATTTCAACCAAGGTATGCAGCAAATGTTATTGTGCAAAGAATAGTTCATTGAATAATATCTCCAACGGATAAACTGGTCGAATTTATAGACTTGGACAGAAATGAAAGGGGTCAAAAGTTTCCTAGAGCATATGAAAGGTATAGCCTCCTAGCCAAGTTCTTAGGTCATAAAGAAATCATCATTCTAGAGTCTGTGAACGGTTAACATCCAAAGAGCTTTTGATGTAGTATTAGCACTATAAATTTGTTCTTTAGGCCAACAAATGCTTGTGAAAGTGAGATACTAAGCATGCTAACCAGAACCCATCCTTTGAAATACAGCCAGACGCCAACATGTCTAGTTATTTGATAAAAAAAAAAAAAAAAAAAAAAAAAAAAAAAAAAAAATGTCTAGTTATTTGAAAAAAAAAGAACTTTACATGCTTAATGAAAATATTTGAAGTAAATCAAATCTTTCAGCTTTATAGCAAAAAACCATTCGGTCATGACATGAAGCACCTTCGAATCATGTCGTTCATTAATAGATAATGGTAAACCTTAAGTGGGACTAGCAATCCTGGCATATTCTCCCCAGCAGTGAGATGTGGGCTTAGTGCATTGAGATAAACACACACAGATGAGCTTTGAGCCACTGAGGTAATATTGCACTCCTAACTGTTAAAATGTAAACAATCAAAAGCAATTCCATTTCAAAAGCAATTCCCTAGAAAATGAGTCACCCTGGGATCTTATACTGGTTTAAAATTATCAAATAATGTTATATCATGCTAAACCTACTACAAAAAGTTTTCCTAACTAGACACTTGGCAAAAGATTAAATGATCATGACCTCTAGGGACTAATAAACTTCATTAAAATGTCCATTAGAAGAATATTTAAAAGGGTATTACGTTGCTTCATGACTTCATTAGTTAACTATGGTGGACTGGCACTTTGGTCGATCAGAATAGCAGTTTGTCCCTAGTAGAATACTTGGAAGTGCTTGGATGTGCATCTAAACTTATTATTCAAACATGGGGTCACAATAATCAGTTTCAAGTGTTCGAATAAGCTAACTATATAACTCTGATTTTCAATATGTTTACAGTCAAACATAGGACAGCTTGGATAACCCTATTGTCATAAGGTAACTATCCATAACTAAAATCAACTAAGTAACCGAATCTTTAAGCCACAATCACATCTAGAACACACATCTATACACCATAAGTTTAGTTGAAAACAGTAGTGCACAATATGACAATAGCCTGTTGTGTTTGTCTACCCAAATGCGAAAACAATATTTTCATATAAATCTAACATGCTATCAAATCACAAGATAAACACTAACAAAAAAAAAAAAAAAAAATCGAAACTTTACACGATAACAGTTCTCAATAACCAATATGTTTAATCTACAATTCCACTTAGACATCAATATTAGGCTAAACTTTGTACGAAAACACTTCACAAACCAACATCAACAACCAATGATCTACACAATATACATGCGTTATATATACAAACCGAGCAAGTTTCAAAATAAATCTAACAAGTTATCAACTCACAAGATAGCTACTTTACAAAAAAATCAAAACTTTACACCAAAACACTTCTCAAAACAACATTAACCACCAAAAATCCAAACAATATACACGAGTTTTACTCGCAAAAAGATCAAATTTCAAACTACACATCTACATCTAAGATAGCTACTTTAACGTAAAAATCGAAACTTTACACCAAAAACACTTATTTAAGACAACATCAACAAACCATACCTGCGTTTTACCCGCAAACCGCGCAAGTTTCACACTAAACCCCTCCGCCTCTCCCTCCCCCTCCTCACCCTCCTCCCCCACTTTCTCACTCTCACTAAACCCAAACTCCTTCAACTTTTTACTCATGACACCAACATCCTCACTAGCCCCTAAATCACCAATCTTTAACGCACCCCTTTGAACAACATCACCTTCAACTCTCACCACCACATTATTTCCACCATCCCCCTCATGCTTAAAAGACGGAAACTTTCGAAAAAAGTGACTCACCACACCATTCAAATTATTCCCAAAACTAGCACCTAAGTCAAAACCAGCTTGACCCAACTTATTACCAATATCAAAAATACCATTATAAGAGTTTTTATCAATCACAAGGCTTAAATCTTTAGGAACAAAGTTATGGGTATTGAAATCAACAACATCAAAAAGCTTATGTGGGTTATGATGAGTCCAATTGAAAGAAGGTGTGTGTGATTGGATAAGACCGTTAAAACCGTTGGTTAAACGATCTGCTAAATCTAATCCGTGACGTTGGACTTCTTCCCATGCTTCGAATGATCTTTCTACTGACATCATTTTTGTGGGTTTTGGTTTAATTGTTCATATTTTTAGTGGATTTTAAATTAGGGTTTTGAAATTGAAATTAGGGTTTTTTTTTTAATTTTTGTGAATTGGGTAAATTGGGTTTTTTGTTTGGATGAAATGAATAAAAGGGTATCAATCAAAGAAGATGGATGACTTTATGTATGGGCAAACTCATCATCATCTACTTGTGGTGTTTTTTTATGTTTTCTTTTTCTTCATGTTTTTCTTTCTTTTTTATTAGAGTACAAAATTATAAAAATATCTATGTCACTACATTTTTAATTTAATTTTTGATTAATTTATTTATTTTGTTAAATTTTAAATAAGGAAAAATGCTAAACATCAAAGTTATGTTTAAAATGTCTGCATGTGCATTTTTGTGTTGTATTCTACGAGTAACAAATAACCGCCGATTGAACTGTGAACCGGTTAGGTGATCGAAAGTCGGTTTTGAGCGAAAAACTCGGTTGAACCGTAACTCAGTTGCTCGACTGGGTCAATTAGACTACCGGGTTTTAAAGATTGCAAATAACCACCCACCTTTACAAATTAGGAAAATTTGCTTTTTCTATAGGTGCATGATTTTGGGTTTTAATTTAGAGAAAATTAAAATTATAGTTTTTCTTTTTGTGTGATTTGGGGATGATTGATGGTTGAGTTTGTGATGGTCTTTTATTTTTTATTTTTAAAGGATGGGTGACTTTATGGGCAACTATTTTTCTCTATTATCATTAACTTGTGGTGTTTTTTTATGTTTTCCTTTTTCCGCATGTTTTTATTATTTTTATTTTAGAGGCAATTTTTTATCTTCTCTCTCTTTTTAGTTGAAAATTTCATATATACCCAAGATGTATTAAAAACATTGTACATTATGCATATAATATTTACACTTTGGGTATATATGAAATTAATCCATTATTTTATACTAGTATTCACAAAATGATAAAACTATTGCCTATAGTAACATTTACGAGTTGCCAAAAATATAGCAGAGCACGAGCTTTCAAATTATGTATAAGAATTAGCTTTGAGATAACTATTACTCTTTTCTTCCCATTTAAAATTATAATCTAAATTTTTATTTTTGGATGTCGTAAAATAATAGTCATCTTTTTATATCAATCAATCAAAAGAGAGTTTAGTAGGTGGTGATGATATTTGATTTGTTGAAAAGTGTAGTGGTCTCACTTTTCTTAAATTATTGTTTTTCTTTTGATGACAATAATGTTATGATGGAAGGAGTATTGTTTTAAATATTATGTTCGGACACATTAAATGAGATCTTTGGTTATAAAGCGAGACTAAAAATAGGTTACGCCTAAAGTTTAACTAATATATGTAATATCTTTTTTATAAGGCGATACTAAAAGTAAATGCCCATCAACCAATATAATTTTCAAATAACGATAAAGTGTTGTTTGAGAGCGCTAGCTTGCTTTTTAGTGACTAAACCGCGTATATGCCTCCCTCCCTCCGTAAGTTTATTATATATATATTTTTTTTGAGAAAATTTCTTATATATACCCAAATGAAACTTCATAATTCCATATTTACCTAAATGATAAGTTTTCAATATGTTAGGACAATGCTTTTAAAGCATATGTCGAAGAAATATGAAATCATTAATAAGAAGAAAAATTAAAATAAGAAGGATGAAAAGAAACCACAACCACACATTTCAGATGCACATATTAAAATAGATACATCTCCCTTTAAGTGGATAGAAATTCTTATCATTCTTCTCATTTTAGTTTTTCTTCTTACTGGATCCCTTCCCTTTTTTTAAGGCCCATAAGTTTATCATATGCCCAGTCGAGTTCTCAAAATTAATATGAAAGAAAAAAAATTATAGACTTTTTATCTAGCATCTAAAATTTGAATTACATTCGAGTTTTTAGGACCGCATGCTTCTACAATGTACCAAATCATGGAGGATATGGGCCATTGGAATTATAGTATTTCCATTCTTGCATATTCCAATTTTGGTTCCTTTCGTTTTTAACTTCTTGAGTAAACCTCATTTTTGGTCCTTGTGGTTGTACCAATATTTCACTTTTGGTCCAAAATTCAAAAAATCGACAGGATTAGTCCAAAAGTTCACGTGGACTTCACTTTTGGTCCAATTTTCAACCCTAGTTAATGGTCGTTAGTCCTTTCAGTTAAGTACGTTGCACCGTTAGTCCTTTAACCTAACGGTCGTTAGCAATGTTTGCACCGTTAGTCCTTTCAGTTAAGTACGTTGCACCGTTAGTCCTTTAACCTAGTTAATGGTCGTTGAGTCCGTTTTTCTTCCGTTTTCATACGTTTTCGTCCGTTTTTCTTACGTTTTTGTCCGTTTTTCTTACGTTTTTTACGTTTTTATCCGTTTTTCTTACGTTTTGTCCGTTTTTCTTACGTTTTTGTCCGTTTTTCTTATGTTTTTTTACGTTTTTGTCCGTTTTTCTTATGTTTTTTCCGTTTTCATACGTTTTTTGTCCGTTTTTTCTTACGTTTTTTCCGTTTTTGTCCGTTTTTCTTACGTTTTTTTCCGTTTTTGTCCGTTTTTCTTACGTTTTTTTTTCCGTTTTTCATACCTTTTTTGTCCGTTTTTTCATACGTTTTTTTTTTTTTTCCGTTTTTTTTTTTTTTGTCCGTTTTTCTTACTTTTTTTTTCGTTTTTTTTTTTCCTTTTTTTACTTTTTTTTTTGTTTTTTCCGTTTTTTTTTTCCGTTTTTTCTTACGTTTTTTTTTTTTTTTTTTTTTTTTTTTCCGTTTTTCGTTTTTTTCGTTTTTTTTTTACGTTTTGTCTCGTTTTTTTCTGTTTTTGTCCGTTTTTTTCTTTTTTTCGTTTTTTCCGTTTTTTTTACTTTTTTCCGTTTTCTTACGTTTTTGTCCGTTTTTCTTACGTTTTTTTTTCCGTTTTTGTCCGTTTTTTCTTACGTTTTTTCCGTTTTTTCTTACGTTTTTTTTTACGTTTTTTCGTTTTCATACGTTTTTGTCCGTTTTTTCTTACGTTTTTCTTATTTTCGTTTTTCGTTTTTGTCGTTTTTCTTACGTTTTTTCGTTTTCTACGTTTTTCTTACGTTTTTTACGTTTTTGTCTTTTTCATAGTTTTCGGTTTTTTTTATTTTTTTTTTTAAATTTTTTAGTTTTTTTTTTTTATTAATTCGTTTTTTTTTTTTACGTTTTATTTCTTTAAATGAAAAAGTTTTTTTGAATTTTTTTTATTTTTTTTTTTAATATTCGGACAAAAAAAATTTTGATTTTTTTTTATTTTTTTAAAAAATTCGGACAAAAACGTATGAAAACGGACAAAAACGTATGAAAACGGACAAAAACGTAACAAACGTAAGAAAAACGGACAAAAACGTAACAAAAACGGACAAAAACGGAAAAAAAAAGTAAGAAAAACGGACAAAAACGTATGAAAACGGAAAAAAACGTAAGAAAAACGGACAAAAACGTAAAAAAAAACGTAAGAAAAATGGACAAAAACGGGAAAAAAAGGGGAAAAAAACGTAAGAAAAACGGACAAAAACGTATGAAAACGGAAAAAACGTAAGAAAAACGGACAAAAACGTAAGAAAAACGGACAAAAACGTAAAAAAACGTAAGAAAAACGGACAAAAACGTAAGAAAAACGGATAAAAACGTAAAAAACGTAAGAAAAACGGACAAAAACGGAAAAAACGTAAGAAAAACGGACGAAAACGTATGAAAACGGAAGAAAAACGGACTCAACGACCATTAACTAGGTTAAAGGACTAACGGTGCAACGTACTTAACTGAAAGGACTAACGGTGCAAACATTGCTAACGACCGTTAGGTTAAAGGACTAACGGTGCAACGTACGACTAACGACCATTAACTAGGGTAGAAAATTGGACCAAAAGTGAAGTCCACGTGGACTTTTGGACTAATCCTGTCGATTTTTTGAATTTTGGACCAAAAGTGAAATATTGGTACAACCACAAGGACCAAAAATGAGGTTTACTCTAACTTCTTTAACAAATTTCAGTTCTTTTTGTTCTAAAATGCAACAAACCAGTCTCAAAAGCTTAAAGACCACAAGATGAAACCGCCATCAAATGGACCAACAGCTTTGTGCATGGATAACAACAGCCAGACAGACCCGAGTCACTATCTCATCAAGAGCAGTTACGCAGCAAAAGACCTCTTAGGATCTCAGCTTTGACAGTGAGCATAACCCATGCACCATCGGACCCATTTCATGTTGAAATTTTTATCTTAACGTTTAAACCAGAAGAAAGATGTGAGGGTTTCATTTCAATGGGCTAAACAGCACCATACATGCTGCTTTTCTTGTGTTGTGGAGTTGAATCTGATTCAACAACCGTGCATCGACTAACTGACTAAATGCATCGTCTTAGGCGATTTATGTGCAAATGAAATACATTAAAAATAGCAGAACTTAGGACAAAATAATTTGAAATTTTTCTTTTTTTCTTAACATTTAACTCGCACATCTATCTAAACTAAACCAAATCTACACTTATGGTTACCATTTTATTTCTACCCGCTCGGCGTTGACTTATTTAAAAAGAAAAATGATTGTTTGCTTCTCTATTTATTCTCGTCAACAAACTTTGAGTTGTAACCGTGGTTGCTAGGAGTGAACTTGAAGCAAAAATAATAGGGCTAAGGTCATTCAATTGTAATCACTTGAATGAAACATTAGACAAGGTAAGCTGATTTAGAGCCTATGGTTCATGATTCAGTTTCATTTTGTACCTCAGTGTTGATCTTATATATTATAAGAAACACGATACCACCATAGGAGATTAACTTCACCAAAAGGACAAATTCATTGATATCAGGTTATTTATTGGCGTATAGAATTTATAATAATATGGGGCAGTTGGATTGTTGTGATCACAGAAGCATATTGGCTTAAACACTTGACGCCTAAGCAAGAGTCAGGTAGGGGACTCGGATTTTTAACGGAGGATAATGTCGAGGAGAGAAGCTCTTCTTGCAATCAAGTGCCTATACATGCATTTCAAACTGCATTTTTCTAACTAGATCTTCTCAGCATGTGTTCATGATTCATATGCATATTTAAACCGATTTTGCAATGGAGCATCTCTGTTATCCAGTTAATTCAGGATTCCTAGTTCTTATTTTATCTTTACATGCCACCCTTCCCATGTGTACACATTTTTTTGATACCACAGAAGACAATCTGTTTGGCTTTGAAATCAGCATAGAAAAGAACAATAACAAAGATCCGGAGGCATTAACAAATCCCTACCCCGAGAACTCGAGGAAGAGTTCCTATTACAATAATCTGAATTTTCATAATTAGATGAGTTGTGGTGTGATACCGAGTCATACATAGCTCAAAATTTAAGCAAAACAAACGATCTGAAAAGTCCAATGAGTAAACCAAAAACTGAATACATTGATGTTTCTTATCTCCCATCTAGTAACAGATAATGGCTAGACTTTGGGGTTTTCATAGTAAAGAACATGTTTTCTGGGTTTAAAGAGGTACCTAGAAGCATATGTCGACCGAATGACATCAAAGAACAGAGCATATTGCAGCCTAATATATAGGAGGACCGGCATCACAGCAAACGCACCGATAAGGCTTGGCATCCATATCATACCTTCATTGTAAAGAACAAAAAAGCTGACACTAAAAGTGACCGTCATGGTTGTTATTGATAAGAATAGAGTTGCTAGACCTGCCATCAGCTTTTTAGGTAGTGATACCAAGAAATCACGTTCAGCATAGCGAGACGTGAGGATGGATAAGAAGATGAGAATTGATGTTGTAGATGAGAATAGAGAAATGGCATCTGCCACTACGAAAACCATAAAGGTTGCTTTCGAATGGAAGATAGGGGTACCATTATTTTGGCCATATCCACCAGGAACAGTAAAAGCTGCTGCAAATACTATGGTTGCAATGAGTGCCGCAACAACCATACATTGATTAGCTGTTTCTTTCATCCAACTTTCACCTAGTTTAACTAGCTCTTTGTGCTCCTTTGTGAATAACTCATACGGCGTTAGACCATCATCGTTCTTCCGATCTCTATAAGAAGGGGGGATCATGGCCTCTACTTCCTACAACAGAAACGATAATAGTTATAGACTTCATACACATCGATAGAGTAGCCAAATGGGTGGGCGGTAACGGGTCATTGTAGTACGGGTCGGGGCAGATTGACAAACATCCGTTATTTATTTGACCCATGTGACCAGTTCCCCATTGAGCTGTTTTTTTATTTGACCCATTTGAGAAAAAACTTAACACAAACTAACACATTCATAAGTAAATAGGTCAAAATATCCATGTCTACTCTCTGTCAAAGAAAAAGAAAGATTGGAGAGATACTTATACCTTAAACCACAATAGTTCTCGTTGCATTTGTAAAGCCACTCCTGACACATCCTGGTGTCGCCTTTTCCTGCTGGCACTCTTCCCAACTAAATGCAACATAGTGTTCCCACGGACATCTTTGATAGGAGTTATCAAATCTTTCATTGAGCCAATCTCGTACAAGAGGTTGTAGATACCCTCATGACGACGTTTGACAGCAATGTGAAATATACTTCGATTTTTATCATCGACCTTCCATATAAGATCAGGATATAGGCGGATGAGCTCAACTAAGAATTTTGTATTGCCCATTTTTGCTGCAACAAACAGTATCCGAGAAGGGTATGTTATATTTTTTTGACTTTTCGAAGTTGACGCAACAGACCCTTTTTCAGGATGTATTCTCACACAACATTCACAAGATAGTTGCTTGGCTGGCTTGCTCTCTTGCTTCAATTCACATCGCGGCCCTCTGATTATATTATCAATATCTTTCTTAGGCTTTTTCGCTATAGCATTCCAGATGATTGTCAGTAACTGCAATGCTTCATCGTTTTTTTCAGGAGGTACCAACTTTGAAGCAATGTATGTGAAAACTGAAAGGGTATACCAGAAAAGAAGCCAAATTGATGATATAATATATTTACGAGTAAAATTATGATGGATGAAGTTGGATTTTTGTAACTCAGCTGAAAATATATACGGGATCTAGCATATCACATAAATCTTACATTTGACAAAAGGTTCAAATTGACGGATAACCTTGTACAATAGAAAGGCTATTAAAAACATTTATGGTCAAATGTAAGTCCCTAAATTTTTGTTATGTACAAATTTAATTGAATCCTTCAACTTGTTGATCTTCAATAAAATATACACTTTTTTCCTTACCGGTTATAAAAATTAAATGAAGTTCAAGGACTAATATGTGTAAAAAGTAAAATACCTTCATCTGCCCTTACGTTTTAATCTCCTTGAGTCCTTGACTGGTTAGCAGTGAAGACTTGTGGTAAAAATTACCTTTTTATTAAAGATTAGTAAGTTGAAGGAGTACACAGATGTCTACAAGACGTACCAGGTTTAAATCTCAAAAATTGATAAGACGGTTGATGTGCAACTAAACATAAAGGAGTGGAGATGTTTACCAGACTTGACGGCTCTCCCGATGATACTAGAGGAGTAGCAATATTTTCTAGATGTAATGGCTTTCACAATGATACTAGAGGAGTGGAGATCTTTACCAGCCTTAATGCTACTCCCAATGGTACTACACTTTATTGCAGCCTCTTGATTCAAATCTCCAGAAGCACTTCCATTGCCGTTTTGAGATGTTTGCTCTTGATTCAAATCTTCAGGAACACTTCCATTGCCATTTTGAGATGGTTGCTCTTGATTCAACTCTCCAGAAGCACTTCCATTGCCGTTTTGAGATGTTTGCTCTTGATTCAAATCTTCAGGAACACTTCCATTGCCATTTTGAGATGGTTGCTCTTGATTCAAATCTCCAGAAGCACTTCCATTGCCGTTTTGAGATGTTTGCTCTTGATTCAACTCTCCAGAAGCACTTCCATTGCCGTTTTGAGATGTTTGCTCTTGATTCAAATCTTCAGGAACACTTCCATTGCCATTTTGAGATGGTTGCTCTTGATTCAAATCTCCAGAAGCACTTCCATTGCCGTTTTGAGATGGTTGCTCTTGATTCAACTCTCCAGAAGCACTTCCATTGCCATTTTGAGATGGTTGCTTTTGATTCAAATCTTCAGGAACACTTTCATTGCCATTTTGAGACCGTTGATGTGTAACATTCATCTTAGAGTAGAGATTGATACCCCAGCTGATGGTTCGCTGGATGAAATTAGATTCTGGTTCGCGAAATGCTTCAGGCTTTTGAGCCAGAATTGTAAGTACACTCCCAGTTCCAAGTTCTGGATACTTTGTCACTATCTTTAGTGCGACATCTGAAATAGATTTGAACTCTCTCCGTGAGGGACAATGTTGTACAAAAATCAGGAAGGAAAATCAAGAACTCGAAAGCATAGATATTATTGTTTTTGTCTTTTACAATGACTAATAGATACAGTATAACTTAAGTTTGGTATGGACAATGAAGAGAGTAAATAAGAAAACAGATTAGTGTGTGAACATGTGCACTCTCCTTGTTAGGATGATGAATTGGGCACATAAAATGGGAATTTATAACAATGCCCAATATGATAAGCAACAAAAGATTAGAATGTGTAGGTAAAAAAATGCGTACCAAACATATTATTCTCGACACATTTCTCAAGAAGCCAACGAGGAGGTTTCCAACGCTCATCGTTCAAATCATTAGATTTTTCATACATATACTTCACAACATTGTGATTTCCAAACAAGGCAGCAACATATATTGGCATCATTGTTGGCGATGAGCCAGTGCTACCACCACCACGGATTTCCAGCAACTTCGGATTCTTATCCAACATAATCTCAACCGTGTTAATGTTTCCAGCTGCGGCGGCTAAATAGAGTGCGGTGTTGTAATTTGCATTTTCAAGTGCTAAGTCATCCTCTGTCATTAAATTTATCAGATTTTTCACAAAGTCTTTTACCTTTCCCGGGACTTTTGCAGATGCCGCAATGTGAAGTGCGGTTTCCCCATTTTCAGTAATACTATATCTTACCAACTCTGGGTTATTAGCAAAAATGTCTTCAGCCGCTTTCCAATCACATTTAATCGAAGCTTCGTATAGAGGGACACCAATTTTGAGGTAATTTTCTCTAGGTCCTTTAAAGTAATTTCAAAGCAATAGTTAATTATGTAATAATTAGTACGCTATTAATCTCAATAGTCTTCTTATCTAAATTTAATCATTGATTCCAATTCATACAGCTTTGCATTAGGGGTGTCAATTGATTCGTGTTTGTGTTGACCTATTCGGGTTCGCGTGTTGGCGGGTTAGTATAACCTCTACCCAAACACGACCCATTTATTAATCGTGTCAAGAAACTCAACCCTAACCCAGACCTGCATAACACGTGTAACCCATTTGTGGCCCGTTTAACCTATTTAATTAAATAAGTCAAGCAATGAATAAGGTTAGTGGTTTGTTGATTTAACTAGTTTAAATGCAAAAGTAATATAAGGATCTAAAATATGATAAAAATAACATACAAATAACTATACGACAATTTTATTAAGTTAACATACAAATAACTATCGTTACAGGTTTGTACCATTAGTCCCTGAGCTAACGGCCGTCAGCTCTGTTATGGTTATCATGTGACATACGTTTAGTCCATATTAGTCGCGATTATTTGCAACGTTTAGTCCTTTTACATTTTGTCCGTTTTTCTTATGTTTTCATACGGTTTGTTTTATCGTTTTCGTCCGTTTTTGTCGTTTTCATACTGTTTTTCTTTTTTCTTACGGTTTTTTCGTTTTCGTCCGTTTTTCTTACGTTTCATACGTTTTTGTCTGTTTTTTTCCGTTTTTGTCCGTTTTTATACTTTTTCGTTCGTTTTTTTTCGTTTTTGTCGTTTTTCTTACGGTTTTGTCCGTTTTTATACGTTTTCGTCCATTTTCGTTCGTTTTTTTCGTTTTTGTCCGTTTTTATACGTTTTCGTCCGTTTTTCTTAACTACGAAAAAAAAAATTAAAAAATTTTAAAACAAATTAAAAAAATACTTTTTTTTTCAAAAAAAATTTTTTCAGATTTTTTTTTATAAAAAAAAATTTCCGAAAATTTTTTTTTTTCCGAAAATTATTTTTGAAAATATTAAAAAAATTGAAAAAAAAATTTCAAAATTTTTTTTATAACTTTTCGCAAATTTTTTTAAAAAAAAAAATTATTTTTAAAATATTAAAAAAAAATATTTTGCGAAAAAAAAGTTATAAAAAAAAATTTTGAATTTTTTTTTTCAATTTTTTAATATTTTCAAAAATAATTTTCGGGAAAAAAAAATATTTTCGGAAAAAAAAAATTTTTATAAAAAAAACCGGAAAATTTTTTTTTTGAAAAATAAGTATTTTTTTAATTTGTTTTTAAATTTTTTAATTTTTTTTTCGTAGTTAAGAAAAACGGACGAAAACGAATAAAAACGGACAAAACTGTAAGAAAAACGGACAAAAACGAAAAAAACGAACGAAAACGGATAAAAACGGACGAAAACGTATAAAAACGGACAAAACCGTAAGAAAAACAGACAAAAACGAAAAAAAACGAACGAAAACGTATAAAAACGGACAAAACCGTAAGAAAAACGGACAAAAACGAAAAAAAAACGAACGAAAACAGACAAAAACGTATGAAACGTAAGAAAAACGGACGAAAACGTATAAAAACGGACAATACCGTATAAAAACGGATGAAAACGATTAAAAACGGACGAAAACGTATAAAAACGGACAAAACCGTATGAAAACATAAGAAAAACGGACAAAAATGTATAAAGGACTAACGTTGCAAATAATCGCTGACTTAATGGACTAACGTTGTCACATGATAACTAACAGAACTGACGGCCATTAGCTCAGGGACTAATGGTGCAAACCTGTAACGAAAATTTGGACCAAACCCGTAACGGGTCAGTCAATATTGTAGTGGATCCGAGATTTTTTTAAAAATTGGACTGAAAGTGAAATACCCGGTAAACCACAAGGACCAAAAATGTAATTAACTCTTAAGTTAAGCATCTTACTAATCTACTTATACGAATCTGCTTATTTGATCTCAAAATAAGCAAAAAGCAGAACTTTGTACCAATAAAACACGGGTGTTTATCTAAGCTTATTTAATGGGCTCATAAGCTTATTAAAAATAGAGTTAACTACATTTTTGGTCCTCATGGTTTACCAGGTGTAAGGATTTTGGTCAAATAGTTTGAAAAGTAAAGGATCTTGTCCTAAATCCGACGACCCGTTACACTTTTGGTCCATTACTAGTTAAAAAAGCGTAAAATGACTAAAATACCCTCGGATGATGATGTCCAATGACTAAAAAGCCCTTTTCTTTTATTATTATTATTATTATTTAACATTATGAAAAATGAATTGTATGTCTAAAACTAAGACCTAAAATTAGATCTATAGATTTGATTGGTTCATTTGAAAAATTAATCGGTGAAAAAATGATGAGAGAATTAGTGTATAACACTTGTCATGAAATGAATGGATTAGGTCTATTAATAGGTCTATGTTATAGGTCTATATATCAACACTCTATTATTATTTAACATCTCAGATCATTTTTTCTTAAAAATAAATGCAACCACACAGATACAGATCCACAAAGACTGACGTGAGTATTAAAAAAAAGCCACAAATACATACAGATCCACAGATACCCTCCCTTTAATCTTCAAAGACACAACCTTCATTTTAAACCTGAACAACCTGCTAGAAAAAAAAAAAAAAAAAAAAAAAAAATCTTGAATGGTGGCTGTGGAAACCCACTATCAAGCCAAACTTGTTCTAATCATACCTACAGTAAAGGTAAAAAGGTGAGATCTTGACTGAAAAACCAACAAAAAATCAACAAAAGCTTACAAAAAAATCAATAAAACCCACAAAAATTTTTGAATGTGATGGCTGTGGAAACCCACTATAAAACTCACAAAAATAACGCATCTTGAAAACGAACGACAAGATCTTGAAAACGAACGACAAGATCTTGACTTTGTGGGTTTCAACTTTATGGCGGTCAACATTAAATTCCTCAAATCGGGGAAGAATTTTCATGTTTTCTGATTTATTGATAGTTGCGGCAAACATAAACAAAAAGGAAAGCACTATAATTTTTTATTCAAATCTTTTGGTATTGTTTCTTGACGTGAGGAGAGAATAAAGAAACAACATTCTTTTGTTTAGTGTTTTTGTTTGTGACGTTTGGTAGCAGGGGGTGTTTGTGGTAATGGTTTGGTGGAGTTAGTAGTTTGGTGAGTCGGTGGTGGTGGGGTCGTGGCGATGTCGTGGCAGGGGGTGTTTGTATTGATGGTTCGGTGGTGGCCAACTGTGGTGGTGGCCGGAGTTTGATAGAGAGAATTAAGAGTGTTTTTTGTGTTTGAAGAAGTGTAAGATAAAAGGGGTGTTTGTATTAATCATCTTGATTGGAACAAGCCCTCACATTTAATAATGTAGATGAAAAGACAAACAAGCCCTCACATTTAACGGTCAATATAAGTTAACTTAACGGTGTTAATAAATTTGGACCAAAACCGTTATGGGTCAGCGGATTCTAGACAAGATCCGTTACTTTTAAAACTATTAGACCAAAATCGTTACACCCGGTAAATCACAAGGACCAAAATCCTCGTAAGCTCATTTTTAATGATATTTGTCTTTCTAAACAACTGTTGTAAAAAGTGGCCTACGCGGCCACCAACTGCCTCGATTTTACAAAATCGGCCAAAAAGGCGGTCAACGTTGGCCAACATGATGGTCAAAGGTGGTCCAGCGACGGTCAACACCTTTTTTTAACTATGAATTAGGTTTTTTCTTTTTTTTTCTTTTTTTTTTCAATTGGTTGGATTTTGTTTTTGATTGGTGTGAAAGAATGAACTTTGTGATGTATTTGTTGTAGGTGACTGCTCAACACCTAGTGATTTTTGCAACCATGTTTTAAAGAATACGATACATAAAGTTTCAGGTCATCAAAACTTTTTAGTTCTTAATGATTTAAACAAAAATGATATCACAAAGTACTAGTCAGAAAAAGAAAAAGATAGTAATAGTAATAATCTTTTATATAATAAAAAAATTATATCATTTAGGAGTTATTTTGCAAAATCAATCTTATTGAAAAAAAATATTGATCAATAGAGCTCGATTTTGACACATAGACGAAATCAAACAATATGATTGACCAAAAAGGTCAAAATTGAAATGATTTTGGTCAAACTTTAATAAATTTGGTGGAGAATTTGATGGAGGAAAAAAAACACATAAAAATATAGGTGTTAAATTTATGAAAACAAAAACTTAAAAAAAGATGAGGTAATTAATAAAAATTTAGTGGTTGAATTTTAAATATATTTTATAGAGTTAAGTTTAAAATTATAAATCTCCATGTTTTTTAATAACTTTAGATAATAAACAAATAACCCCTTACACTTTATACCCCTAAACTTTATAATATAAACTTTGTTTATAATTACATGAGTATTAGTATTAGTTTGAGACTTTCATCCATTAAAATTACACAATTTTGTAAATATACGAATTAGTTTTAATATACGTTAAATATTTTTAAAATAAACATTAGTTTTAAACTTCATCTATTAAAATATTTTTTTTTACTATATACACTATATAAGGACTCATGTTATTTTATTTAAAAGTTTAATCTATGCGTACACGGGTTTGAAATTTAAATGCGGCTAAATTATTATTAACGGTAATATAAATATCAAATGGTAAGCACGAGTTACTGTGATATGAAAATAAATATACATGATTGTACTTATAACGAAGCATGTAATCATTATTTAAAGTTTATATATGGATATACGGATATCCGGAAAAACATTTTTTAAAAACTTTACGGAGTATATCTTAACTTCATCAACGGTTATTATCTGCTACTAAACTCACACATTTTGTACAACATGATATCAATAGTTTTAAACAACAACATCAACTCACTCAACATTCAACATCTACGTCAGGTAAATCCTTCATCCAATAAAATTTGTTACAAATATTAATAGATATTAATACGTAATGAAAAACCCATGCATATTTATTAGTTGTATTTATATTAAAATTTTCACGAGTAAATTCTTATATGTCTATATAATAAACTAAAATTTTAAAATAAATTTAATTTATATGTAAATCTTGTGCGTGCACGGACTTATAATAATAAAAATAATAATACCGTCAAGAAGATCCATGTTAGCTCGAATGGGCCCCTTTGAATAATCACGTGGCGGAGTAACAGCAGCTTTCATCTCTTGCATCTCTTGCTCCTCTTGCTCATTCTGCTCATCGATTGCTTGCAAAAGTGGTTGTTTCATCTACACAATGACACCATCAATTTACAGTAAATGATTAAACACTAGCTAGTTGTTCACATAATGACTAAAATAATGGCTTAACCCATATTAGTAAAATAACCATACCTTTAGTTCAGCCATATATGAGTGAATGTAGTTTGAAAAGCCTTAAGATTGCTATGATTTATATAAAAACATCCATTCTATGAACACACTTTCCTGACATAAGCCTACTTAAAAGTCTACTTAAAAGTCTTCGTAAAAGTCTACGTCAACAATGTATTACTGAGTAGATTATATGCATGAATGGTCCATGTAGTTTATCCAAATAACAAATTCTGCACATACACTCGATCTTTATCTTTCAAAACTACGAAAACTAGACTATACATTGTCTATCACTGAGACGCGCTAAAAGTACTAAATCTTTGCACTAAACAGTCGTAGTTATACAATATTACAGTGGTTTTCTCCCTCTTCATCATTGGTGCAATATGCATGTAAGCATAAATGACAGAAACTGTGAAAGCTAAGTAAGCATAAATATATGGATACACTCCGCATTTGAAAGTGATAATTTTAATTTGGCAATTTTATTAAACTGCATGTGTGTTGAAGATAATCAAAACATCCATATATTTACAGCTAGATACTGTTTACAAAAATTTATAAACTCTATCATGTGGCTAATCCAAGTGCAGCCTCTTCATTCAAAAAAGTTATGTGAAAAAAGAAGATTAAAAGAAATATAGGGGAAATAAATCTCTAGATTGTTATCTAGTGTCTAAATTCTGAAATATATATGTACAACTGTCCCAGGACACATGGGCCATTGAGATTCAGTATGTGGACAAATAAAGATTCTAGCTCTAAACATTATTTCTTAATTCCCATCGTTGCTTTTAAATCTAGGTTATACATTTTTTATTCGTTGTTTTTTTTTTGGCCCTTAGTTTTTTTGTAGATTTTGTCGTTATTTTTTTTTTAGAGTTTGTTTTTTTTTTTTTTTGCCTTTTTAAATGATAAATACCTTTCTGTAATGTGAAATAATATATTTTCTTTTTCTTTATTCTTGTCTTTATATCATGTTTACTTAATATTAAGAATTTCAATGAAATTTTTAATTATTATTTCATTTTCAATAGCCTTTAAAATTATTCCACACATAATAATTGCAACAACAACTGTTATTATTAAATTAAACGACAACGTTATACATATTATTTAAAAAGAACAACATCTATGACATATGAAGATTATTCATTTCATTTAAAAGATCATGGAGCCTTGCACCCGACTGACAAGCGTGATCCTCAGGATTCCTTGCCAATTCTAACTCCATCTCCAACATCTTTATTCTTGTCTTCAACAGCTTGATCTCATTATCTTTAGCAACGCAGTTTGAGCATTGCGTTGAAGATGAGGCTTGATTAAAGTACGTGTTTTCAAAATCATCTTTCCACATGAAGTATCCACACCCATAGTCTTTTGTACCTGGCTGTTACATGTTAAGAAAATTATAAGAAATGTATTTTTAACAGACAAATTATTTACATAACTGAGCAAAACGTATGATTATTTACCACTGAAAGAGGACATGCATAATATAGTCGCCCACGGCTACCTTCTTTCCTGGATTTACGTTCTTTAATGAATCCTGTATCACATCGACACCAGAAAGGATTTCTTCGTTCCACCTGGCCAAAGATTTTGCATAATAATTTACAACATCAATCAATAATGTTATTATTAATTTTAATAAATTTTCAATCATTTGCGATATAATAAAAAAAAGTTATTTACAACATAAATCAGTAATCATTCACAATGTTTTGTCTGTATAATTATTTACAACATAAATCAATAATTATTTACAATGTTTTGTCGGTATAATTATTTACAACATAAATCAGTAATCATTTACAATGGTTTGTATGTATAATTATTTACTGCATTAGTCGATGTTCATATAAAGTTTCCCATGCGGCTGCAACTGGCTGTCTGAAATACCTCCATTGTGGGTGGTTACGCGGAAGTGGAGAATTTGGGTCTAGCGTCGGTACAATGTAGTGAGCACCCACACGGGCAATCACAATGGGGTCGGTTTCATGTGATATGTTTGGCCTGGTAAAAAGCGGAAAACATGTGTTCCAACCTTGCTCGGATATAAATACAACAGGCCGGTTAATTACTGAAGCGATAACCAGCCCCGTCATTGGCATCAGCATCCAGCGATCGATAGGTGCGGGTCCATTGAACCAGTCTATTGTATACGAAAGTAGGTCAAAGTCATGTTGCAGGAACATACTCATGTACGTTTGCCTATGATAATCTAACTCTTGCAATAACATACGTCTGACATCGGCCCACCTATTTTCGTTTTGAGTAAGACTGTGGGCAACGCACCGAAACCCACAATTTCCATCAGGCCGCACATTATGTATGCTTATTACGTGTGGACGGAAAATATGTGGAATACCCTCAATAAACTCATTGCTCACACTATCTCCAGCATAAAATCTGTGGCGTAGACTTTCACCCGTGTAAGAACTGTGTCTTGGAGGTTCTTTCCGCATAAAATTTGTAGATCTTGAATTTGTACTTCTTCGGTGATCTACGATTGGTACGTCATTCAAGTCAGGAACTTCATTCAAGTCCGGGACTTGTGTAGCCTTGCCCTTTTTGTCCTTTGCGCTCGGACGTCCACGGGTATTTTTTTGAATAGCTGGTTCACGTGTGTCAACAGCTTCAGGCTGGAATATATCTCTTAACTTCGTTAACATATTTTTCTTGACAAATGATGTTGATCTGCTAAAAATATTCTTGAATTGTCGCATGCCATCGTTAAACGAAGTATCGTCATCATCATCATCATCATCACCATCATCACCAGGTTCGCTGGAAGAGCCATCTTTAGGCGGGGGCCTATTGATAACAGGCCACGGAACAGATAGGGTTCTCCAAAAAATATCAACTCGTTCCAGTGGAATGGGGCATCCTGAATTCAATTAAAGTGACTTGTATAAATTACTGATATTAATGTGGAAAACAACTTGATAGTTATAAATTTAATATACTTACCATGATATACATAGATTTGCATCTCGTGAAAGCATGGTAGTCCGAAAATTGCCCGCAACTTATGGCTACATTCTTCTGGGGTGATCGACAGGTGGAGTTCTTTGTACATGAGGTTCAAAGCATGTTTAGAAACTTTATACCACAATTCTTGAAATAGTGGTACATCACACTTAATTAGTTTCTCGTTGATGCTTCTATTGAAAGTCTCTTTTATCGCATCTTCTTGTGTAATGAGAATCTTATCGATCGACCTCAACAACCTGTCTAATTTGGACTGTGTGCCGTCCAAATATAATTTCAACAACGCGTGGTGAGCCTCAACTCTGCATGTTGTTGTCTGGCCGTAGGATTTATATTGGTCGGTAATATACGAGACAAACATGGGTGCGTAATCTCTCAACCAGTTATCCAGATACAAAGCGACATCTGAAAAAAACAATGAATTAATGATATGTCATTAAGTTGGTGGTTCTGTGGTGATGAATACCTGTGGATGTGGGTTGGTTAACACCTTGATCTACCACCAATGAGTGGTATGAATACCTGCTCTGGCCTACCCCACAGTCCACAGGTATGTGATATGTGATTATGTTGTGCTCTGTGGTGATGAATGTGATATGTGATTAATATGATTGATAAGCAGTTTGTGATGAAACTGCTTATCAAACTGCTTATAAGCAGTTTGATTTGAAACTTGGTTTAAGCAGTATGCTTTTGAAACTTGATAAGCACTTTGATTTAAGCAGTTTGTTTAAAAAAAACTGAGATACGGCGATGATGATTTTAAAAAAAAGTTTTGATTTTGGCATGGCATTACCAAATGGACAGGCAAAAATAATATTTTTTTTTGCCACCTTTGAAGTTGCAGCCAAATATGATAAAACTTGCTTATGTTGCACCAATATATAATCTGAGCCTTATGTTACCTGTGTTGTGTTAAATGGTGAATTAGACATTTCGGCAGCCTAAGATCTTTGTTGTGTTTCACTTGAGCCTTTCACTTGCTGCTTGTGTTTCACTTGTGTGCAATCTGCAAAGAAATGGTTTGTTGTGAGGGTTAATCTAACCAAATACCCCCGTAATTATAACCCACCCCTTTACTACTGATTGTGGTGAAGTAGCTTTCACTTGTGCAATCTGCTTTGTTATTATTGTGATATTGATTGTGGTGAAGTAGCTTTCACTTGTGCAATCTGCTTTGTTATTGTTTTGATATTGATTGTGGTGAAGTTGCTTTCACTTGTGCAATCTGCTTCTTTGTGAGCCTTGTTTATAATGGAGCCTTTCTTGTGAGTTATGGAGCCTTTTCTTGTGATTATTTGCAGGGAATCTGCACTTTCTTGTGAGTATTTGCAGGGAATCTGCACTGTTGGTAATTGGACTGAATCTTTACTGTTGGTACTTGCATTATTGAATCTTTACTGTGGTAATTGGTACTTGCAGTATCACTTGTGGTTCACTTGGATTGGGTGCAATCTGTGCACATTTGGGTGCAATCTGTGCACATAAAAAGGCGATGACGAATGGTTTTCTAAAAACCGAATGGCATGGCAAAGTGATATTTTTATCACTTTGCAGCCTTCATATCCGAGCCAAACACTTGTTTATATATTTTTTTCTAAATCTGCTTGTGTGCTAAATGCTTGTGTGCTTATGCACTTGGACAAAAAAATTCTAAATCGGCGATGATGATTATGTTAATCTGAGCCTGATATCTGCTTGTGTGCTAAATACTTGTGTACAATACTGCTTGTGTGCAATACTGCATATGTGCTTATGCACTTGGACAAAAAAATCGGGGATGATGATTGTGTTAAATCTGAGCCTATGTGCTTATGTGATACTGCATATGTGCTTATGCACTTGGACAAAAAAATCTGCTTGTGTGCTGTGCAATACTGCATGGGATGGGTTATACCCACGGTGTCGAAATGAATAGGTGTACTTTTTTGCTTGTGTGCAATACTGCATATGTGCTTATGCACTTGGACAAAAAAATCGGCGATGATGATGGTGTTAAATCTGAGCCTATGTGCTTATGTGATACTGCATATGTGCTTATGCACTTGGACAAAAAAATCTGCTTATGTGATACTGCATATGTGCTTATGCACTTGGACAAAAAAATCTGCTTGTGTGTTGTGCAATACTGCATATGTGTGCTTATGCACTTGGAAAAAAAAAGACATGGGACAAAAATAATACTGCACTTGGACAAAAATACATGGGACAAAATAATACTGCACTTGGACAAAAATACATGGGACAAACAAAAAAAACAATAAACAGACAAAAAAAAAAATAAAAAAATAAAAAAAAAAAAAAAAAAAAAAAAAAGTACATGAACAGTAATCTGACATGAACAGTACCCTATTTGTTGCAGGCACGGGGGTAGACCCCGTGCTTATAGTATAACCCATAAAGATTCTAGCTCATTCATTTATTTCTTGCAAATCCCATTTTCTTTCTAAATTCTAGAGTTAACTACATTTTTGGTCTTCGTAGTTTATCGGGTATAACAATTTTGGTCCAATAGTTTCATTTGTAATAGATCTTGTCATATTTTCTCTTACCCGTAACGAGTTTGGTCCATTTTTGTTTGACTGTTAGTTTGACCTGTTAAAAAAACATAAAATGACTAAAATACCCTTGTCCTGTAATGTGAAATAACTAGAATACCCTTCTTTCTCTTTCTCTTTTTCTTTCTCTTTACTCATCAGTTTCAACTTCACATATTCAAGAATTATTCCAATGACAATTTCTTCAATTCTTTTCTCATTTTCTAATAGCCTTTTATTCCTTTCATTCCACACATAGTATATACAAGCAGCAGCAACAATTCTTTGCAAGATACTCCTGATAGCATCGTTATTAGGTAAATTGACCAAGGCTTCAATAATGTCTTTCCAATCATTAGGCAAACTCCCACTACTCAACTTCATTTTCATAGCACTCCAGATTTTTAGAGAGTAATCACACTTGAAGAAGAGATGACTGTGAGAATCTGGACATGAGTTACATAAAGGGCACTTTACATCAGCTTGAGGATTCCAAATCAACATCTTATCTTGAGTGAGAAGTCTTTCTTGTATGGCCAGCCATAAAACAAATGAATGACTAGGATGGCTTTGAGTAAACCACACTAGCTTCCACCATTTGATAGTGACAGTATTACTACTCCTCATCTCCTTCCATACTTGACCGGCTGAAAACTTCTTATCAATCCCACTAATATCCCTCCAAATAACTCTATCTTGACTAATCACATTTATAGCAGGCACACAGGAATGTTGTTAAGAATAGGGTAATCTCTGGCCCATTGTTCAGGCCAAGACCATGTCCCATTATTAATCAGATCAGCAACCACAACATCATCCTTATACCTTGCTGAGTAGATACTTCTTTTGCTAATAAAGTTACTGAGAGGCCCAACATCATTCCAGTTTTCATACTAGCGAGAAGTATTCAACCCATTTCCAATTTTGTGAACAATATACTTTCTAATCTTTATTCTTAGATCTAACAGTACCTTCCATATCCAACTGTCACTAGTCTCACTCTGGATATCCCAAAAGTTCCTCCCTCTTAATTTGACCAAATGCACCCATTTTACCCATAATGAGTCCTTTTTGGTTACAATGTTCCATATGTGTTTGTACAACAAGCTTTCATTCCAAACCTCAAGATTCCTCAACCCCAAACCACTCTGACTTTTTGGAGTACAAATTTTCTCCCATGAAACTTTTGCCTTCCCTTTTTTCAGATCCCTACTAAACAAAAAGGAAAATAGATCTTTAACTCATCTTGTGGCCTTCATTCTCCACCGTAAAAGACTTCAATAGCTTTCTTTCTTGATCCGTTTACAAAATTAGACAAATCCATCAATTGACCTTTTGATGCGTGGGTTTTGCAACCTTACAACAGGTTTTACCTCTCGAGGGATCTCAAGAGGCTTACAACCCCACCAGGCAGTGTACCTGACCGATGTAGTATAGTGTAGTGGTAAGTACGGGGGATTGATCGTTCTCCACAGGGAATAGTGTTCGTTAGGTGTGAAAGGCTACTCTAATTAGGTCTAAGGGTTGAGGAAGATTCTTTTTATGTTTTTATAATTTTATGAAAGCAAGTAAAATCTCGGGTTTTGAAGGAGTGGGCGGAATTAGTTGCTAGTCAACTAACCCAAATTACTACAAATGCAAATAAAATAAAATAACAAAAATGAAAAGTGGTGAGAAACTTATGTGTAGAGAAATGTGTTTACTTAGATTTCCTTACTCCCTAACTATCTTTTACCGGTTAATTAGTGTGTATTAGTCGCGTGGATGACGGGTGTATTCCTTAATACCATTCGTGGGGTGGCGTACTTACTTCCCCAAACTCTACAAGCTCCTACTTCACTCCTATGTCGAGCCGGCTAGGAAGCTCCTAACATGGGATCACTAGAATTCGCTTGTGCATTAAATACAACCATAAAAACCTTTAGTACGCGTTTGGTTCATGTTTCTTAAGACGTTCAAGCAAGTTACCGAATAGGAAGTTAGCCAGTTTTCTTAAGCCTAACATAGATAAACAATCATCCAATACAACTAATAACACACTAACAACCAATAATCAATAGCTAGGTTTCATTAGATCTAAGCAAACACAAGATAAAATTAGCCTAACATGTTAAACAAAAGACAAGCATAAAATAGAATCAAACAACACATAGACATATTGAATGATTAATGGATAACTTATCTTTCAATGAAACATGGAAGATCTCAAGGCAAAAAGCCCTGAAAAAGTAGCTAAAATCGTCTTAGGGTTTTATCCCAAAATTCCACACACTAAGCTCTCCTTCATGACAAAAAATTAGAAAACTATATATAGACTTTGACATCTGACGGCGTCACCTTATGCATTGTGACGCCGTCACCTCGCCGCTTTTAGGGTTCCCGGATGACCATCTTGACGCCGTCCCTCTTTAGCTCTACCAAAATCCATTCTGGCTTATCAAGGCTTGACGCCGTCGGATCCTGAACGTGATGCCGTCCCCTTATGATTTAAGCCGTGACGCCCTTGATTTAGTTAAAGCGTGACGCCGTCAGAATTCTCATGCAAACTCACTGGCCCGTCATGAGTAAATTTCACATCCAACTTTTCTTGCCAAAGCATGACGCCGTCCCATGTTAATTGTGACGCCGTCAAGAGTAACTTTTAGCCGATTCTTGAGACTTTGCCGTTTTCTTCACTTTAATGCTCCAAAAACGTCCAAAATGCCTCCTTTTCCAGATTTCTCCTCAAAAGTACCTAAAATGACAAAAGGAACGATTTAGGGCAATATTTGATCAAATAAATACGATTTCGGGCTTAAATGACCCCTTAAAAGCGGTACACTTTTCGCCTCATCAAATACCCTTACACTTGAGATTTGCTTGTCCTCAAGCAAATGCGCTTTTATTCTAATCAAAATACAAGTTAGGGGTCATTTAATGCAAACATAAAAGTAATTACAACAAATATTCGTTCCACTTCAATCATAATAAGCACGGAGATTACATACTAGCACCTCACAAGTAGTGTTTAGATACTCACATCTCTCAAGTGTCATCAAAATAAATCTCATAAATGAAAACGGAAAATATCTCTCACTACCTGTCATAGCAAATAGATTACCATAGGCTTGGGAAAGGATCGAAAACCTCCTCCACTAGGCGTAAGCACCTAAGATAAACTATCAAAGAGGGCTTTTAAATGGGTTATAACGTTAGGTGTAGGGAAAAGGAAAACACGGTTTTGTTGGATACGGGATATTTTACTGGTGGCTAGTTAAAGATCTTGATCAATCACATGTACTATACAACGTTGCTAAGCCAAGACTAGACTCGATCTTAAGCTAGAAACAAAATAACATAAACATAAAATAAACAAAAAATAAAACGGGATGGTAGTCCGTATGTTTTTTCTATTTTTCTTTTTCTCATTTTTTTTGTATTTTTCTTGATTTTTTTTTTTTTTTTTTTTTTTTTTTTTTTTTTGCATACACTTTTACCCTACCATCCAAAATAATACATCATAGGGGCGTTGCATCCCCTTACACTTGAACTTTGACATAACTTTACAAATACTAATCTAATGACTCGAATTAAGATAATTGAAAAACTTGGAGTACTTTTAAAACATTTAGCACATATGGGGGTAATAAATGATGTTCTTCCCCATTACTCCATTACACTAGTACTTTACCCATAAGTCCCAATCGTCCCAAAACAATATGTACAAGGATATGACTCGACTTAGCAACCATGTAATCAACTAGATAATTAACTTGGGTTTAAACAAATGTTGTAACAATAATGCACTAAAGATGAGTGCATACAAGGTAGGCTAAGGCGATTTGGGTGTACATTTTAGTGGGGTGTAACAAATTCTTCCTTTAAGTAAAATGCTTAAAGGTCGAAACGAAAAGATAGGCTCTGAGGGGTGTACTAGGGGTATCGTGTACTAAAAATGAGTACAACGCAAAGGGTGTGGGAGAATTACTTGACCAATGTAGCCAAAGTAATTATAACAAAAACACAGGTGTAAAACAATGGGTTAATCCTAATGCCTCTTATCATGTAGTAAATCTAACTACACGAATGTAGTCTCACTTGTGGCCTCGGAATGGTCCTAACGCAAGTTCTAGAATCTAAGTGCTACCGGTACACACATCATAGCATAAATGCTTTTCCTACCAATTCTAGGGGCGAACCTCACATATTTGGGGTGGAAAATTTTTTTAGTGGTACGGCTTTTTTGTGCTAGTCATATAACTCCTATCCGTGAGACGCTCATTAAGATCAAAGTTTCACTCCTATATGTTGTAAAAAATTTAAATTTGGCACTAAAATTGCCCTAACAAGTATTTATCTCAGTTTTATTACACATCTACCATCAAACAAACAAAAATCAAGCGTAATAGTATTCTCTAATCGTACTTTTACCCTCCCCTTACACTTAAGATGAACATTGTCCCCAATGTTCAAATAACAAGATGTAAAAGCAAAAAGTAAAAGAATGAAATCAAATACTCCCCTGATTCGCTCGGTGGATAATGAAATTACACGGTTAAATCTTCCTCCAAAGAGAATGTTGAAGCTCCATGACTAATGCATCGCCATAAGCTTGATTCCATAAACATCTCCTTGTCCAAAATAACCTGTTAAACCTGAGAAAACAAACACGAAAACCTGCATAACATCGGCGGGATAAAATCTATATATAAGGATATAATGCTTGTGGAATGATAACTTTGCAGATTCCTGGAGATTATAAGTTGGAGATTTTAATAAAAACTTTTTTAAAAACAAAACTTTCAAAAATTTCTGAAAATTAAATCTGACGCCGTCAGGTTATAACCCCTGACGCCGTCAGAAATGACCTGACAAAAATTTTCATTTTTAGTTTCCGGAAAATTTTTGGAAAAACCTTTACCTTACTTCCTGGAAATCCTGCAAAACATCATTATGACTTGATACAAGCATTTGACTCAAACACACACTAATATGTATGTTAATTTATTATTATTACGATTCATGTTAATTTGTGTTCTAATAAACCGATTTAGATTTCCCTTACACTTAACTTTTGCAAAATACCTTTATATGTAGTTAAGACGAAGTTAAAAACAACATAAAGCATTTTCACAAATTACTTTTGAACATGAATCAATAATAATAAAATTTAAACACACATACGGAAACAAATAAAAACAAACAAACAAATAAATAAACACACAAAGCAAATAAACCATGGGCTGCCTCCCAAGAGCGCTTGTTTTTGTTCGAGTCACGAGCCTGACTCTACCCTTATTTAATGGATAAAGGAGAGGTTTTCCCTACACTTAGGATTAAGTGCGGGTGATAGTAGCGATACACACCAGCTCGGTAGGAGTATGCCACGTGAGGAAAGAGTGGTGGATGAATTATATGCTCAAAGGGGTGTGCTCCTTTCATCATAACCTTGCCTAGTTCACTTTGGTCAATGGGTGATTTTGAGTTTCCTCCTAAAAAGGGATCATCTTCTATCAACTTCGAGAGACTCCTAGTTGGGAATCCATCTTGACCTAATAAACCCGGTTTAAACCCATAATGTTTCTTGCGGTCAATCATGAATGGGTGATGTAAGTATGTAAGGTCATGGTTCACTCCTATGTTAGCTTCCTCTCTACAAGGCCTAGAGTCTACTTCCTTAATCTTAACATTACCCGGACTACATGGTTTGATGGGTGGATCGGGACCTAATTCAATTCCTAAGTTCACATCTAAGGATGGAAGATTAGGTAACGGTTTTGGTTTAGGCTCCGGTTCATCAAAACTAGGAACTTCCCTAGAACTAAGAGTAAGGTTATCATTATGAGTATTCAAACCTATATGCTCTAGTGGTGCTTGGTCCAAGGGTTCTACCTCAATTGGGGTTCCTAAAGTCTCTTCTACTTCTTCTGAATAAGTCACGGGCGGTGTGTATGCCTCAAATGATGGTAGGACTTGTGGGGTATTTGGCGGGCTTGGATTTTCTACTTTATCATCCATCTTATCAAGATCACCTATATCCTCAACATGTGTTTCATTATAATCCAACCCTAACATTTTCCCAAGTATCTCAAGTGCTTCTCTAGGCATCTTAACTTCTATATCCGAATCATAAGGATCATCCTCAATATTATGACTGCTATATTCAAATTGCCCAAAAGATTCATCATGTGTTTCTTGAGATTCATCATCATCGATCATAAAACCTAGGTCTTTTTGATCAATGTGATCATGTTTGGCTAAATCCTCCATCACATCAAGGTCACCTATGTGTTTGTTTTGTACTATGGCATTACATGACAACCACTTAGGTATCTCAACACTAACATATTCATCCCCAAACAAACTTGTTTCATGATCCTCGAATTTTGTGGTCAATTGACTTGTACTAACGCTTGTTGGGTTGTCTACTATATAATAATATTGGGCACACTCTTCAATAGCTTCCCATGCTTTCTCAGCACTTAAGTCCCTAATATCCCTGCCGGCAATATGGTAAATGTACCTTTGGGCTTGTCGGTCGACATGATTGTAAAAGAATTGAGTTAGGGACCAAAAATCGAAGTTATGATGAGGGACTTTTTGGAGTAAATATTTAAAACGAGTCCATGCATCATAGAGAGGTTCATCTTTATGTTGTTTAAACATCAAGATGTCATATGGAGTGGGTGAATTACGTGGTTGGTAGTATGGTGGATTCGCGTTCTCCATAATGGTGAACGGAAGAGTCAATGGAAATTACGAACAAACACACAAAGAAATAAGATAGACTAAAGAAAACCTAGAAAAATAAAATAAAAATCTCACTAGAAAGGAATCTAGTGAGTAGACCTAATAGAAATAAAAATTCAACCTAAACAATAACTATTCCCCGGCAGCGGCGCCAAAAACTTGATGCGTGGGTTTTGCAACCTTACAACAGGTTTTACCTCTCGAGGGATCTCAAGAGGCTTACAACCCCACCAGGCAGTGTACCTGACCGATGTAGTATAGTGTAGTGGTAAGTACGGGGGATTGATCGTTCTCCACAGGGAATAGTGTTCGTTAGGTGTGAAAGGCTACTCTAATTAGGTCTAAGGGTTGAGGAAGATTCTTTTTATGTTTTTATAATTTTATGAAAGCAAGTAAAATCTCGGGTTTTGAAGGAGTGGGCGGAATTAGTTGCTAGTCAACTAACCCAAATTACTACAAATGCAAATAAAATAAAATAACAAAAATGAAAAGTGGTGATAAACTTATGTGTAGAGAAATGTGTTTACTTAGATTTCCTTACTCCCTAACTATCTTTTACCGGTTAATTAGTGTGTATTAGTCGCGTGGATGACGGGTGTATTCCTTAATACCATTCGTGGGGTGGCGTACTTACTTCCCCAAACTCTACAAGCTCCTACTTCACTCCTATGTCGAGCCGGCTAGGAAGCTCCTAACATGGGATCACTAGAATTCGCTTGTGCATTAAATACAACCATAAAAACCTTTAGTACGCGTTTGGTTCATGTTTCTTAAGACGTTCAAGCAAGTTACCGAATAGGAAGTTAGCCAGTTTTCTTAAGCCTAACATAGATAAACAATCATCCAATACAACTAATAACACACTAACAACCAATAATCAATAGCTAGGTTTCATTAGATCTAAGCAAACACAAGATAAAATTAGCCTAACATGTTAAACAAAAGACAAGCATAAAATAGAATCAAACAACACATAGACATATTGAATGATTAATGGATAACTTATCTTTCAATGAAACATGGAAGATCTCAAGGCAAAAAGCCCTGAAAAAGTAGCTAAAATCGTCTTAGGGTTTTATCCCAAAATTCCACACACTAAGCTCTCCTTCATGACAAAAAATTAGAAAACTATATATAGACTTTGACATCTGACGGCGTCACCTTATGCATTGTGACGCCGTCACCTCGCCGCTTTTAGGGTTCCCGGATGACCATCTTGACGCCGTCCCTCTTTAGCTCTACCAAAATCCATTCTGGCTTATCAAGGCTTGACGCCGTCGGATCCTGAACGTGACGCCGTCCCCTTATGATTTAAGCCGTGACGCCCTTGATTTAGTTAAAGCGTGACGCCGTCAGAATTCTCATGCAAACTCACTGGCCCGTCATGAGTAAATTTCACATCCAACTTTTCTTGCCAAAGCATGACGCCGTCCCATGTTAATTGTGACGCCGTCAAGAGTAACTTTTAGCCGATTCTTGAGACTTTGCCGTTTTCTTCACTTTAATGCTCCAAAAACGTCCAAAATGCCTCCTTTTCCAGATTTCTCCTCAAAAGTACCTAAAATGACAAAAGGAACGATTTAGGGCAATATTTGATCAAATAAATACGATTTCGGGCTTAAATGACCCCTTAAAAGCGGTACACTTTTCGCCTCATCACCTTTTTTATGTATACGACCCGCTGAGATTGGTGATGATGGTGGTGGTGTTGCCGCTGAGATCCGGTGGTGGTGTTGCCGCTGAGATCCGGTGATGTGATGGTGTTAGTGGTGGATGGTTGCTGTGGTGTTCAAAGGTCAAGAGAGAAAAAGAGAGATCCATGAGTGGGTGAAGAGAGAGAGATAAAGAGGAGTGTTATTATTTTTTCTGTGTTTTGTGTGAAGGTGAAGATAAGGATATGAGTGTGTGGTTGGATAAAATGATTAATTTACCCTCTCATTTAACAGTCAACGAAAGTCAAACTAACGGCATTAACAAAAATGGACCAAACCCGTTACGGGTCAGAGAAAATATGACAAGATCCGATACAAA
This sequence comes from Artemisia tridentata subsp. tridentata, assembly GCA_021014915.2. Taxonomy (NCBI): domain Eukaryota; kingdom Viridiplantae; phylum Streptophyta; class Magnoliopsida; order Asterales; family Asteraceae; genus Artemisia; species Artemisia tridentata. The sequence continues at coordinate 53,196,993 of CP139509.1, read as the reverse complement.
TGAAACTATTGGACCAAAATCGTTATACCCGATAAACCACGAGGACCAAAAATGTAGTTAACTCTAAATTCTAACTCCGTTTAGCATAATTAACTAGCTTTATTGCATGTACAGGCATCAAGTTCAAAACATAACTAAAACTAATAAATATATATTTAAATTTGATTTTATTGTCAATAGATTTAATTATTCCAAAAATCATCAAAAATATTTAAAAGAACATATATTATATAAACGAGGTGGGCTACGGCCGCCGCGTTGCGGCAGGCTACTATTTTTGGCTCTGAAATATGCGGTTTCTGAATGACGAAGGTAGTTTAAGTTTATGGAGTCTTATAAAGATTGGTGTCCCAGTTGAATAGCACTCGATATACACATAAACAAAATGCGGAAAGATTACTGAGAACAACAAAACTCATAAACACCGTTTGTTTGAGATGTGTCTCCCTGGCTGTAACACCCCCAAAATCTACTTTGCGGAAGCATCAGAGTCATGGGGTGCTACTGAAATGGAAATCACAACACGAGGTAACGAAGAACCAATTATACGCTTTGTAAAAATATATTAATTTGATTAATCCAATTATAACAAATTTTATGTTACAAGTTTGCTCAACAGTTTAATGGTCCCTCAAAAACAAGTCTTAAACATTTGTTAAAAACACTTTGGCCAATAGAATAAGTCTACCGCCTTGCCAAACCTTGCCACACTTGCATATATCCAGATGCTTGAGAAAACATGTTAAGTAAAAAGCTGGTGAGTTCATAGGTTTAAGTATTAACAAATTTGGACCAATAGTTTAGTTTGTGAACATTGAAATGTCACATCAATATTTTATTTGCGTTAGCACTAAGTTCATGCAACCGAAGCTCGACCGTTCAGTGTGCTATAACCTAGCACATCAATAATCACAAAGGGGCCCTTAGCGAGTGCTTAACCCAATTCACTCATAATCCGACTTAATATACACCCGCATTGACCCGTCTGGCCAACCGAACGGGGGAGTCACCCCAATAGATCTATTCATATTAATCGCGCTTCCTAACCAGAATTAACAGTGCATGAAGGCGGGCATGATAATGGGTTCTAGAGTCTTAGGCTAACTGCGCAATATCATTGGTAAACATAGTATAAATGGTCCATAAAATTAGTTTTGCATGTTACTCACCCCATTCATATAAAACAAGTATAAGCAAAAGGGGGCTATAAACTCACCTTTATGGCCTGAACAGTAAAAGCTGTGAAATTAAGAAGTGCATGGCACCAACACGCAACCTAGATTAAATAACCATGTCTTAGTTTCAAGTATTTAGTTTAAGTCCTTTCATGATTTAGTTTCGATGTTTTAAAGTATTTATGTTGTTGTTACTTGTGTGGCGGCAAGTGTGATTACTAAGGATTTTTCCTAAGAGTTGGTGAGGTGTAACTCTACAAATGACCTAAAGGTATGGTAATGAGGGGTTTGGGAGTATTAAACAATTTAATGTACGAATGAATTAAATCGAGATGTGATATGTATATATATATATATATATATATATATATATATATATATATATATATATATATATATATATATATATATATATATATATATATATATTTGAGATCAAATAAGATCAAGCTTAAAGTTTTAAAAATAAGATCCTTTCAACAACCAATAGAAGTAGGCCAAGTGGAAGTTAATTATAAAAAAACTGAAAATTAAATAAATGTCCAAAAGGGTATTATAGGTATTTAATAAAATCGGTATGTAACCTCCGACCCTAAAAACTACTCCCTCCGTCCCAAAATTATTGTCCCATAACAAAAAGCACATTCTTTTAGAAAAACATCACTATCACTACTTTATCTCTCTTACTTTTTTGCCAAATGACAAGTTTACCCTTAACCAATTAATTAATACTTCATTAAAGTTTGTAATATTAATTTCAACCAAGGGTAATATAGTAAACTTTACCAAACTCCACTACCTATTCACTTTCCATTTTTGGTATGAGACAATAATTTTGGGACGCCCGAAATAGAAAAATGGGACAATAAAATTGGAACGGAGGGAGTAATAGACCAGCCACCATCTTTCTCATTCTCACATTCTCTCTAACAAAAAAATTCTCTAATCCTCCCCACCACCACTACCAAATCCTGATCGAGAAAAAAAAGAACGACAAAAATCTTTGACGGTCGGGTTTTATCAGAATTAAAACTAATAAAACCGATCGCCTCTTTGATGGTCGGGTTTATTTGTTTTTATTAAGATCTTCAAAAATATTTTCTTGTGTGGTTCTTCGTAAGGATCTTGTCGCGGTGTATTTTGGTTTCGTATGTGGGTTATTTCAATATGTGTATCTGTAGAGTTGGGTTTCGTATGAGGGTTAGCTTAAACTAAAACAACGGCACACAAGAACAACAAGTGAGACATGTTTTTATGAACGGATCTGGGCTTTGTTTCGATATGTGTATTAGTTGTTTTGTGTTTCGATCTATGTAGCAGTTAAATGGGTTGTGTTTAGATCTTAAAGGAGAGATTAGGTGATGGTTGTTACGAGTTAAGCTAATATTTATATATTTCTTGGTTGTTACAGGGTCTTGTATGTGGGACGTGTGGTGATAAAGGATTCACCAACGATTTTGTTTACTTTGTTAAATGCTTGCCACACCGTCGCTTGCCGCTGCTGTCGCCGGTACACCGTATTTCATCGTGGTATGTGACGTACAAACCACGATGTACCATGTACATCCATTGGAGTTCTTGTTTCAATTCCGTAAATTATGCCGTCGTCTGATCCATTACCACTTCTCAAATTGTTAGCCTACTTTGTGGTTTATCAGTTGTTTATGTATGGATAGAATTTAGTGTAATTAGGTATGTGTTTATTGTGCATCAATAAGTTGTAACTTGTGTATCATGAGTTGTTTAAAAGACATGAATAGTGAAATTTGTAGTCATTGTATTAACAAGCATGGCGGCGGCCGGCCGCGTTGCGGCCTGGCGGGGTTTTTCCGCGTTGTATTTGGTTATAATGTTGTTTATCAAAGAATATAGGCTGTTCGTTATAATGTTGTATTTGGTTATAAGTTTTTGGCGGGAAAATGGTGAAATGAAACGACATAGTTTCCGATCTCCTTTAATATATACCGAGATTGGCGATAAACCGCCGCGTTGCGGGCGGGGTTTTTTTTTTGCCGAGATAGTTTTCTATAAATAAGGCAGAATGTTTCATTGCTCTAAGAAACTACATATAAGCTTGTAAAAACATGCGTCCAAACATCCCATAACGATGGCCAGCAGAAGCAAATACTAAAAGCTAACCATTTCATATCCTTATAATACATGAATATCCTTACAGCAGGCAAAATATATTAAGATATCCATTCCATAGTAAACAACTAACATAGATTGCCAGGTTTAAAAAAAAAATGGGAAAAAAAGTTATCCAATTACAATCCTAGAATTCTTGACATCTTCTTTGCAAATATTCATTAGCAGCATTTTCCTTAACCCACATGGCAGGCACCAATACCATTCGATTTCCTAAACAAAGAGCAATAGAAAACAAAGAGCAATAGACAACACTGAATATCAAATAAATAGATACGGACCGGTTGTTTACAGTCACATCAGTTATGCATGTTACGCTACGTTTGGTGTTGTTTACAGTAGAATATTTGGTTCACCTATCTTGAACTGTGGAATGTGGCCTGGTGTTGTTAACGATCACATCAGTTATGCAATGCCATTTTCATCTTCTGCAATATCTGAAATAACACCCTGAGAGAAATCTAATTGCTTTGGCCCAAAGGTTGTATCCATCAATGAACTGGGTAACGGCATTGATGTACTGGTATTTGCCTAATTAAAACTATCATGAACTCTTAAGAGACAATAGTAATTCCAACTATACTTCTAAAGTAACAAAATTGTACCAAAACATAGAAGCATTAAAGAATTTTGAAAAAAAACCTGGATGAGGTAGGAGGATCCTGCTGCGATTGTATCATCACTGCGGGTTTGCAAGCCTAATCTGGTCGCAACTCACATTGAGGATTTTAAGGCTGATGAAAGCTCCAGCCCACATGCAGCTGCAATTGTTGCTGCCGCAACTTTCCTGTACTACCCACGACCCGTTGTCTAGAACATCCCTTAGTAACATAACTCAAGACAACGGAGCCATCTTAAGCATAAATTGGAGCCAACATATAACCTATATCACATGCACAAATCTATATTATGAGGTGATCAAATATCGGTGTTAATGAATGTAAACTAATTATGCAACACATGCGCCGACAATGTAAAACTTTTGGTCACAGTTTATGTATCTATTCTCTTCCCCATATCTCTAGATTTAATACCATGCCTCAGTTCCGCAAGTTGTATGACCGTTGTATTCATAGGCAGATTAAATATACATATGGCATTCACGGGCGAAAAAAATTTAATAACATGTCAAATTCAGTTTGAGAAAAGTAATATGATTATTTCATGAAAGTAGATGAATCCAGAAATACCTTTTTACCATTGTCAAGTGCGTTATTGCTTTCACAGCAATTAACAGACACAGGGGCCGATCTTTCTGCTTCCTACGAAGGCATTGAGAGCGTTGATTTGTAGCTCCTGGAATCAGACGCAACTGGTCAGACCCGTGCGCATGTGTGAGAACCGAGAAGTGAAGCATTACTGGTAAGGCTGCTGGTATGTTCCATTAGTTGACATGAATGTGCAACGACGGTTTGAAATTCCATTAGTTGGTATGTTCTCAAACTTTGTGATTTCATAAACTGAAGCATCACTGGTAAGGCTGTTGTATAATGTTTGTTAGAGAATTGAGTATCATGGAACTTACAAATAAAAGCAATAATACCTTGTTAGAGAATCTAAATCATCATCAACGTCGTCAACGGGCATGGTCAACTGTCGTCAGCGGTTGAACGGCCTTCTCCCGATTCACATTGGCCTACATTGAATACAACAAAGAATGACCACTAATTAGTTGAATGAGAGTAACTTCAAGTTTGACAATCGATATGTATAAGCTTATAAAACACCTGTGTGCATCGGAGTGAAACTCCTTTTGCGAGTACATTCTTACTATTGTTTGTTAAAGTCTTAAAGATCATGCATCATTATTACAACCTCGATAAGACTGGTGAAATGAACCTGAAAAAAAAACACACGTCAGTTACACGAAACGCGTGGGCAAAAAAAAGAAGATCATACTCGTTTCCTATTATGTCAAGTGGTGCACCATTTGGAATCTGCACAGGATTTATCAGTTTAGCTATACACGTGAGAATATCTTCATTACTGATGAATTATTGGAAATCTCCTTGCTGGCAAAACTCGTTTCTCAAAAACCGATTGGTGTTCCTGTGGCGTCTAACGGCACACCACCACTAACATGAGTTATGCCGACCCAATGCTCATCTATCGTCCATTTGAATCCACCACTTCTGAGACCCTAAATCCCTCTATTGCCTACTGATAGATTATGCAATAATTTTTTTGCCAAAACTACTAAAACCCATATGAATATCAAGATAGAACTTACATATACCTACAAACCTCTCTCACATATCAATCCCCAATCATCACTGGTCTTTTTCTTCAACCCGACCATGTTGTTTGACTGTCAACTTTCGCATACCTACATATAGAAATTTCATTATGTTGCAAACAGTGGAAAGAAAAAGTATTGTTTTAATTGTAGGTGGAAGCATGATATACAACCTTTACTATTTTTTGAATTGCCACTTCCTGGTCAACACATCTAAATCCCAAACACTACAAAACTGTTTATCTGCAGCAGCAAAGCACAATAACCATAAAATAGTTTCAATAAGCAATCTCAAAGACCTACACGCCCAAAAATATGCTAGATTTAACATTTTTCATACCATTACTTCATACTTCAAAAGTCAATACATTTAAATTGCATTTTTAAACTTAAATCATGGAATACCAACGGAATACCTGCTACACCGCCGCCGTCAAGACGGCCACCTCGAGTCAGCCACCTCTTCCTGTTACACATATTTTTTATAACAATCTTTAACAAATAATATATAAAGTATTAGTCTTTAATATTGAAATCTCAAGAACTGAAAATGTTTGACCTCAATGTTTTTCTCAGTCTCAATTTCTGCAACACATGACCAATACCAGGCTCTCTACAATAAAGAAGAAAATAATAGTATGTTAACAATTGGCATATCCCCAAATCAACGAAACCCCCAAATGAACAAAACCCCCAAAACAACGAAACCCTAATTTGAAAAAAAAAAATTAAAACTAAAAAAAATACCTCAAATAAATCATGAGTTAACCAAAACTAAAGCATAAAGAGTAAAAATAAAGAATACAAATAAAAAAACTTACATGGTTGAAAAGAGATATCTTGAGCATATGTTAGCCGATCAGCGAAAAGATGGCAACTATTTGTGTGGCTTGAGATTGTTCGGTGTTGTTCTAGCTTGTTCTTGCAACTACCTCATATAATAATAAGGTGGGTACTGGGTATGGGTATATGTGAAGATGATTGGGCAAGATTCACCGGGCCAAAGTAAGCCCAAAAAAAATGGCGGGAAACCCAGACGCAAAACGACCGCGTTTTCTAGCTCCCTTAATATATACTTATTGTATTAATGGATTTGTTAAAAAATTCAATGTATCAATGTATTAGTTTTTTTTCAATGAATTTGTATCAATGTATCAATGTATTAGTATTTTATTATTTTTTTTTTTGTTTATGTAAATATAAATATATTTTTTAATGTACCCGATTTACCTAGTGGTCCCGTGTATTTGTTAATGTAAATAAATTTTTAATGTACCTAATGTATATAAAAAAGGTGCACATGTATAAAAATAAAAGCTAAAAAAATTCAAAAAAAGTTGACCACATTTGGATTTTAATTCTCTAAAATACCCTTGAAACTCTATTTAATTACTTTAATGCTACTAATTTAATGTTAATCTCATCTAGCACCAATTAATAGATCTAACGGTCCATATTGGGTCTTACTTTTAGAACTTTAAGCTTGATCTCACATTATCCCTCCCCTATATATATATATATATATATATATATATATATTGTAGTTGTGTAACTTGTTCGTCATGTTCGATTATGTTGATTTTTGAAGTAAGGCCTAACGTACGTGACGTTCATTATCTACTAGTTAAATGGTTCGAGAAAATTTAATATAACGTTAATTTTAGTAACTTGGATGATTTAACTAGGTTCGCATTATTAGTTTATTAGGATTCATTTTTATACTTCATTAGTTTAGAATAATGTATCTCGTCAAATTTGTCTAAGTAAGGTTCAAGTTTGATATACCATTCCTATTTTTTATTAGTGACGTTGATATTAATTGACTCAGTTTTAAAATAACAAATGTAAATGTCAATATATATATATATATATATATATATATATATATATATATATATATATATATATATATATATATATATATATATATAATTCCCCGACGTGTGTCATTGCCTAAACTTAACATGTGATTGGTTCGTTGTTATCTCACTTGAGTTCCATATTTCCAACTACACATGTGAGTATAAAGTTTATATTTCATTTGCCGATAGTATGTTCTACCATTTGTGAAATCGTGAATTATCTAAATGATTCAATTATCGTTGTCGTGTTTTATATTACGGCTATTCAAGTTCTATGTGCGTATATGCTAGTTCAAGTGAAGTTTCATTTTCTAGTTCTTGTTAGTGACATTATTATCGGTTGATTTAGTTTTAAAATGTCAAGTATCGGTGTCAAGTTGTATACTTGCCTATACGTATTTGATTTTGTCGTTAGTTCATTCGAGTTTTAAATTGTAACGACAAGTGTATATAAACTTTTGTACTTCTTAATGTACATTCTATGTTTTACTTGGTATAAAATTGTAAGGTGATATCTAAGTGACAAGTTACTAATTAATGGTCCATTTATTTTAGTAGTCGAGTTTTAAGTTGCGACAGTTCGAGTTTACATCAAAGCTGACCGGATCTAAACACACGAATTATGTTGGAGATACTTTGAGTATATACTTAGTAGCACGCGAAATTTACTACCAAGTACTTAGAAGATTTAGTGTTTGGTGATTGTATGTGATTGTATGAATGTAACAATAAGAATGATAACACACAGTTTAACCAAATGATTATAGCTTCAATATATTACGAGTGATCTTTGAATATCACAAGAATTACAATGAAATCGTAAAGCTCTATCAATAATGCATGTATGTAAAACTTAACCTAGGATCTCCTTTTATAGGACAAGGAGTCCTTTACAAGTAAACCATCTATCGTATAAATCTATATTAATAAGATATACATTACATCTTTTCCATATATATCTTCACACGACTTTCATCTTTATCTTATAAACAGTACTAACTCTTCTACCAGCAGTACTAACTGACTTAGTACTGATAGTGTATTCTTAAACTATCTTCAGCAATACTAATTTATGTATGAGCAGTATCAACTGTTAGTTTATTTCCCAACAATCCTCCCCTAAACTTATGATTTCTGTGTAAATCAATAAGTTTTTCGAATTAAACTCCAATGTTGATGATGGGGTGGATTCTTTCAAACACTTATCTTCAATCTTGAATCACTTGAGAATTTTCTTCACATATAAGCTTTTGAAGGAACCATAACAGTAAGTACTCCATTAAAATCTTCACAATCTTCACAATTATCTCTGATTTTGAGTTGATATCCTCCCCTGAGTTACATAATCATCTTTAACAGCAACGAATTCCTCCATTGTTTGAAAGAATCTTCACCATCACATTATCTTGAACATATGACATTCGAGCTCAGCTACCAATATGAAAATTTGTACAAGTTACCATCAATTCAGTTGTTTAGTGTCAAACTGCTCTCAACACTTCCAGATGTGTAACCTTCTGAGAGAGGTGAATCATAGAGCATAAACTCAGTATGAAACCAAGTTTGAACCATCAGTACAAACTAGTTGAAACTAGCAGTACAAACTGTTTAGCAAAATTTTTCAGAGATTAGGATAAACTCAATGTGGAGATGAAAACATTTTTGTCCACTTATAGTTTTTAGCAAACTATCAGCTATCAATGGATTTGATATGTCTTTACCAATAGCCGTTTGCTTTGGACTAGTCAACTCTTTACACTTAGATATGGTGAGTTGATGACCATCCAGTTTTTGGTAAACTGTCAACCATGAACGGATTTGATTAGTCTTTACCAGAAACCGTTTGATCTGGATTAGTTGATTCTTATGTGGATTAGACATGGTGAACCAATTACCATTTGTTGTGTGACAAGCTTTCACACCTGACATTTCAAACCACCATACTTTCCAAAGCACAATCCATAGTAAAAAGCGTTCTTAACCTAAAATGTTAGTCCAAAACCAAAGAAAACACAATACACAATATTTTCTTTTAACAATTATCACAAATGACTAACAAATTTCCATAAGCAGTATCTAAAAACAATCAAGCAGTACAAACTATACAAATAGCACAACTAGCAGTACAAAAACAAAAACACTTAGACATTAATCTTTTGAAGGATTAAGCATGCCAATACCTGTTACCAAGTACTGAAACCTTCCTACATCAAAACCTTTTGTTAATAAATCAGCAAAGTTGTCATCAATATGTATTTTAACAACTTTTACTAACCTCTTTTCAACAGAGTCTCTTATAAAATGATGTTTAATTTCAATGTGTTTAGTTTTTTAATGTTGAACTGGATTTTTAATAATACACAACGTACTGCTATTGTCTATGTGTATAATTATGTTTAAGAAATTGTACCCATAATCAAGCATCTGATTTTGAATCCAAAGAACTTGAGCACAACAACTTGCTGCAGCCACATATTCAGCCTCAGTAGTAGAAGTGGCCACCATAGTCTGCTTCTTACACTGCCAAGAGATCAATCTACAACCCAAGAATTGACAACCACCTGTTGTAGATTTTCTATCCATGCTAGCACCAGCATAATCAGAATCTGAGAATGCTACCAGATCAAATGCAGACTCTTTAGGATACCATAGACCTAAGTTAGGTTGACCTTTAAGGTATCTAAAGATTCTCTTAACAGCTGTTAGATGAGACACTTTAGGATTGACTTGGAATCTTGCACAAGCACAAACTGCAAACATAATGTCAGGCATGGATGATGTGAGATACATCAAAGACCCAATCATAGATCTATACATGTGCACATCCATATCTTCACCACTGTGATCTTTTAATAACAAATGTGTCTCCTTATCAACAGGTGTGCTAACAACCTTGGCATCTGTGAATTGAAATTTCTCAAAATTTCACCAACATATTTATCTTGAGAGATAAATATTCCATCTGGCTTCTGCTGTACTTGAAGTCCAAGAAAGAAAGTAAGCTCACCCATAGAGCTCATATCAAACTAATCTTTCATTAATTGCTCAAACTCTCTGCACATTTCTTTCTTTGTAGAACCAAAGATGATATCATCTACATAAACTTGAACCAGTAGTATATCACCCTTGTTCTTCTTGATAAATAGAGTTTGATCAATTTTACCCCTATGGAACCCATTCTTCAACAGATAAGTAGCAAGAGTCCCATACCAAGCTCTTGGAGCTTGATGCAATCCATAAAGGGCTTTAACCACCTTATAAACTTTGTCAGGATGGTCTGGGTCTATAAAACCTGGAGGTTGAGAAACATAGACCTCCTCATCAATAGTACCATACAGAAAGGCACTCTTCACATCCATTTGATAGACCATAAAACCCATAAAGGAAGCATAAGCAAGAAATAGCCTTATTGCTTCAATCCTGGAAACAGGAGCAAAAACCTCCTCATAATCAATCCCTTCTTCCTGAGTATAGCCTTGAGCAACCAGTCTTGCTTTGTTCTTTATCACAATACCCCTCTCATCCTTCTTGTTCCTGAATACCCACTTTGTACCAATCACTCTCATTCCTTTTGGTAGATCAACCAGAACCCAAACTTTCTGAATTTTGAATTGAAGCAGTTCTTCTTGCATTGCCTCAACCCAAATTGATTCTTCTAAAGCCTTTAGCACATTCTTGGGTTCTATCTGAGATAGGAAACATACAAACATACACTCATGCTCATCTTCATGATGTTTTTCCTCATAAACAACACTAAGAAAGCCATGATGATCTGGATCTTGAATCTGCCTTCTAGTCTTTACTCCAGATTGTACATCTCCTATGACATTGGTAAGTGGATGATTTCTGTGAACTATTGTTTGAGGAGTAGAAGGAGCCTCGTAGGTGATAGGCATATTGTGCAGACCATCTCCAAAGAAATCAATATCATCATCTTGTTGAGCAGTAGTAACTGGTGAAGCAAGAATAGGTTGACTTGGTTCAGCAGTAGAGGCATTTGGCTCAGCAGTATGATTATCTGGCTCAGCAGTACTAACTCCATTTGTACTGCTCTCAGGAATATCTGTTTCTTTTCCAGCTTGTCCATTGTTAGCAGCATCATTCTTCTCTCCATTAGCATCCCTTGAGGAAGAATCAGACACTGGACTATCCTCCATAATTGGCATCAAAATATACTCTTCATCATCTTCTTCTGAACCTGCATCATGGTTAGTATTTGTACCTGTAACGGGCACATAATTCATAGAATCTGACAGCATATCAAGATCAAACAGCCAATCAGGACCACCACCTGCAACATTAGGAATATTCTCCTGAAATTCTATGTGCAGATTCTCCTCAACATGTTTAGTGCTTTTATTGTACACCCTAAAAGCCTTACTGTTCAGAGAATAACCAACAAAGAAACCTTCATCAGATTTCCCATCAAACTTTCCTAGTTGGTCTTTGGTATTCAAGATAGTAACATGACAACCAAAAGGTCTCATGAAGCTTAAGGCAGGGGTTCTACCTCTAAAAAGCTCATAAGGAGTCTTATTGTAAGGTTGCACTACCAGAACCCTATTCTGAACATAACAAGCAGTGCTAACTGCTTCAGCCCAAAATGAAATAGGTAACGTAGAATCTGCTAACATTGTTCTAGCAGCCTCTATTAAGGTCCTATTTTTCCTTTCAGCTACTCCATTTTGCTGGGGGGTTCTAGCCACACTAAATTCCCTCTTAATACCTTTTTCTCTGCAAAAATCATCCATAACCCTATTCTTAAATTCTGTTCCATTATCATATCTGATTATTTTGACTTTCTTATCAGCTAGGTTTTCTACCTCAACAATAAACGACTTAAGGATTTCACTAGTCTCATCCTTAGTTCTCAGAAAGAAAACCTAATAAAACCTAGAATAATCATCAGTAATAACCAAACAATATCTTTTAAAATTCAAGCTATTCACAGAAGTAGGACCAAACAAGTCCATATGCAGCATATATAAAGCTTGAGAATTTGAGTTATGAACCTTGGGCTTACAAGAGGCTCTGTGTTGTTTACCCTTAAGGCAAGAAACACAGGTTTAGTCATTTTGAAAGATCTTGTTTGGTAAACCTCTTACCAATCCATTTTTAGCAATTTTGTTAATGGTTTTAAAATTAACATGACTGTTGATGCAAATAATGTTCTAAAATCGTTATTTATATCTTTCGATTACTTCACGTTTTGAGGATGACAAAATGTGAACTCACGTTACGTTAAAATTAACGTTAACAAGTTTTTAATCGGAAGATCCCGTTTCTACGCAAATCACTCTTGAACAAAGTTACAACTTGAACTAGTGATCAAAGAAGTGAATTCATGTTTTGAAAATTCACATTTTAAATGGGACAAAACATTTTTTCAAAAATACACATGACAAATTATTTTTGAAATATTAAGAAATATTTTAATGGAAAAATAAGTTTGAATATCACAACAGCTATTTTTCCCCCCCAAAATCAGCTCCAACCTTCCCCAAATAAGTTTTCACCAGAAAAGACAAAATTTGGAGCGTCCTAGTCTACCACGGCTCCACGGTACCGTTAAATTTAACGGAGCCGTGGGTCATTTAATGGAGCCGTCCGTACCATTTTGAATTGTAACGTTCAGATTTTCTTTGCCTATAAATACCCACCTCTTTCACAGTTTTAGGCACCCTTCACACACAGAAAAATCCCTTAGTAAAATCCTCTCACACCTTTCACTTCTTAGGGTCATTTAGATTAGTTTTTCTTTGTTTCAAGAGTGATCCAATCATCCTTCAAGTGATCCTCTTCATACCTCTTCACTAGCAAGAGAAGAACACAAGTATCCAAGTTGATACAAGGTGTTGTCATCCCTCTTCATTAGCAAGAGAAGAACTCAAGTAATCAAGAAGATACTAGAGTTATAGTTGATAGATTTTTGTAACTCTTGTTACAACCTTGTTGTGTCTTAGCATACATCAAGTTTATTTTCTTTTTGTGAGTGAGAGTGAAGATCAAGTGTGATCTATAGAGATAGTGAACATCTCTTGAAGCCATTGGGCTTGTGTGATTGATCAAGAAGATCAAGGGTCATTAGGTTAGTGTTAGTCGAGTAGAGTGAAGTGAGTGTTGATCATTGTGATCGTGTTGAGATCTTGGTGATCTCTTGAAGCCACTGGGCTTGAGTGTTTGGTCACGTGGACCTTGGTAGATTGGTGCTAGCTAAGATTAGCACTCGACATCTAGCTTAGTGTCGGTAATAGGATAAGCGACGTGTACGGTTTTCTCCGCCTTAAGGGAGGTTGTTGACATAGTGCTTGAAACTCTCGAGTGTGGTACTCGGGGAGTGGAGTAGGGCGAAGAAGAGCTTCGTAGCCGAACCACTATAAATCCTCTGTCTCGGTTTGATCTTTCCAACTCCACTCTCTACTTTTATTTGTTATTATTACTTAGCTTAGTGTGTAGTTCATATTGGTGTTGATTGATTACACATAGAGTTTGAATCAAAGTTTCCAATAACCAACTTTTAAAATAAGATTTTTAAAAGAAGTTTTTAAACCGGTAAACTATTCAATCCCCCTTCTAGTTTCCCACAATTGGTATCAAAGCCACGTCAGTCAAGTTTTTAAAGTATATTGTATTTTAAAGCTTGAACCGATCAATGGATTCTGACAAATATCTAGAAGGGCAATCTATGCAAAGACCACCACTTTTCGAAACCGATTGTTTTATTTATTGGAAAACAAGATTCGAAACGTATGTGAAATCAAAAGACATTGATCTTTGGCATGTTATTACCGAGGGTGACTTTCAACCTATTCAAAAGAATCCGGAAACTAAAAAGGATGAAATAGTTTCTTATGATAAACAAAGTGATGAACTTAAAAGGAAATTAGCCAAAAATAATGAGGCTAAAATGATGATTTATAATGCTTTGCCTAAAAAGGAATTTGAAAGAATTTTTATGTGTAATACGGCAAAAGACATTTGGAAAACTTTGTTAGTCACTCACCAAGGTAATAACCAAGTCAAAGAGAACAAGATAGATCTTCTTGTTCAACAATATGAACAATTCTCCATTTCGGAGGATGAGTCAATAGATAATGCTTTTGCTAGATTTAATACTATTATCACTAGTCTTAAAGCTCTTGATGAAGGTTATTCTAGTAAGAACTATGTTAGGAAGTTTCTTAGAGCTCTACATCCTAAATGGAGAGCAAAGGTCACCGCCATAGAAGAGTCAAAGGACTTGGCGGCATTGTCACTCGATGAACTTATAGGAAACTTGAAAGTTCACGAGATGATAATTAAGAAAGACTCCGACATAGTCAAAGGCAAAGGCGAGAGAGTTAGATCTCTAGCATTGAAAGCCAAGAAGGAGTCTAGTGATGAGGAATGTTCGAGTTCCGATAGTGAAGATGAGGAATATGCACTAGCGGTTAGGGATTTTAAAAAGTTCTTTAGGAGAAGAGGTAGGTTCGTTAGGCAACCTCGTGATGAGAAGAAGACATCACAAAAGAACCATGTTGAAAAGAAAGGGACAAGTGATAGGAAATGCTTTAGATGCGGAGATCCTAATCATCTCATAGGAGAGTGTCCCAAGCCACCGAAAGTCAACAACCAACGAGCTCTCATAGGAGGCGCCTGGAGTGATAGCGGTGATGATGAAGAAAAGAAGCCCAAGGACGAAACGTGTCTAATGGCTCATGCTTCAAATGAGGTACGTTACAACTACCCTGATTTCATAGATGATAATTCGTCAATAGATGATAACAAACTAAATGACGAACATAATAATCTATGCAAAATTGTCTCAAAAATGTTAAGTAGAAACAAATTACTAAAATCAAAATTGCATGAACTAGAAGTGAAAATGTTAGAACTAAAGAGTCAAGTCAAAGGACTTGAAAGATATAAAGAATTAGACATAGGATGTGAGTCATGCAAGAATCTTAAAGTAGAAAATGAAAAACTCAAGGAAAACAAAATTAGAATTACTAGCTTTGAAAAGGAAACAGAAAATGCTTTGATAGATAAAACCAATCAAGCAGAATCTGTTAAAATCTCAAACTCTGTCAAAAGTCCAGACGGCACCACTAAAGGTACCGACGGCTCCATTAAAATTAATGGAACCGTGGTACCGTCCGACTCTGGAGACAGAACTGAGTCAAATTTCAAAAATAAATCAAGTCCTAAACCAACTCACATTGTTGTTAATGGTACAAAGGTCTCTATTGCTAGTATAGAGGAAGTTAAACGATTCTACAAACCTATGTCAAAACCCAAACCTAGATTTGTAAAATCTGACGCTAGGTCTAAGACTCCTCCACCTAGAAAAACAAACACTCCCAAACCTCGGTCAAGAACTCCTCTACCGAGACGTAACTTTAGAAGACAAAGCTTTCCAAGTGACTATCCCGTAACTTGGAATGACCGTCAACTACAAAGTTACTTGCCATGGGAAATTTGCCCACCATTTCAACATCCTAACCACATGCAAATGATGCATGGGATGTTTAATGCTAACCACTTTGGACCCATGAGTATTGGGGACCAAATGTTTGAATGTTTATCTTATGCAATAGATATGCTTGGGAATCGACTTGGAGCCTGACGAATGGGTCAAGGATAGTGGATGCACCAACCACATGACGGGCAACCGAAGTCTATTCTCATCATACAAGGCATACAACGGAGGTAATGTCACTTTCGGTAGCAAACTTAAGGGCAACATTATTGGCAAAGGTACGATCACTCAAAAGTCCCTCACTATTAGAAATGTTGAGCATGTAGATAACTTAGGATTTAATTTGCTTAAGCATTAGTCAAATGGTAGATAATAAGTGTAGAGTTATATTCTCTGAAGAGGGTAGTGAGATCATTAAGGATGGTAAAACCATAGGCAAAGGAGTTAGGAGAAATGGCCTATTTGTTATGAAAATAGGAAATAAGCCTCAGGATAGGATATGCTTAGCAACCATAGATGATAACTCCACTCTATGGCATAGGAGATTAGGTCATGCCAATATGCGTTTGATACAATCATTGGCATCTAAGGAGCTAGTTAGAGATCTACCTAAGATTAAGTTTGATCAACACTTTTGTGACGCATGTAAAGTTGGAAAACAAACTCATTCTAGTCACAAAGCTAAGAATATAGTCTCAACCTCTAGATGCCTAGAACTCCTTCATATGGACTTATTCGGTCCATCCGCCGTACGGAGCTACGGAGGAAACTACTACACCTTAGTAATAGTTGATGACTACTCTAGGTACACTTGGACTAGATTTCTTAAGAATAAGACTCAAGCCTTTGAGGAATTCGAGGTTTTTAGTAAGAAAGTCCAAAATCAACTAGGATGTACAATAGTTTCCATTAGGACGGATCATGGTCGGGAATTTGATAATGAAGTGCAATTTGGAGTATATTGTGATGCTAATGGTATTACTCACAATTTCTCAGCTCCACGCACTCCACAATCAAATGGGGTAGTAGAGCGGAAAAATTGTACTCTACAAGAAATGAGTAGAACGATGTTGAATGAACAATCAATTCCGCAAAAGTTTTGGTGTAATGCGGTGGACACCTCAACTTACATACTTAATAGGATTTTAATTAGGCCTATCTTAGGAAAAACCCCATATGAAATCATGAAAGGTAGAAAACCTACTCTTGATTACTTTAGAGTGTTTGGAAGCAAGTGCTTCATACTAAACACTAAAGATTACCTCACCAAGTTTGACCCAAAGTCTTACGAAGGTGTCTTCCTAGGATACTCCCAAAATAGTAAAGCTTACATTGTCCTAAATAAGGAAACAATGAAAGTCGAAGAGTCACTCAACGTGACATTCGATGAAAGCCCTCCTCCAACTAAGACATCACCCTTGGTGGATGATGACTTAGATGAGGAACAAGCCATTGAGGTTAATGGCAAGAAAACCTTAGATGATGACATTGAGGATGAAATAGTTGAAGTTGACGAAATTGTCAATGTTAAGGAATCTAAGAACCATCCTATTGAAAATGTCATAGGAAACCTAAACCAAAGAACCCTTAGGTCACAAGCTCAAAACAAAAGTAATTTCTTTTGTTTTATATCTACTGTAGAACCTAAGAATGTTGGTGAAGCGATTAAGGATGAAAGTTGGACACTTGCCATGCAAGAAGAACTTAATCAATTCACCGCCAACCAAGTTTGGGAGTTGGTACCTGATTCCTCCCAAACAGTCAACTATTTTCAACCAAGGATATTGGTCAACTAAAGTCGAACCGTAAGGGAGAAAAATGCAATTTAAATCCATGGGAGTTAAGTACATGAGTACAGAAAAGTGCATCCCCGGGTCGTTATGTCCCAACGAGGTGTGTAAAGTGTAATATAACGAATGTGTGTGCTGAAATGATATGGAATATACAAAAACCGGAATCTGATTGACTAACACTAGGAATGTGAATAGTCATAGCTCTGTCACAGCTGTATCGTTAAAAACGTACAATCAGAAACCTAAAAACGCGAAAGATTTACAAACGTACGTTTTAATTAAATTAAACGTAAACGTACAAAACGAAATAAAACAAACATTCCCAAAGAAGGAATTTGCATGCCTTAACGGCTTAAATGCAAATTAAATAAAAATAAAATAAATAACTATATTTACAAACTTAGTTAAAAGTTAAGGAAACCTAAAAACCTCGCGCGGGTTAATTAAAAATTACGTAAGTGCGCAAGTTAAAACGTAAATTTTATGAAATATAAACACTATGGGTACAAATCTATTTTTTACAGGTTCTATTAGACAAAAGAAAATTTTAGAAAAAAGATTTATATTTTTTAGATAATTATTTAATTTATTATGATTTAATTACTAATTTACAAATAAAAATACAAAATAAATACTAAAACTAATCTAAAAAATCTGAAATTTTTTATATAAATACTTTATAACATTACTGATTTAATAAAAATAATAAAGACAAAACAGCTTATTCGGATAAGCTATAATAAGCTGAAAAAGGAAAATAAGCTAAACGAAAAAAACAAGGTTAAATATAGCTGGTGCACAAGTTCTAACGGAACTGGTGCCCCAGAGCAGTTGGAAGGGGGTGTGTGTTATGCATGTTATACTAGCGAGAGGTCTAAGGTTCGAATCCCACACCCCACATTTTTGCTAAACTTTATTTTTTTGATTTTTCTTTTTACAAATATATTAAAATACTGAAAATATGAAACTTTAATAAAGACAAAAATTTTATAACACAAAAATAAGCTCAATGGAGCTTATTTACTCCAACAGTTGAGCTATTAAGCTCAACTTGGACTTAAAAACTGAAAAAAAAAACTTCTAATAAGCTATAAGCTACAAACCAAAGGTAAAATAAGCTTAGGATAGATTAGATAAATGTACAACTAGCCAAAGAAAAGAGAAAAGTAAACAAAATAAGCTACAAATAGAGCTTATGAGTCCAACAGTTAAGCTTTTGGGCTAACTGTTGGCACTCAAGCTCAAATCAAGCTTGAAATAAGCTTTTCAAAAGAAACAAAATATAAAACAATATTTGTACAAGCTTATGGACAGGAAACAAGTAAAATGGTACCAAAGAATTCACTGAATAAGCTCACATAAGCAAATAAGCAATTCCTTAGTACCCTTGTTCCAAACAACCCTAAAAGGGCCAACTAGCAGGCCTTGTGGGACCCACTATGGTGATTGGAAACCCAAAATGAAAGTTAATCCCAAAAGCCACCCAGAAGAGCTTTCTAAAAAGCCAAGGTTCAGCCCTTAGGTCCCACTAATAAGCACTAGGGGAGGGCATGAACTTGGGTAGTTTCTGTTGAAGACTGAATGTAAAGGGTGAGATTTGGAAAACTTTAAGGGGCAAGCAGCCCACCCAATTAAGCTATTAAGCAAAGAATAAGCATTGGAGCTTTGAGATGGGCTGGTGGGCTTTCCAAAAAGCCCAAGCTCAAGTATTTTGGTTCACATATGAGCTTGTTAGGGGCTTTTGAAAATAGCTTATTTCCCCTGATCCTCAGTGTATACTGAGTGATATGGGACAAACAAGAAGCTCTTAGCAGCCCTAGCAAATAAGCTAGGGCATGGAATTAAAACATTGGAACTTGTTGACTGGTTGATAAGCTCCTAAAAGAAACAAATTTCCCCAGCTAAGTCCCACTAATGAGCTTTTTATGAGCTTATGAAAGTGCTAGTTTTCTGAGTTTATTGGTAGTCTCAGAAAAGTGAATAAGTCAAAAGCTATTGCAGCCCTAGTGAATGGGCTGCAAAGGGAAAATTAAGGACTAGATCTTATACTTGAGTGGATAAGCTTCCTAAAAAGCTAAGACACACAAGCTTATGATCTCTAATGAGCTTTTAGGAAGCTTTTGGAAATGGTGTAAGATGACTGAGGACTCAGTCATCTGTTATGAGTGGGCAAACAAAAAGCTTCAATTCTAACTTATCTAATTAGCTTCAAAGAGCTCAACAAGCATTGAACCATTGAATATGGTTGCTTGGCTTTGTGAAAAACCAAGAATCACAAACTTTGGGTCAATGAGGAACTTTTTGTGAAGCTATGAAAACAACTCACTTCACTGTTTGCTTCAGTGAAGTGAGTTAAATGGAACAAGAATGTGGTGAATTAAGCTATCTAAAAGCTACTAAATGAAAAGACAAGCATACATATAACAAATAAGCCACAAGGGCAACACAAATATGCCAAGACCCCAGGCTTAGATCAATTCCATGAGCTTTTGCAATCTCATGGTTTTGACAGCCCAAACCTTTGGTGCAGGGCAAAAATTAGTACAAAGAAGCACATGAAAAAGCACTTAAGCATGGAAAATACAAAGAAGCAAAAATGTTCTAAGCAAGATGAGCAACAGAACTTTAAAACCCTAAAAGCATAAAGCATGAAACTAAATAACAAAAGCACAATGAAATTCCTAAGTTTATTCTAAAACTGAAAATATGAAAAATTGACTTTTACTAAGAACACATAAGTTGACTAATATGGAATTTAAACTTATTCTACTGACTAAATAAGATGTATTAAGCTATAATAACTTGAAATAAACAAAGATTTACAACATTTAAACACATATGCAAGATTCTAGGATCCACCAACCTCACAGTTCTCATATAGGGATCATCAAGTGTCAAATTGACTTTCTCACATGCTAAACCACTTGGTTAAGTTTCAACTGAGTCATATAGGCCATATAAAGAGTAAATCAAACAAGAACAACCATAAACACAGCCATTAACACAGTTTCAATAGCAAATCCAAACAAACCTTTAAATTGGACTGTCATGAAGTTTTCAAAGCATTAGACCATGTAAACCTATTCTATCAATTCCAGGGGTACCAAAGTGTCAAAATGGACCCTTTTAAGCTTAAACCAATAGTCACAAAGGTCTAAACCTAGGTTTCTCAAAAACAAGCTTATGGACAGTCAAATTGCTATTTCCAACCACAGGCAAATCCAAAACATACAAACCTAATATTAAGCTATAACATGACTAACAAATAGCAAATAAACAATAAAACATGAAAATCAAAGCACAAAAAGCACTGAAACAGTAAAAAGCAAAAATGGATAAAAATGAAAGCTTACAACTGAAATCCTGCTTGAAACTGAGAACCAAGGATCAGAAACCACTCCTAGCTTGTTGTCAACAAGCTAGAAACCAGAAAGCCATCCAGATTAGCTTCTATTCCCCCAGAACTCCTTATTGGATCACAGGTTGACTTTTATTGACTTTTTATTGATTTTTGGTATTTTCTGAATTTTAAGAACTAAGGTATGTTTTAAAGTTTCTAAAAGCTTTAAAGCTTTGTCAGGAGCCTAAGTGAGCTTAAAGAAGTCCATAAAACAACTACATAACATGAAATTAAGGTGACTTGAAAATTAAAGGCAATTTAATGGAAAACTTGAAACTGAAATGATACTTGAAATTAAACTGAAATTAAGGTTCATTACACTAATTTAATTAAGATTACAACATTAAAACATTAAAAGACTTGTAATTTAAAGAAAACATATTAAAACTATACTACACGACTAATGGCTAATCCAAAAGTAGTCTTCTCTTTGCCTCTCCTCTCTTCTTTATACCATTCTGAGTTCCCACTAGTGTCCTGGTCAAATCCCACTTTAATTCTTGGCCTTTGATTGACTGTAACTCATCTTAGCCATCAAACTTACTTTTGGCGCCAAAAGTCCATTTGATAGCTTGTAGCTGTTTTCTGAGCAATTAATGCATCTTGGAACTTGTGTGAAGTGGTGGAGAGTTGATAGACAGCTGGGGAAGACAGGTGGTGGTCAAGTGGTTGAAAACCACCACTGGTTTGTGACTCAGTGGTGTTGGAGGGAAAAAGGGAAAGGAGACGGGTCAAACCAATGTTTGACCCTGGGATATTTTATTAGGGTGAGTGGGTCGGGTTGATGGGTTTAGGGATTGGCCTTGTGTTTGTGTTGGTTGGTTTGGGTTATTGGATTCTTTGGTTTTATAGTAAAAAGGACAACGTTTGGTTTTGTAGTATTGAAGGACCAGTTGTAAGCTTCAATTATCTTAGGGAACCTGTTGTGCAAGCTCAATTTTCTTCAGACCACCTGCTAAGTTAGATAAACCAAAGGACCTATTTTGCATTTATTACAATTTAAAACACCCGAGGACCTTTTATGTAATTTTCCAAAGTTTGAGGGGTGAAATTGTAATTTCCCAAAAGTTATCAAAAAGGTTCCAAATTGTCATTCATGAATAGTACAAGGGTATATTTTATGTTAAATTCCAAGTTTTAAATACCCAGGGACTAAATTTGCCATTTTTGAAACTTGAGGGGTAAAAATTGCCAATTTGTGAAAACTTTCATCCAAGGATTATTTTGAACATGTTTGATTATCCAAGGACTAAAGTTGACTTTTCATTCATTTTAAACCTTCAGGGACTAGTTTTGCCAAATTATGAAACTTCAGGGACTGAAAATGACAATTGTGTAAACTTTGTGTGTTTTTCACTTGTTTTTCAATCTTTTGTACCTGAATCACATAAAAACACATTTTCATGATATTTGTACCATTTTGTCAGTCATTTGTGTGTTTTTGGTCGTTTTGTGGGTTTAATCAATACTAAATATATGTGTATTTAGACACATATCAGTACCTCCTCCTAGGAATCAAACCATCATAGGAACTAAGTGGGTGTTTAGGAATAAACTCGACGAAAATGGCGTCGTGACTAGGAATAAGGCAAGGTTGGTAGCACAAGGCTATAACCAACAAGAAGGAATAGATTATGATGAAACCTATGCACCTGTAGCTAGATTAGAATCTATTAGAATACTCCTTGCCTATGCGTGTGCCTTAGACTTTAAATTGTACCAAATGGACGTGAAAAGTGCATTCCTTAATGGTTATATCAACGAGGAGGTATATGTTGCTCAACCTCCGGGATTCGTTGATTTCGAATATCCGAATCATGTTTATAAACTCAAGAAAGCACTCTATGGTCTTAAGCAAGCTCCCAAAGCTTGGTATGATAGACTGAAAGCATTCTTGATTGAACATGAATATACCATGGGAGTGGTAGATAACACGCTTTTCACAAAGAAACGAGATTCACATCTCATCATTGTTCAAATATATGTTGATGACATTATATTTGGCTCAACTTGTCCAGAACTGTGCAATGATTTTTCTAAAATCATGCATGACGAGTTTGAGATGAGCATGATGGGCGAATTAAATTTCTTCCTTGGTCTACAAATTAAGCAAATGGAAGATGGTATCTTCTTTAATCAATCTAAGTATTGTAAGGAAATGCTTAAGAAGTTTAGTTTAGAAGAGTCTAAGCCCATGAAAACTCCCATGTCCACGGAAATAAAACTCACGAAAGATGAAGAAGGTGAGTCCGTGGATAACACTAAGTATAGAGGTATGATAGGTAGCTTACTATACCTCACGGCAAGTAGGCCCGACATCATGTTTAGTGTCTGCCTTTGTGCTCGCTTCCAAGAGGATCCCAAAACCTCTCACCTTGAAGCGGTTAAGTGTATCTTCCGATACATTAAAGGCACTATACACTTGGGATTATTTTATCCCAAGGGGACCGGTATAGAAACTGTTGTCTATGCTGACTCTGATCATGCGGGAGATTATGTGGATCGAAAAAGCACGAGTGGAGTTTGTACCTTCATGGGTTGTTGTCTAACTTCTTGGTTCTCCAAGAAACAAACGGCTCTTGCTATCTCCACTACCGAAGCCGAGTACGTAAGCGCCGGAAAGGCATGTCAGCAAGCACTATGGATGAAACAAGCCCTTAACGACTATAGCATATACTTAGATGATGTTCCCATTATGTGCGACAATAAAGGTGCTATTGACTTGAGCAAAAACCCTGTCCAACACTCCCGTACTAAACACATTGAAATTCGCCACCACTTCCTTCGCGATAATGTTCAGAAAGGAAACATTTCCATTGAGAAAGTTCCTTCTCAAGACAACATCGCTGACATACTAACCAAACCTCTCAAACGAGAATCCTTTAACTACCTCCGTCTAGGTCTAGGAATGATGGAACATATTCCATAAATCTCATAACTCTTGAAGTCATCCCGTGTATCTCGTCTAGTCAAGTTTAGGAACCCCTAGTCATAAGAATTTGTTAGGTACAAATTCTTTCCTTGTGTCATAAGATCTCACTAAAACAGCGAGACTTATTCGTCAAAAATCAAAATGGGACAGAAAACAGTCCCAGCAGATCACGGCTCCACTAAATGTGGCACGGCACCGTTAAATTTAACGGTACCGTGGAACCGTGCATCTGGAACATTTCGTATTTCAGTCCCCTTTTCCCACATTACTCATTCAAAACCCTCACAACCTCAGCAATTGCTGTCATAACCTAACCTCACAACCCAAAACTCAATTACACCTCTTCAAGATCATATTCAAGACATTGATTTCAAGATCTTCAATCATTTTACCCTTTTCAACATAATTTGTAAGTTTTCTCACTCTAATCTATCTTTAATTTTAAGTCTAGGGTTTGTTCATTGATGAAAACTGAATTGGGGATTTTCACCTTTTTCTAGGAATGTTTCAAAATTAGAAGTCATCAACACTAAAACACCCCAATTCCATCAATTTTAAAATCTCACAAAATTAGGATCATGAAATTATTCTTTTTCATGCATTGTTGATGCAAACTAAAAACACTTTCTCATGCATTCATGATCTCACAAATATTATTCGAATTACATAATCAATATGTACTCTTCGACATATTTGTTTGAGCTAAAGTGAAATCAGGAGTGTTTGGGTAATCTCATTATTTTTCTTTTGAGTCGAGATTACCGCACCTCCACATAGTCTGCATATAGGCACACACTAGGCACGTGTTGTATGCAACTGGTTTTATTCTAAATTTTTCTTAAAATTTTCTTATAGGACACAAAAATGTCTCATGAATATGATTTTGATCATCTCCTAACCGATACCTATACACCCGAAATCTCACGTGAACCCACTACACCCGGTAACCACATTCGTGCCTATGTCAATCTTGAAACCCGTCGGTTTCATGAAGGCCGTGTCGTTGATCCATCCCTAGTTTACCAACCGGGACATCAACACTTCCTTTAGAGCTATAGGATTCGATTGTCTACTCCACATTAACGAGTACATTTGTCCTCGCTTTGTGTTGGAGTTCTTCCGACAAGTTGAACTCGTACGTAACGAGGATCAATCCTTGTCACTTTGGTTTTTGGGTCAAAAACTTCAAATACGTTCTGACTCTTGAGCAATTTGCTCAAATCCTTAGAATACCCAATCATGGGCAATGTGCCTATACTGAAGATTGGTGTCTTGAGTCTCTCTTTCACTATTGTGAGGAGAATAGTCCGTACTGTTCGTACATACCCTCTCCAACCGAACTAACCAAAATCATCCGTACTCACCCTCACCCACATCCAACGAAAATTCGTTTGAAAGAAGTGCGTCATGAACTACTTTCTTGGGCAGTCATCCTGCGAGAAAATGTTCTAAGTCTCACAGGAAATCGTGAGCAACTCCCGGCGTGTTGTGCTCATATGATTTACTGTCTCTTAACCCAACAACCTTACAATCTTGCTTACTTCTTCGCTAAGCGAATTGTACATCTCAATGGTAACAAGAATAAATTGATACCTTATGGGATGTTCCTAACCCGTCTCTATAATCACTTCATGACCTTTCACCCTTACCTTCATGGTCCTCAATACTCCCTGTTCACACCTGTCATGAAACCCATAACCGAGTCATATGTCTCAACCATCCTCACTTCCGAATTCACCACCCACTATGCACCCTTTGATGATCCTATTCATGAGAATGAGACAAATACTCAAGACGAGAATGTGACAAGAAGGGGGAATGCTCAAGTCATAAGTAGTTAGGAAGAGATTTATGTCTCTCACTAGGGTTTATTACTAATAGATAATATTAGAAATTAATGCTCAAATTATCTATCATGCTTACATAAATGTTCTATTTGATATTTGGATGATATCTTATCTTGTTCTTTATGCTTGCATGCTTATGATTCTTTAAGTATAATGCATGATCATCTTTATGTGCTAGATGTAGCATTGTATGGATATATTAGGAAAATAAGTACCTAGTGAGTTGAGGCACTCTTATTTCCAGGAATTAGTTCCCCTAGAAAATATCCCCCTAGCTGCCCAAAACTAGCCTGCAAAGAAATTTTCGTGCCAACAGTGTCACGACACCACTAAATAGGGACGGCACCGTTAAACTTAACGGTACCGTGGGGTATTTAACGGAGCCATGACCCTATGTAACGGATTTTTCCTAATGCTCCTACTTCCCTATCACCCTAACCTCAAACCTACAAACCTTGCACCCTCACATTCACCCTAGGATTCCCCTCCTACACCATAGGATCAACTTTAATTCAAATTTCACCCAACTTGCCTATTTAAGGCCTCACCCTTGCAAGCTTATCTTGCACTTCACCTTCAACCTCCCATCACACAAACACCATGTCCTCCACACATGGTTCAACCTCTCAAATCTCCAAGAAACCTAGGATAACCGTAAAACCACCCTCAAAACCACTCTTTGTGGATCTCACAAGAGATGATGAAGCTATGACACCACCTTCCCAAGCCACTCCATACTCACCATCACCACCTTATGCACCATCTAAAACATCATCTACCTACACAACATCTTCATCATCCTATTACACCACATCATCAATGGAATACACACCATCTCCCTTCACCCCATTGGACAATGCCATGCCAATTTCACCTCCAACAACCCTACCACAATCACCATCTCCTATCATGGCACAACCCAACCAACCACATCCCTTTAAGTTACATAGTGCTAATTGCCTATGTTGTCTCCATAACCGTAATCTCATCTACTTCTTAAGAGACGAGATTCATTTCATGTTCTACTTTATAGAACATCTCTTGACACCTCCACCACCTCAAATGGGGCCCCAATCTCCACCACCTCCTAACCAAAACAACTAAACACTTGCTTGTTTAGTCCTCCACAATAACTCTTAGGACCCCTCTTGGAAATGAAGCTTGTCTCTAGTCATTAGGAATTTAGGCTTCTTGTTATCTTTCTTAGTGCTTTCTATGTAGTCATACATTACTATGACACTTGTTTGTTTTATGAATGAATGTTTTTATGTGGAGGTTTTTCCTTTTAAGGGATTGGTTATTTGTCACAAATGTGCTACTTGTTAGATATTGTATATTTGTCGTCTAACTTTGTTTTGTAGCACGATCCATTGCTCGATTCCTTTGTGTTCTCCAAATGAGGGGGAGTACACATCAAGGGGGAGCCTTAACCACCTTTTTGATTTGACAAAAAGGGGGAGAAATGGGAGTAAACTCATTAAAAACTTGTTAAAACTAATTTTAACCTAAAATGAGTTTATATTTTGTCATCATCAAAAAGGGGGAGATTGTTGATGCAAATAATGTTCTAAAAACGTTATTTATATCTTTCGATTACTTCACGTTTTGAGGATGACAAAATGTGAACTCACGTTACGTTAAAATTAACGTTAACAAGTTTTTAATCGGAAGATCCCGTTTCTACGCAAATCACTCTTGAACAAACCTTGAACTAGTGTATCAAAGAAGTGAATTCATGTTTTGAAAATTCACATTTTAAATGGGACAAAACATTTTTTCAAAAATACACATGACAAATTATTTTTGAAATATTAAGAAATGTTTTAATGGAAAAATAAGTTTGAAAATCACAACAGCTATTTTTCCCCCCAAAATCAGCTCCAACCTTCCCCAAATAAGTTTTCACCAGAAAAGACAAAATTTGGAGCGTCCTAGTCTACCACGGCTCCACGGTACCGTTAAATTTAACGGAGCCGTGGGTCATTTAATGGAGCCGTCCGTACCATTTTGAATTGTAACATTCAGATTTTCTTTGCCTATAAATACCCACCTCTTTCACAGTTTTAGGCACCCTTCACACACAGAAAAATCCCTTAGTAAAATCCTCTCACACCTTTCACTTCTTAGGGTCATTTAGATTAGTTTTTCTTTGTTTCAAGAGTGATCCAATCATCCTTCAAGTGATCCTCTTCATACCTCTTCACTAGCAAGAGAAGAACACAAGTATCCAAGTTGATACAAGGTGTTGTCATCCCTCTTCATTAGCAAGAGAAGAACTCAAGTAATCAAGAAGATACTAGAGTTATAGTTGACAGGTTTTTGTAACTCTTGTTACAACCTTGTTGTGTCTTAGCATACATCAAGTTTATTTTCTTTTTGTGAGTGAGAGTGAAGATCAAGTGTGATCTATAGAGATAGTGAACATCTCTTGAAGCCATTGGGCTTGTGTGATTGATCAAGAAGATCAAGGGTCATTAGGTTAGTGTTAGTCGAGTAGAGTGAAGTGAGTGTTGATCATTGTGATCGTGTTGAGATCTTGGTGATCTCTTGAAGCCACTAGGCTTGAGTGTTTGGTCACGTGGACCCTGGTAGATTGGTGCTAGCTAAGATTAGCACTCAACATCTAGCTTAGTGTCGGTAATAGGATAAGCGACGTGTACGGTTTTCTCCGCCTTAAGGGAGGTTGTTGACATAGTGCTTGAAACTCTCGAGTGTGGTACTCGGGGAGTGGAGTAGGGCGAAGAAGAGCTTCGTAGCCGAACCACTATAAATCCTCTGTCTCGGTTTGATCTTTCCAACTCCACTCTCTACTTTTATTTGTTATTATTACTTAGCTTAGTGTGTAGTTCATATTGGTGTTGATTGATTACACATAGAGTTTGAATCAAAGTTTCCAATAACCAACTTTTAAAATAAGATTTTTAAAAGAAGTTTTTAAACCGGTAAACTATTCAACCCCCCTTCTAGTTTTCCAGAATGACCTAGCCTTTTATGCCACAACATTGATTCTTCCAATGTGGCTTTTGCCACAAGGCAAGTAAGACCTTCTTTAGGAATAAGGTTGTTCATCTTAATACTGTATGTATTACCCTTTCTGGGAATTTTAAGCAAAACTTGATTTTCATCAGGGTGCTTGAAATCAGGAGAAAGAAAAAGGCAGTCAGTATCAGTAAAAAGAACCTTATTCTTTTTATCACATATCTGTGACACACTAAAGAGGTTGTACTTTAACTCTGGTACAAAATACACATTCTCAAAATCAAGATTACCAGTTTTAATTACACCTTTACCAGTAATCCTTCCTCCAACACCACCTCCAAAGATAACAGGTCCTCCATCTAGAGCAATGAAGTCTGAAAGGTATGAAATGTTACCAGTCATGTGCCTGGAACATCCACTATCTGAGTAGCCTCTGTCTTCTTCACCATTTGAAGGATGTTCCTGCACACAAAATAAAGGTTTTAGTGCCTTTTGGGGACCCAAACCATCACTGGCTTGGATCTGCCTTGTGCATCAATATGAGAAAGTTTATTGAAAGTCATTGATGCACCATTGGGTTTGGTAGATTTTCTAACCCAATGTGCTGAGGCCTTGACAGCATTGCCCCATTTACCCTTAACAACATTAAAATTCCTAGCCGTAGGAACTGCTTGTCTAACAGTAGAAACTGCTGACTTAATAGTACAAACTGTTGGCTTATTATGTTTAATATTAGGTACCCATTTCTAATTGGTTGATGTTGTTTTCTTGTTAAAGGGTCTTTTAACTGTTTGTGCATGATTTGAAAATTGTTTTGCACTGGTAACAGTTTGTTTGTTCTTAAACCATTTGTTTGGTCTAGCAGTTGGAATTGCTTTGATGCCAGACCTTAGCATAACTGCTTTGGGTGTCATCTTATGATTTGAATTAGGGTCAGTCAACCTTGTTGGACTATTTTGAGTTACCTTAGCATTGTTATTCCTATTCGCCATTGAATTCCCAAAAACCCTCTTTTCCATGGGTTAGAATCACAATAAGCAGCCAAATGGTCAAAACTTTCACAAACAAAGCATACTTTTATAATCATAACAAACTCATCATCCAATTGCTTAGATTTTGAGTGGTTCCAATTCCTCTGATTATCTTTAGAAACTGTTGATCTGTTTTTAGTCCTATACATCTCAGCATATTTAACATTTTTCCTAACTGGTTTTATGTTTTCAGTTTTAACTACCTTAGGAGCATGTTTAACTTCTACCTTAACAACATCTGGTTTAACCTTAACCTGATCATCCTCATCATCAGATGTCCAATCCTCAATAATTGGAGCATCTGAGTTTCTACCAGAAGACATCTTTTCCTCAGAGAGAGATTTATCACTAGCACTAACATAAGAATCCTCAGCCTTAACAAATTTAATAGGATTCTCACTAATTTTAGTACCATATCCAGGAAAATCCATATCCTTAAACTCTTCTAAACCTGTATGAGCCAAATCAATTCCTGGAGGGACAAACATTCCTCTATTTGGGGGTGCAACAGACTTGTAACCTAAACCAGATTTAGCTTTATTAAGTATTTGACTCTCTACTATTTTCTGTACCCCTTTTGATGTGTACTCTAGAATGTCAACACTTAACTTTATATTTTCTTTTTCTTTCTTAAGTGTCTCTAGTTCATATACAAGTCCACTCATCTTGTCATCTTTCAGTTGCAAATCTCTCTTTAACACAGCTATATCATCATTAAAGTTAGACTCATTCTTTCTGTAAAAATCAAGTTGTTCTTCCAAAACAGCTAGTCCTCTTTTATGATTAGACAGACTAAAATTCACTTGATTAAATTCTACTCTAAGATCATCATACTGTTTCTTAAGAGTTTCATAATCTTTTAAAGCATGACAAGTTTTTGAGCATTTTTGAACTATATGTACCTCAGAGTCTGAAAAGGCCATCAATGCAATGTTGGCTGGTTCCACTTCCTCTTCCACAAAGCTCTAATCAAAACCAGCTCCATCTACAACAACCATTGCCTTTGAGGAAGAAGTTTCTTCCACATTCACTGTCCTCCTATTCTGACTCTTGTTGTTTTGCTGTCTTGGGCTCCTACATTCCCTGGCAAAGTGCCCCATCTTGTGACAATTATAGCACTCCACCTTGGACTTATCATACCCAGCTATATCTCTTCCATTGAAGGTGATCTTGTTCCCAGTTCTTTGATAATACTTCTTAGCCCTAATACTTATCAAGGCCAACTGCCACTTTAAATCCATAGCTTCCAAATCATCTTCAACAATCTGAAGAAGGTCTTCATTGAAGATTTGAGACCCACCAGATTGTTCTGACACAAATGCATATATGGTCTCCGCAGTCAAGCCAGCAGTACTAGTTTTTACGCTAGCAGTGCTAACTTTAGGGCTAGCAGTATCAACTGCTTCAACATCATCAGAACTGTTATTGTTGGAAGATGATAAAAATGTTGTGTTTCCAGAACTAGAACTAGTGCTTCCACTTTTCTTCACCTTTTGTTCAACAATCTTGAGATTGTTGTACAGTTCATTCAATGTCATCTTCTCCAGCTCTGGTTTATTACTCCAAACCACAACATAAGTGTTCCATTCAGCATGTAGGCTATTAAGAAACTTCATGTTAAGATCTTCCTGTGGAATCATAATTTTTAACACAGTAAGTTGACTAACGATCCTTTGAAGCCTATTAAAGATATGATCCAAAGTTTCATTGCTTGATGCACTGAATATCTCATAACTCTGTTTAAGTAGAGTTCTTTGAGCCTTCTTGGTAGCTTTGTTGCCACAAAATCTCTCCACCACTGCTTCAAAAAGAGTCTTAGCAGTCTCATAGTAACTAAAGTTTAACACTTGATCATTAGGAATTGCCATGAGTAACAAATTCCTAGCCTTCTGATCATTCTTCTTCTTAATTTTCTCATCATTAGTCACTGGTTCAGTATTGAGCTTTGTGGTCTTGGAACCATCAGCATGTGTTTCCTCAGAAGTAGTCGGTTTGAAGGAATCACCATTGATAATGATAACTGATGCGCGTGATGTGTCGTTGCGGTTTAGCAGTTTTAATGCCTACTCAAGTTTTAAATTTATATTTAGCCGACTTATCAATAACACACACACTTAACGAGCAGTGTACCCGGTCAGTATGAATATAATGGTAAGTAGAGTGTCGATCACTAAGAGTGGAACGTATTATCTCGTTATTCTAATCAGTATTTTAATATCCTAACGCAAGGGGGTTTCAGCCTGAGAGACTGACACGATTTGTTTGCAATTAAATAATAAAATAAACCAATAGGCACGAATCAGCAAGTAGCACACACGTACACAGATAAATACTCGAGACAATAAGAGGGCTGTCCTTATGATTAAGTAGATTGTCACTTGTTTTATTGATAGCTTTATATGAAGTGTATGTAGTTAACCCTTTCTCGTTGGTCCTAATCTTATCGGCGAGTAAACCCTTAATGATTACTTATGTCTAAAAGTTATTCCTAAGTGATCAATTTAGTAATAACCGTGGGAGCCACATTATGTCCCGCAGTCAAATGCCCACAAGCCACTAATAAACACAGAGGTTATCAATGCACTAATAAGTAGTAACCAAAGACATCAACATATAAACTTTAATTGATGGGAAAGCAAGTATTAAAGGGAGTGCAATCTTTCGTTGTCACATTACACAAGCCACCAATCCTGATGAATTAAAGTTTGCTAACACAATAAAACAAAACTACTTAATGAATTAAATACATGCAGCACCTTCTTACAGCTCTTGTATCTTTGATTTGGGTGTGTCTTGTGCTGCCTCCTTGACTGAATTCGTCCTAGGGTTTTTTCCTGTTCGGTCTTCGAAACTCTGATAATGCCCCCGAAATTCGTCTGGCTTTGGGGTATTTATAGTTTCTGTCTGAGGGAAGATGCGGCGCATCTAAGGAGTAGATGCGGCGCATGTACTTAACTTCGCGTGGGGTCCAAGATTATAATATTCAGGAATATTCGTACACCGCCAGAAGATGCGGCGTAACTCCATGATTAGATGCGGCGCATGTCCTCTTGTATCTTGGATCGTATCTGGTGATATCTTGATAGAGATGCGGCGCATGTCATGAGTGAGATGCGGCGCATCTGGAGCAGATTAGTCTTGATCTTCTTCATTTCAGTAGACTCTTAACTTTATGCATGTTTTGCTCCTATTATTAGTCCAAAATCGCCAAGTTTCACCAAATGCTTGTTTTTACCTGAGAATTACAAAAGTAAATGATTAAGTATCAATCCTCATACATAATATAGTAAAACAAGTCAAATTAATAGGATAAATGATAGTAATAAAATGTACTTATTTGAGTTCATCAAATATCCCCCCACTTGAACTTTACTTGTCCCCAAGTAAACCTTAGAATTTCTTTTATGAAAATGTATCCTAAAAGATGTTAGGATTTATTTTTATATTTAAGCATGTATTCGTTTATTTCATAATCACACAACTAAACACTTAACGAATTAGAAGTAAAATAAAATAAGTCGATAAAATCAAATCTAATCGTTTAACTGTCCAGTCGTGACGAATATTCTATTATAAGCTTGGCAAGTATACACATCTCCACCACTAAAGCTAAGGAATAACAAGTCTAAAGCGGTAAAAAGGGTTTTTAGGCTTAAGGGTTAATTATTCTCTTTCACTATCGATCTCAAATTCCAGAAAAGGCGACAAAATCACAAATACATGATCGAATCCACGAACACGATACTTGCAATTGCTCAAATCCTTAACTCGAATAGGCTAAAGATAGGTCCAAACTTCAGCAATAATAATATATCAAAAAGGGCGACAAAATCATAAATACATAGCCGAATCCACGACTACGATACTTAAGATTGCTCAAATCCCTAATCTCAATAAATCAAAGGTTTGGTTGGGTAAAGAATAATGAAGGGCATGGATAACATTTGGGATATAAATTGGTGTAAAATGAAAAATAAACAAAACAAATAAATTAAAATCCTAAGTGTGGTTAATCACTATCCCAACCATCCCATGAATAAGACTCATATCATCGAATAACTCACGCTTTAACACTTGAAACACACGCTTTAGGTAGACACGAATTATACTCAACAAGATCTTAATCAAAGAATAAACCTTAATTGGCGTTCCCATAACTGCCAATTCCCATTCAATCCATAGATATAGTACAACAAATAGTGGTGATATCGACCACTTACATAACTTTACATAAGTTGGTTAAAACTAACTTCCAACTTTTCTTTCTTTCTTTTTCTTTTCTTATTTTTTCGATTTTTTTTTTTTTTTTTTTTTTTTTTTTTTTTTTTTTTTTAAATTATTAACTTATAAACATAGATGTGTAAAATTTCACCACATCACTACAACTTTCTTTCCGGATAATTTTTCCACACTTTTCATACTTTCAGAAATAATGGTAATAGTGAAAGTAGTAAACACACGAAAAATAAACTCAAAGATATACAATATTTACTTTCACTCCAATTGCATTGTGCAATTTCCCGACCTAACCAAAGATAATGAATTACGCACGCGAACACAGGTAATGTAAGGAAACACACTTTGCCTATAGCAATTAACCAACCACGGATTCTAATCTACAGGGTAGGCTAAGGTGTAAGGGTGTAACGAAACATTTTAAACATAGGTGTAAGAAACGAAAGGAATGGCTCTGAGTGTTTTTCTAGGGGTATCTTACTCTAAAAATGAGAGTAACAAAAGGGTTTATACGGGGGTTAACTAACCAGTGTAGTTAGCTAATAACACATAACATATAAAGGCCATTTGGGTGTAATCCTAGAATTTTACCAATTTAGACAAGTCATTCCAATTATATAAAATAATACTCATTATGGTGGTCTCGAATAGTATACAAGCCAAGTTCTAAAGTTTACAAGTCACCGGCACACTCATAGATTTGTGAATTTTGGAAAATCACAATTTTTGAAAATAACGTCATGTGTGCAGCTATGCAACTTAGATCTTAAACAAAAACATGCTAAAAAAATTTTAAGTTTGATATATTAAGCACATTTTAAGCATAATTTTTGAAAAAGTTTTAGGACAAGTAATTGTTAAGTGTTCTAATTCTCCAATCCCCCCACTTAAGTTAAACAACGTCCTCGTTGTTTGTATAAAAGGTTAAAAACTGGAAAATTAAAAGAATTAGAACAGAAAAAACTCCCCTGAGATTTGCTCGGTATGATCCTCCATTAGTATAAGAGCAAAAATCAACTTTTTGTGGATTAGAACGTTAAAGCTTCATACTTGATGTATCCACAGGAAATCCAGGAAACTATAATACCACCAACACTTTAAGATACACCTAAGATAAGAAAGGTTCAAGCTTGCATAATACATTAGTAGTTAGATAAAAATAAAACTTAAAAATTAAAACTGAAAATCATCAGGTCAGTCGATGCGCCGTATCTTATGGAAGAAGATACGCCGTATCGAGCCTGGAATTAATACGGATCAGAATAAAGATGCGCCGCATCCTTAACCAGGGATGCGCCGCATTGAAAAATAAACTGATAAATAGTTTTAAAGTCGAAAATAAAAATGCAGAAAAATAAAAATAAGATATGACCATTGCAGGAGATGCGTCGCATCTCAGAATTGAGATGCGCCGTATCCTCATGCGGGCCTGACTGACTCGACACAGAAAACAGAATAATTTAAAGATAAATCCGGGTTGTCTCCCGATAAGCACTTGTCTTTATTCCAGAGTCTTCAAGTTAGACTCACGTTCAGCTCATCAATAAGTCCTTGTCACGGTCCATCCTTCGTCCTTCATCCGAAAGATTTTCCCGTATATCTCTGCGACGTTTTCTTCCGTTCGACTTAATCTAGTATAACTCTTTGTCTTCACCGCAGTATATTCTTCATTAGGACCCAAAGAATATTTGATGATTTTAAATTTTTCAGAAATAATCATGGGTGGCTCATTGTAAGGAATCCCAAGTAGTTGACACTTTCTTTTGGTGAACTCTTCCTCGTCTTTATCAACAAACTTAAAATAAGGATCCTTAATCAAATAATCATCTAGTTCTTCAATCAATGACTTATCATTATTATCATCTTGAATCGCCTCCCATTCTCTTTCCAAATCATATTGTAACCGTCGACTAAGCTTCGTGAAATCATCAAACTGTTTATGCACCCATTCCCAGAAAGTAGTATCCGATGTTCCCTTAAGTCCTTTCAAGCGTTCAATTCTACCCTTTTCTTGCAAAGCCTCCGCTTTTTGTGGGCAGTCTTCAACATTATTGTACCACTCATAACCTTCAAAGGTTACATCGTTTCCAACCCGTTTCATCCCAATTATACTTCCCCCATTACAGGTTCCGTCACTTTTATAATCGCAGGTCGGCCAAACACTACTCCCGTCCTTGAAAACGAAGGGTGTACAGGTGTGATTAATGTGCTCAAATTCCCACGGTTTATCCCAAACCCATGGTACTTGGTCATTCCATTCATAGTACCAGGTGTTTTTGAAATCGTCATAAGTCTTAAATCCTGGTAGATCTCCAGTAAGCACATCATCGTCGACTTGAAGAAGGTAGTTAAATTCCTTGAACTGCTTGCACAAGGGTGTCTCATAATCGAACACATCAATGTCAATTCTGAAAAGTTCTTCAATGCCCTCATTGATTGTCGAATCATGAAGTGACGACCCGTAATCGCTTTCTACTTCTTCATCTTCTCCTCTTATCCAATATACCCATAATGCATCCTTAGTAGCACGATCCATGCTCTTATGGTTATTAAACTTACT
Organism: Artemisia tridentata subsp. tridentata; assembly: GCA_021014915.2. Lineage (NCBI taxonomy): Eukaryota > Viridiplantae > Streptophyta > Magnoliopsida > Asterales > Asteraceae > Artemisia > Artemisia tridentata. The sequence goes on along the minus strand of CP139509.1, from coordinate 53,160,336 downwards.
AGCCAACCATTCTGAAAAATCAACATCGTGAGGATCGTGGTTAACGTCAAAGCAAACCTTTCCAATCATATTCTTTTTTATCTCCATGAACTCGTTAAATTGCTTCTTAAAACTCCGAGTCAACCATGAAGTCATAATCTCCCTGACTTCATTTGCAGGGGCAAATTCCGGACTACCATATTTGAGTTCTAGCCAATCATTGAGGGAGAGGTCTATCAATCTTACCAATCTCCCATGAAATAGTAACTCCGCCAAAGCATAATTCATGTCATTATCCTGATAGTTCTCATTCAATCCCCAGTACTGTTCGGAATAAGGCATGTAAGAGATTTGGGCATTGCCTCCACCACAGCTTTCGTTGCTTGAATCCATGTATGCAAGATAGAATTTCCCATCATCTTCTTCGATAGTAGTCCAGTTCAATCCTTCGGCTTCAATGATAGGCCATAAGAGCGACAATTCTTCTCCAGTGTACCTCACAAATACATCATAAGAGAATACCTCTTTGTCAATGTTGCATAAACGCATGAATTCCTTAAAAGCAGCTTCAAGAGGAGTCTCCCAAGAGAATAAATCTGCATCGATCATGAGTACATTGAATGAATCTGAAAACAAGCATTCCTTAGCAAGATATCCGTTAACTGACATGTCTTCCATAGCAAAATCTGTCATCCAAGGTAAAATCATCAGTAGGATTTGTTCGCTAGAAGAGAAATTAATGAATATAGAAACTGATATATGAATACAAATAGCTGATATCTGCAGACGATGCGCCGTATCCAAAAAGTTGGATACGCCGTATCTTAATACGTTAAAATTAAATCAGACTTTATTCAGAAAATAGATACGCCGCTTTAGAATTTAAGAATGCGCCGTATCGAATTAATTAATCAAAAATCAGCTTATCTAATTAAAATTAAATGCGTCGTATTAACGAAAGTTAATGCGCCGTATTTTCGTTACGTTTAAAAATAAATATCGATTTTTGATTCAGAAGGATGCGCCGTATCGATATAAATCGATGCGTCGTATCTGTTTAATAATTCGCAAACTGTTTTTAATTAAAATAATAGATACGCCGTATCTGCGAAAGCAGATGCGTCGTATGGCGTTAACGTTCAGAAAAAATTTTTTTTTATCAAAAACAGATACGCCGTATCTGCAAAAGCAGATGCGTCGTATTACTTTATCGCTTTTTGAAAAAAATTTCATATTAAAAACAGATACGCCGTATCTTGGGGAAAAGATGCGTCGTATCGAATTAATTAAACGCGTTGTATTTTTAAAAATTAAACGCAATACGCCGTATCTGAGAGGTCAGATGCGCCGTATCGTTTGATTTAGCACAGTACAACGATAGCAGAACAGAAAAATACGAAAAATAAAAATCAAAAAACACACGAAAATAAAAACAAATAAAGCAAACAAATAACACAAAACAAATAACACACAGTACAACAAATATGCAAAATAATACAATGATGCAATTAATCTAATAAAAAGAAAAACCTAATTAAAATACTAATCAAATTAACAGATAATAACAATTCACTCCCCGGCAGCGGCGCCAAAAACTTGATGCGCGTGATGTGTCGTTGCGGTTTAGCAGTTTTAATGCCTACTCAAGTTTTAAATTTATATTTAGCCGACTTATCAATAACACACACACTTAACGAGCAGTGTACCCGGTCAGTATGAATATAATGGTAAGTAGAGTGTCGATCACTAAGAGTGGAACGTATTATCTCGTTATTCTAATCAGTATTTTAATATCCTAACGCAAGGGGGTTTCAGCCTGAGAGACTGGCACGATTTGTTTGCAATTAAATAATAAAATAAACCAATAGGCACGAATCAGCAAGTAGCACACACGTACACAGATAAATACTCGAGACAATAAGAGGGCTGTCCTTATGATTAAGTAGATTGTCACTTGTTTTATTGATAGCTTTATATGAAGTGTATGTAGTTAACCCTTTCTCGTTGGTCCTAATCTTATCGGCGAGTAAACCCTTAATGATTACTTATGTCTAAAAGTTATTCCTAAGTGATCAATTTAGTAATAACCGTGGGAGCCACATTATGTCCCGCAGTCAAATGCCCGCAAGCCACTAATAAACACAGAGGTTATCAATGCACTAATAAGTAGTAACCAAAGACATCAACATATAAACTTTAATTGATGGGAAAGCAAGTATTAAAGGGAGTGCAATCTTTCGTTGTCACATTACACAAGCCACCAATCCTGATGAATTAAAGTTTGCTAACACAATAAAACAAAACTACTTAATGAATTAAATACATGCAGCACCTTCTTACAGCTCTTGTATCTTTGATTTGGGTGTGTCTTGTGCTGCCTCCTTGACTGAATTCGTCCTAGGGTTTTTCCTGTTCGGTCTTCGAAACTCTGATAATGCCCCCGAAATTCGTTTGGCTTTGGGGTATTTATAGTTTCTGTCTGAGGGAAGATGCGGCGCATCTAAGGAGTAGATGCGGCGCATGTACTTAACTTCGCGTGGGGTCCAAGATTATAATATTCAGGAATATTCGTACACCGCCAGAAGATGCGGCGTAACTCCATGATTAGATGCGGCGCATGTCCTCTTGTATCTTGGATCGTATCTGGTGATATCTTGATAGAGATGCGGCGCATGTCATGAGTGAGATGCGGCGCATCTGGAGCAGATTAGTCTTGATCTTCTTCATTTCAGTAGACTCTTAACTTTATGCATGTTTTGCTCCATTATTAGTCCAAAATCGCCAAGTTTCACCAAATGCTTGTTTTTACCTGAGAATTACAAAAGTAAATGATTAAGTATCAATCCTCATACATAATATAGTAAAACAAGTCAAATTAATAGGATAAATGATAGTAATAAAATGTACTTATTTGAGTTCATCAATAACCCATAGTGAATAGTCTTGCACCATGAAATATTGTTCAATTCTGAGCCGCCATATATCGTATTCATTCTGTTTCAGCATGGGAAGTTTGGCAAGAATTGAGGTTTGGGGTGTTTCCATGTCCATCTTCTTGGTAAGAACTTCTGGATCTTCTAATTCTCAAAGTATCAGAAACCTGTCTCTGATACCACTTGACCGAATCTAAACACACGAATTGTGTTGGAGATACTTTGAGTATATATTTAGTAGCACACGGAATTTATTACCAAGTACTTAGAAGATTTAGTGTTTGGTGATTGTATGAATGTAACAGTAAGAATGATAACACACAGTTTAACCAAACGATTATAGCTTCAATATATTACGAGTGATCTTTGAATATCACAAGAATTACAATGAAATCGTGAAGCTCTATCAATAATGCATGTATGTAAAACTTAACCTAGGATCTCCTTTTATAGGACAAGGAGTCCTTTACAAGTAAACCATCTACCGTATAAATATATATTAATAAGATATACATTACATCTTTTCCATATATATCTTCACACGACTTTCATCTTTATCTTATAAACAGTACTAACTCTTCTACCAGTAGTACTAACTGACTTAGTACTGATAGTGTATTCTTGAACGATCTTCAGCAGTACTAATTTATGTATGAGCAGTATCAACTGTTAGTTTAATTCACAACAAAAGCTTTCGACGAAGTTTTATTTTCGTGTTCGCGGCTTTCCTTGTTTTATATATATATATATATATATATATATTATATATATATATATATATATATATATATATATATATATATATATATATATATATATATATGTTGGTTTTGATATGAGATGTTTGCGAGATCGGCTATATAAATTTTTATTTTTGCGACTAGTATACATATGTACTAATCATTTTCGTTGGGCTTCTTAATCAGTATATTTGTTGGGCTCGTTATTGGGCTGAGGAGGTTTGTCACTTGTGGCTTGGTGGGCTCAGGAGGATTTATCCTTGGGCTTGCCTAAAAGTCTAAGTGGCTTGATTGGGCTTGCCTAAAAGTCTAAGTGGCTACTGTTGATTTGGCCTGGAAAAATATTACAAGTCTTAAAAGTCTTAGGCGTATATCTGGGAAGATTTTGGCAAGTTATTTTGTCATCAAAGGATTCAGGATAACTCAAGACTCGACTCCTTTTTGGGTCGAGTATTACTCAACTCCAACCTATAGGAGTCTCGGTTTGAGGGAAGGCTTTTGGTTTGGTATAACCATGTTCTTTTTGACAAGGGGGAAGCCATTTTGAGTGGGCCATAACTCTAGTGTCACAAAGCACTTCTAACGCTTAGTGTGCTTTAGTCGAAGGCTGTACAACTATGGGTGGTCTATTGAGGTATTCGACACTCTATATGAGTTCGAGGTAAGGGGGTTTTTCACTACGATTGAGGTTTGTCCTTGAGTTAACGTGAGTGCATTCAAGGCTAGTATTTTGGGATATATTCTCCACTCTTAGTTTCTCGTTCCTGAGTCCTAAGGGGTGTATTCGGGGAGGACTTAGGAGTAGTGTTCCCTTGCTTACTTTGGCTTTCAACCTACGGTTGACTCACCTCCCTGGTGGTCGCTGATATGTGTCTAAAAACACATATGTATTACCCTGTTTAAACCCACATAAACGTCCAAAAACACACAAATATCCATAAATATTATAAATATCAATAAAATGTGTTTTTATATGTTGCAGATGCAAAATGATTGAAAATCAAGTGAAAACGAACATAATTTGCATAAATGGCAAGTCTAGTCCCTCAAAGTTTAAAAGTTGTCAAAATTAGTCCCCGGGTATTTTAAAAATGGTAAATTATATTTTTAAACCCTTGTACTATTGGAACTTGACAATATTTACCCTTGTGATAACTTTGGAAGAATGTCACAACAGGCCCCTCAACTTTTCAGATTTGGCAAATTTGGTCCTTGTGATTTATTCTACAAACTAAACCAAAATCCGGATCAAACAAAAATACCCAAAATCCAAATCCTTAACCATTTACCCAACCCACAAATAAACAACCCAAGCCCAATCCCATATTTATTAAACCCGGCCCATTCACCTTAGATAATATCCCAGGTCAAACAAGGTTTGACCCGTCTCTTCCCTCCCACTCTCACTGACACAAAACCAGTCACACCCCCTACCTCACCATTTTCCACAGCTGTCTCCCCACCTCATTCCCCCTCCAAACACACTACCTAACACTTCCAAACTCATTTAATGCTTCCTCACCACCACTAGGTCTGCCAAAAATCCCACATGTCATTTTTCCCGCCAAAACACCAATTAACGAACAAGATGATTTCAATTTAATTAAATGGTGGGGATGTGTTCGGAATTCATCAAGGATTCATGTGAGAGTGCTATAAAAGGATGAGAAGACCAAGAGAAGAAAAAGTCAGCTAGTTTAGGACCAAAATAGTTTAATAAATTAGTGTAATTTATTTCAGTCTTATTTAATGTTATCAGTAGTAATTCTAGTTTATTTTAAGTAATTTATTACTTCTGTAATGTAACAATATTAAGTAGTAATAAAATATCAAGTTTCTAAATTTCTTGTTCAATTCGTATTAAGCTATTAGTTAATCTAGTAGCTTATTTTATGTGTATATAAGCTCATTTAAGCTTCTTATAGCTTTTAGTGAGTTTATCTTTGTTCTATCAGTTCTATTCAAGTTTTGGATGAAAAGTCAACAAAAGTCAACTGGGAGGTGTAATAAGCTGTTTCATGGGTTTAGAAACTAAGCTGGATGGTTTTTCTGGTTCCTAGCTTGTTGACAACAAGCTAGGAAGGGTTTTTGGTCCTTGGTTCATGTTCCTTTGCTCCCATCAGTTGTAAGCTTTTTCTTTGAATTTGTACTAATTTTTGCATTTACTGTTACAGTGCTTATCTATATCTTATTATTGTTTTTAATTGCTTATTGATAGTTTCTAAGCATATTTAATATATCTAATCAGTAGTTATATAGTTCCTTTTTCATTTTGCTAAAAATCATAGAAAAGTCAAAAACAGCCTATAAGGCATTAGCTTATCAAATTGCTTATTTTTGTGTTTAAAGTTGCTAATCAGTCTTTATATAAGTTAATTAGTCTTTAAAATCAGATCCTATAGTTTGAAATTTCCTATTTCATTTATAAAACCATAACAGCCCTTGTTAAAGGGGTGTTTGGTTTAAGCTTAATCAATGGGTCAATCCCATTGTTACTGTGCACCAACCTTTTTCCCAACTTTGAATTAGCTTATTTCAGCCATAATAAGCTGTTTTGAGGATCTAGTAAGTCTAATAGATAGAAAACCATAGTTGTCATTGCCTGTGTTAAATTCAGCCCTCAAAAGGGTCAAATAAGCCATCATCAGCCATGAACTTGTTTTGGCCTGTTTATTGGCATTTCTGAGTCACTTCTGGTCACATTAGTGTAGCTATAAGAATTGGATTAGGTGCATTTGGTCTGTGCTTGTCTGCACAAAATCTGCACAACTGCAGACTCAGTGGTTTTAAGCTGCTTATCTAGTGGCTAATTGGACTTCAATTGGAGTTGTAATGATAGGGCTTTTGTGTTTTTTAGACTCCCCATAGTACTAGCTAAGTTTTGCCCCACTTAAGTTTCACTTTACAGCTTATTTATAAGCTCTTAAGCTGTCTGCAAGCCTGCAACAATTCTACATTTTCTGTCTTATTTCACAGCTGACCATACCTGCTTATTCAGCTTATTTCTATAGCTTCTTTGTACTTTTCAGTCATTTTATGCTTCTTATAGTTGTTTAAACATGTCCTGATCATTTGGTCATTTTTCCTAGCTTATTAGCTTATTTTGGGCTTATTGCAAAACTGCTTATCTGCCCAAATAAGCCTTATAAGCTTAGATAACTTTTTATTTTATTTTTCTTATTTTTTTATTTATATTTTAGAATTATCTGTAAAGTTTCATAATTTTCCTAATAGTCTTGATATTTTTAATCATTTTTATTAGTTTTTAATAGTAATTAAATCATAGTGGGACTTTCATTTCAGAACCATCTTATCTGCGAGAACTGACAGAACCACAAAAAACATACATGCACGCCTTTCAATAATTGTATTTTTGCACATATGTTCTAAAAACAACATATATGTTTTGAAAAAAACATGGTTGTTCTAAAGAATTTGATAAGAAATTGGAAATACAAAATTTTTCTTTGAAGGTGTGCATGTATGTTTTTATAAGACGTGCAACGACAATATTGCGGCCGTGTGTAAGGTTTTTGTGAAAAAAGAGGATGAGTTCATGATGATATTGAAGAACATAGGTGGATACTTACGATTATTGATGATTTGCGTGTATTTTTATTTTATTTTAAAAGGCGTGCATGTATGTTTTTGGTGGTTCTGTCAGTTCTCGCAGATAAGATGGTTCTGAAATGAAAGTCCCCCTTAAATCATAATAAATAGAATATTAATCAGAAAAATATAATCCAATTTTCATAATTTTATTTTGTCATTTTTAATCTAGGAAAAATATAAAAATATTTTTAGGCCTTAAGAAAAACCAAAAATAGAAATAAAGTGATAGCTTCTATTTAATAGAATTTATCTTTTTAATTTTTAATTAAGTAATTTTCATTTTTATAATTTTCTTAGCTTTTATTTACTTATTAATATTTTTAGAAAAAGTTTTAGATTTTTCTTTGTCCATTTAGTATTTTTTATAATTTAAAATAGTTTAATAAGTAATTAAATAATAAATAATTAATAATAAATAGATAAAAAGTGTAGAAAAATATAATTTAAGTTTTTAAATAAGTTTTAAGTTATTTTACATTTTTAGGTTACAAATTTCATAAATTTCAGTTTTTGTCCCATTTTAGCTTTTTCGTTACGCGTTTGTAATTTATTTATTCGCGTTTAATATTATTGTGCATATTTGTCTTTAAATTGTTATTTAGAATTGATAAATAAAGCAAAAATCCAAAAATATCTGAATCATCAATCACTTTAATCCTAGCTTTGCACAGTTTTCCATTCACACCTCGTTGGGAAACGACCCAGGTGATCACTTGCCTGGTTTCACACACTACACACGAGCACCTGTTCTGAGTCTGCATTTGTTTAAATATAAGTGTTGTTTCGGGACGGATCAAATTTTGGCGCCGCTGCCGGGGAGGTGTGCTGCGACTGTTGTGTAAGTTTTAGCGATTAGTGATTCGAGATCCTTCTCCCAAGAAGTTCCTATTTCTCAAAAAAAAAAACAATATAAAATACAAAAATATTTTTCTTTTCTTTTCTATATATATTATTATTATCATATAAAAAAAAATTAAAAACCCAAAAACATTTTTCGTTCTCTTTAATAAACAAATAATAAAATATTACCATCGAAAATCAAGACTGAGTACTACCTAACTGGGGGTACGACCATAATAAGTTCCCAAACCAAAGATTAAAACTTGCCTTTGTGTCGCTTGCGAATTCGGCTCACCTTTGATTGATAAACAAACTCTAACGGAGGTTCTAGGATAGTCTGACATTAAATTGTCGGACTGAAAGAAGCGGGTTTTTAAGGAGCGTAATTGCCCACCTTTGCTTCTCCGCCACTATGTGCGTTTGTCAGTCAGAGAGCTACCGTACGCTGGTTGATTTAAGGTTTAAGTTCCTTGTGTTGTGCTTTGATCTTGTTGAAAAAAAAATTGAAAAAACCAAAAACCCAAAAATATTCATCTTTACCCTCTTACCCTTTTTGATTCTTTATCCCTTTACCCTCTATCCGTTTGATTCTATCTTCTTAAGCCCTCCTTAATATTTAATTCTCATGTCGTCGCGAGACCATCACTGTTGTAATTGTAAAGGTCCGCTGGATGATAATAATCGTTGTTCCAAGTGTAAGTGTGAGAAGTGTGGAGAGTATGCACCAGAAGGATTTTGTCATTGGTGTGAAGTAGCCCGTGAAAGAGAGCGTAATTGCATCATTAATTCCATCAAAAGTTTTCCCAACTGCCCTTCACAGCCCAAGATACATGTTATTAATGGCAAACAGTCAAGAATTAATCCAGACCTGTCACAATTTACGGTCAAAAGTTTGTCAAGAAAACGTGCAGAGCTTAAAACGGTGACTAAAAAGAACGACTTGCCTACTCTTCACGTTTATCAAGAGCAAGAACCAGAGACCATAACGGAAGTGGTGGAAATCCCTAGCTCTCAGAGCACACTACTTGTCCCACCTCTGGATTCTTTTTCCAAACACTCTCCACAACCCCAGCCATCTTCACTCACTCAGCTTAATTGTTGTATGTGTGAAAATCCGTTGGGGGATGATTCACAGTGTAAGCAATGTTTTTGCACTTATCAGCCATTCACACTTGATTATCCAGATTTTCACAACGATTTCAGTACCCCTTCTCAGGATTCATTTTGGCAAGAGCCGTGTTATCAAAACTTCGATGATACATCATTTCAAAATATGCCAAATGATCCTTGTGAACATTGTGGAGGTCCACACCCAAGTTTTGATTGTCAAACAAATAACTCGCTTGTCTATGAGCAGGTTTCTTGTAATAATCAAAATTTCGGGTATGACCAATATCCATATGATTCACCGAATCAGTCACAACAGTTTTACTGTTGTGAATTCTGTGGTGGTCCACATTATGAATCCGATTGTCAAACGAGGACCCCGCTTGTCTATGAGCATGGCCCTTATGACAATTATGACTATTCTTCTCATGACCAACCTCCACAAAATCAAATGATTCAACCTCAGCCATCTCCTCGTGAAAAATCTATTGATAATGTTATCCAAAAACTTCAAAATATGATGGATACACTTAATGATTTGGCTGTTAAAAATAGCCAAGAAGATCATCATCAGAAAACTATTGGAGAGCTTCTAGCTGAAGAAGAACAAACAGCTAGAATGAGTTCCAATTATCGTCAAACTTTCATCTACGATGACGATGATGATGATTCTATGTGCGAAGATTGCGAGAAATCGTCAGCTGCAATTACACCTGTCCAAAAAAGGCAGGAAGACAAGACTATTGCAGAATTGCTAGATGATGAGCAAATGGAACGTATAAAAACCCTTTATATTGATGAGGAGGACGACGAGGAGAGTGCTATTCCTTTGAATAATATCAATTCTCAACTCCCTCAGTCTATTGCAAACACACCCATCTTACAGTCTATGGACTCCGAGGACTCTCTTATTATGGGGGATGAGCATATTAGCACTATTCCTGAAAAGGAATCGGACGAATTCATAAAGTCTAGTGCTGAAAACCTTGTCCCAATCCCAAGTAAGTCCGAGGGTATCTCTGACAATATGTGTGATTTGCCTTCTCTTGACATTTCACATGATCATGTTGAGATGTTTTCCAATTCTGACGATGATTATACTTCAAGTAATGATGATTCTTTATTTTGTGAGGACATCGATTATGTTGAAGAATTTCCTTCTGAGCTTGTCAGCTTAGAAGAAGAGAATGATGAAGAAATTGACACTGAAATCAAAGATGAAGCTCTTCGAGCAACATTATTGACTGTCAATCTTCTCATTTCTAAAATCGAGGCTTTCAATAAAAAACCCATTTCATCTCCTATCCCCATAAAGGATAGTGACCTGTTTTCCGATGATTCTATTCCGGAAATGGAAGCCTTCTGTTTTGATCAAATGGGAGAGAAAATTAGTGGCAATACCACTTCTCATTCTTATAATTCTCTCCCCGATATTGATTCATTCACCTTTGAGGAGTTCTCCAGTGGACTCACTCATATCATATCTCCGCCGGAGTATGATAACTTTTACCTTGATCTTGACAATGAAAATCTTTATGTCTCGGAGGGAAATATTCTCAGCACTGAGAATTTGATTGATAACACAATCCCATCCCTCCCACCCTTGAATTGTCTTGATCAGCTGAGCTTAAATGATGAGGTTCATGATCCTCAAATCATGAATTCTCCTTCTACTGATGATGAGTTAGTCATGATTTTTATCATGACTTTCTTTCTTTTCTTCACCTACACGGTGACTTCTCCTGTTCTTCACTCCTTAGGGAATGAAGACACTATCTTTGATCCCGGCATTTTCAGTTATCATTTGTGAGCCGGATCTGTGTATATCTCATCGGGGTGGAACTTTCAAGTACTTCAGTGTTTATCCAAACATCTTGAATAAAAGTCCGATGGAGATGGTTTCTTCCACTTACTTCCCCATGAACAATGAATTCGGGGTCGAGTCAAGCTAGCGACTCGGTTAATAAAAACAGTAGCAAAATAATATGGGTTTTCACCCATGTCTCACCCTAAGTGTGGGGGGGATTCCCCACATGTTGTAAATATGTACAAGTTAAAAAAAAAAAAAAAAAAAAAAAAGCATTCCCAAAGAGGGAATTTGCATGCCTTAACGGCTTAAATGCAAATTAAATAAAAATAAAATAAATAGCTATATGAAATAAAAGGCTATTAATATTTCCCTTTCACGTTCTAAGTGTTGGTTTAACAACCGGTTCTTTGAATATTGAGGGCAATATTCAGTTCTAAGTGTGGGGGGGAATTCTAGCGAATTTGATCAAATGTACCATCTAGTACCCCCATTTTAGCCAAAATTTAATTTTTTTTTTTAGAACGCAATAAATGGTTATCAGTCCGCCATGTCTAACCCACATAAGGATTGGCTAATCCGAGAGCAAACGGCTCTTGGTAAAGATAAATCAAATCCGTTTATGGCTTGCAATTTGCCGAAAATTGTATGGTATTCGACTCACCATATCTTCATAAGTGAAGAGTTGGCTAGCCCACAAGGTTATGGCTTGTGGTTAAGGCAGTGAAAATCCATAATTGGTAATCAGCTCACCAAAGATAATAACTGTATTTTATCTAAGAGTTGGCTAGTCCAGAAGCAAACGGCTTCTGGTAAAGACAAATCAAAACCGTTGACAGCTTGTGGTTTGCTCAAAATCACATGGTTATCAGTGTACCGTGGTTCTTACTTGAACTAAAACAATTGGCTACTCCAGAAGTAATGGCTTTTGGTAAAGAGATAAAATCCATTAAATCTTCAAAAATGATTGCTAGGGACTAGCAATAGTTTAGTGTGGGGGATTTGATATGTGTCTAAAAACACATATGTATTACCCTGTTTAAACCCACATAAACGTCCAAAAACACACAAATATCCATAAATATTATAAATATCAATAAAATGTGTTTTTATATGTTGCAGATGCAAAATGATTGAAAATCAAGTGAAAACGAACATAATTTGCATAAATGGCAAGTCTAGTCCCTCAAAGTTTAAAAGTTGTCAAAATTAGTCCCCGGGTATTTTAAAAATGGTAAATTATATTTTTAAACCCTTGTACTATTGGAACTTGACAATATTTACCCTTGTGATAACTTTGGAAGAATGTCACAACAGGCCCCTCAACTTTTCAGATTTGGCAAATTTGGTCCTTGTGATTTATTCTACAAACTAAACCAAAATCCGGATCAAACAAAAATACCCAAAATCCAAATCCTTAACCATTTACCCAACCCACAAATAAACAACCCAAGCCCAATCCCATATTTATTAAACCCGGCCCATTCACCTTAGATAATATCCCAGGTCAAACAAGGTTTGACCCGTCTCTTCCCTCCCACTCTCACTGACACAAAACCAGTCACACCCCCCTACCTCACCATTTTCCACAGCTGTCTCCCCACCTCATTCCCCCTCCAAACACACTACCTAACACTTCCAAACTCATTTAATGCTTCCTCACCACCACTAGGTCTGCCAAAAATCCCACATGTCATTTTTCCCGCCAAAACACCAATTAACGAACAAGATGATTTCAATTTAATTAAATGGTGGGGATGTGTTCGGAATTCATCAAGGATTCATGTGAGAGTGCTATAAAAGGATGAGAAGACCAAGAGAAGAAAAAGTCAGCTAGTTTAGGACCAAAATAGTTTAATAAATTAGTGTAATTTATTTCAGTCTTATTTAATGTTATCAGTAGTAATTCTAGTTTATTTTAAGTAATTTATTACTTCTGTAATGTAACAATATTAAGTAGTAATAAAATATCAAGTTTCTAAATTTCTTGTTCAATTCGTATTAAGCTATTAGTTAATCTAGTAGCTTATTTTATGTGTATATAAGCTCATTTAAGCTTCTTATAGCTTTTAGTGAGTTTATCTTTGTTCTATCAGTTCTATTCAAGTTTTGGATGAAAAGTCAACAAAAGTCAACTGGGAGGTGTAATAAGCTGTTTCATGGGTTTAGAAACTAAGCTGGATGGTTTTTCTGGTTCCTAGCTTGTTGACAACAAGCTAGGAAGGGTTTTTGGTCCTTGGTTCATGTTCCTTTGCTCCCATCAGTTGTAAGCTTTTTCTTTGAATTTGTACTAATTTTTGCATTTACTGTTACAGTGCTTATCTATATCTTATTATTGTTTTTAATTGCTTATTGATAGTTTCTAAGCATATTTAATCTATCTAATCAGTAGTTATATAGTTCCTTTTTCATTTTGCTAAAAATCATAGAAAAGTCAAAAACAGCCTATAAGGCATTAGCTTATCAAATTGCTTATTTTTGTGTTTAAAGTTGTTAATCAGTCTTTATATAAGTTAATTAGTCTTTAAAATCAGATCCTATAGTTTGAAATTTCCTATTTCATTTATAAAACCATAACAGCCCTTGTTAAAGGGGTGTTTGGTTTAAGCTTAATCAATGGGTCAATCCCATTGTTACTGTGCACCAACCTTTTTCCCAACTTTGAATTAGCTTATTTCAGCCATAATAAGCTTTTTGAGGATCTAGTAAGTCTAATAGATAGAAAACCATAGTTGTTATTGCCTGTGTTAAATTCAGCCCTCAAAAGGGTCAAATAAGCCATCATCAGCCATGAACTTGTTTTGGCCTGTTTATTGGCATTTCTGAGTCACTTCTGGTCACATTAGTGTAGCTATAAGAATTGGATTAGGTGCATTTGGTCTGTGCTTGTCTGCACAAAATCTGCACAACTGCAGACTCAGTGGTTTTAAGCTGCTGATCTAGTGGCTAATTGGACTTCAATTGGAGTTGTAATGATAGGGCTTTTGTGTTTTTTAGACTCCCCATAGTACTAGCTAAGTTTTGCCCCACTTAAGTTTCACTTTACAGCTTATTTATAAGCTCTTAAGCTGTCTGCAAGCCTGCAACAATTCTACATTTTCTGTCTTATTTCACAGCTGACCATACCTGCTTATTCAGCTTATTTCTATAGCTTCTTTGTACTTTTCAGTCATTTTATGCTTCTTATAGTTGTTTAAACATGTCCTGATCATTTGGTCATTTTTCCTAGCTTATTAGCTTATTTTGGGCTTATTGCAAAACTGCTTATCTGCCCAAATAAGCCTTATAAGCTTAGATAACTTTTTATTTTATTTTTATTATCTTTTTATTTATATTTTAGAATTATCTGTAAAGTTTCATAATTTTCCTAATAGTCTTGATATTTTTAATCATTTTTATTAGTTTTTAATAGTAATTAAATCATAATAAATAGAATATTAATCAGAAAAATATAAATCCAATTTTCATAATTTTATTTTGTCATTTTTAATCTAGGAAAAATATAAAAATATTTTTAGGCCTTAAGAAAATCAAAAATAGAAATAAAGTGATAGCTTCTATTTAATAGGATTTATCTTTTTAAATTTTAATTAAGTAATTTTCATTTTTATAATTTTCTTAGCTTTTATTTACTTAGTAATATTTTTAGAAAAAGTTTTAGATTTTTCTTTGTCCATTTAGTATTTTTTATAAATTTAAATAGTTTAATAAGTTATTTAATAATAAATAATTAATAATAATTAGATAAAAAGTGTTAAAAATATAATTTAAGTTTTTAAATAAGTTTTAAATTATTTTACATTTTTAGGTTTTAATTTTCTAAAATTTTAGTTTTTGTCCCATTTCAGCTTTTTCGTTACGCGTTTTAAGTTTAATTTATTCGCGTTTAATTTTCCTGTGTATATCTGTTTTCGTTTGTTATTTAGAATTGTTAAATAAAGCAAAATCAAATATCTGATTCATCAATCACTTTAATCCAAAGCTTTTCACAGTTTTCCATTCACACCTCGTTGGGAAACGACCCAGGTGATCACTTGCCTGGTTTCACACACTACACACGAGCATCCAGTTCTGAGACTGTTTATATTTTATCATCTATTACGGTTGACCATTCACAAGTGGTTGACTTGTGTGATAGAGAAATAAAAGATAAGTGTTTCGGGACGGATCAGTCGCCTAGGTGAGTCCTTCTTAATACGGACTTGGTCATAACCTCCCCTGAGGGAAATGGTTTTTCCTTTGTCTATACCTTCTTCCACATTAGTCCTACTTCTATTGTCAACTAATCACCAAACCAAATCTACCATTTGAATTCTGGGACTCCTGGAGTCATTCGAATCACCACATTTATCCACCATAATCAACGGGATTGTTAACCTAGTAACCGAGTTCTAGGATTTTTTTTATTTCCTATGCCACACAAATATAACAACAACATTTAATCAAAATTTCTTTAATAACAAACACTACTTCTGGGAAATTTTACAACCGAAACTAATTATAATCCACACCTATTTTATCCTTCATTCGAATCTAAGAAACTCTTAACATATGTGGAATTGAAAGATTAAAACTTAAATCCGAATATAAGCTAATCCTTAAAGTGATTGTTGAGAGGTGGTGAACTCGTATGAAGCCCAATCCGAAAAACTCAACCGTTCCAAACCGAACCACAAGCTCCACAACCCTTGTTCTTCCTTGAGTGATTAAATCGTCTCAGAACTCTTGTTGGGATGTGGTTCGATCTCCCTTGGAGTGTTGGCCTAAAAAGATAGACATGGAGGATAACTCCATAGTTGCTTTTCGGATCTGGGAAAAAGGGGTTTCTAATTGGGTGTTCTTTCCACTTCCCTTGCAGTCTCCTAGGTTTGACTTTGTTGAAACCGAGTTTTGTGATAATGAAAGGGATTACTTAGGTCAAAAGAAAGGGATAGCAGAGAGGTGGATAGTGATAGATCGGTGGGCGGAAAAAACTAACCTAGGGAAGACGACAACTTTTTGATAATTGTGTGAGTGGTTGGGTTTTATTTTAAGTATTTAGAGATAAGGTTTAATATAAGAGTGATTATATTATTCCCGCGTCTCGCTAAACTAAGTTAGATTCGGGTCCTTCCTGGAACCATTACCAATATGGAAGATTGTATTTTCAGGAACGTCTTTAAACGTATTCTCAAGTTTTTGAGTATTCACTATAATTTTTCTGATTTTTAAATTTATTGCTGTTTAGATTCTGGTATGCGTGTGGTGTCTTTCTGAGTAAAACTGGGATAACCTCCCGTTTTTACTATACTATAGTGGGTAAATGGTGAGATGGAATTATTTCACTGTTCTTGGTGAGATTTTCGGGCGACTAAATGTGCAGGTCTGTTTTCCGTGATAATCACATAATGGCCTAATCTGGTGATTTAGTCATAATAAATGAACTATTACGAATTAAATATTAGGGAAATTTTACCATTTGTCACACTGGCCTAATGAATAAAAAAAAAAAAAAAAAAAAAAAAAAAAAAAAAAAAAAAAAAAAAAACTATCTTTTTTGCTTAAATGTTTTTGTGTATGTAAAGATAACACAAATTTTAAAGTTATTTGATAGATACTCTATATATATTAAACGTAAACATTTTTTATAAAATCGTACGTATGTTAAAAGCATATCAATATTGGGCTCGTTTTGTACGTTATCGAAAGACCTTTTTGCCAGTATTTTTTTCATTCAAGAAATCGCGAGATATCTGTTAGATAGTTGGTAAATAAAGTTTGTTGTATAAAAAAAATCGTAAATAGCAAGAAGTTGAAGGTGTGATTTGTAAATAATTTTTTTTTACTTGTTTTTGGGCCCCGATTAGATTTGCTTAATTTTTTATTCGTTGGATTTTCTGAATTTTTTATTCCTTTGTGGGCAAAGGTGATGGGCTGGACAAAGTGAAAAAAAAAATTGGTACGGGTGACGTGATCTTGCGTCATTTTACGCTCTATTACTATATGTATAATATACATTTACCGTGATCTTTTCCTCCTCACTTTTTAGCCCATATTCTTTGGGCCGATCTATAACCGAAAGCTCTGTTATGGTCCCGTCCGATACTTAGTTTGAAGACATAAAGGAACATATACATTGCTTTATATGTGACTAATAATAATAGTGGGTACTCGAACGTTGCGGCGGCGGTGGCGAGTATCCTTAATTAAAATTTTCATCGAGCGTTGTTTTACAATTATACGTTTTCCGTAAAAATAACATTGTATATAGCGAGGTTTTTAGGTTGAAATAACTTTGGGCAATGACAAACTATTTCTTATAAAATAGGGTACCCACATGATGTTGCGGGAATATAAATAAAGTAGCCGGTAATTTTATGAAGATAGGAGTCAAAGTGGTTAACATCAACTTGTAGTCGCAAGTAGTTAACATATTGTGTGATTAAAAAAAGGTTATATTCAGATTGCTTAATAGTTTAAAATCAAGCCCAAAATTTTAAAAAAGATATTTTTATTTAATTTTATAGCCACAAGTGTAAAGTTCTTAATTTCCATAACTTTAATTAATTTATAAATTTAATAAATAGTTTATTTAGTTAAAAAAAACTTATTATTATTATTATTATTATTATTATTATTATTTTATTATTATTAAAAAAAACTTATTTTTATTTTTTTTAAAGGTATTATTATTATTATTATTATTATTATTTTTATTTTTTTTAAAGGAAAAATAGAATAAATAAAATGAAGAGATACGTACATGAAATAGCACAAAAGAAAGAAACTGTTGGGACAACCCCTAAACAGCCTTTCTATTGCCTAGGAAACAAAGAAACAAGATGAATTTGGACAACCCCAAATCCATTACAGAAGCAGCTACATTTCTGTAAACTACAAATAACCAAGGTAACAAAAATAGCCACTAAGATAATCTCCAATGTAACCCAAATAACCATAAGTGGTTAACATCAACTTTTATTTTTTTATTTTTTATAAAACATCACTTTATTAAAAACATAGGATTTACAAGAAGTTAGTAGGGAGCCGAGATACTAATTGGGCTCCCACTCCTCTAGCTATAGAAAAGCTAATCCTACTAAAAATATGAGCAGCCGCACGTGCTCCAATGTCTTGAGTCATCGAGAACTTTCGTATACGCTTCAATAAAGTCACAGCATCCTTTTCAAGTTCCCCAAAAGAAGAGAAAGAGAAAGGGAGGAAACCATATCCCATATCTGCGCACTTAGCCTCATACTTGACGCGTTTACGTTGTGCCGCCTCAACCACCGCACGACCCGGCTCGAAATCAACCATACCAGTTTGCGTCAAGGGCGATGATCCAGTCAAATCAACACAAACATCAAGACCTTCATCCCACGAGTAAAGCAACACATCAGCAGGACGTAAAGATTTATCCCTTTCACCACAAAGTCCGATGTCAACCTCTTTACGAGCCGAAACCCCAGATCGAGAACATATGTCAACAAGAACATCACGTACCATGTTATGCCGATGTTTAATACCAATAATACCAGCACAAGATACAGCATGGTCCCCATAAATATCACCAGCAAAGACCCTGGAACAGGCTGAGCACGGCATCTGAACAGAAAATAGGGGGACACCAAGCCGATAACATAACACGCAACGATAGGTCCTGGTGTTCATGTTTATTATTATTATTATTATTATTATTATTATTATTATTATTATTACTATTTTATTATTATTATTATTATTATTATTATTATTATTATTATTATTATTATTATTATTATTATTATTATTATTATTTATTATTATTATTTTTATAAAAACATCACTTCATTAGAAGAAAATATGATTTACAAGAAATTAGAGGGGAGCCGAGATACTAACTGGGCTCCCACTCCTCTAGCTATTGCAAAGCTAATCCTATTAAAAATATGAGCAGCGGCTCGCGATCCGATGTCTTGAGTTACTGAGAACTTCCGGATCCGTTTCAGTAGGGTTGCTGCATCCTTCCCAAGTTCCCCAAAGGAAGAGAACGAGAAGGGAAGAAACCCATATCCAATGTCGGCACATTTTCTCTCATATTTGACACGCTTGCGCTGTGCTGCTTCAACCACCACTCGTCCTGGCACAAAATCAACCATACCCGATTGCGTCAAAGGAGACGACCCTGTCAAATCGACACAAACATCCTGCCCACCATCCCAAGAATAGAGCAATACATCAGCTGGGCGTAAACTTTTGTCTCTTTCTCCACAAAGGCCAATGTCAACCTCTTTGCGAGCCGAGATCCCAGACCGAGAGCAAATATCAGCAAGAGTGTCGCGCACCATGTTGTGCCGGTGCTTAATACCAATAATACCAGCACATGACACAGCATGATCCCCGCAAATGTCTCCTGCAAATAACCTGGAACAAGCAGAGCACGACAACTGGACCGAGAACAGGGGGACACCCAGGCGGTAGCATAAAACACACCGGTAAGTTCTAGCGTTCATAGTCTGCCCTAACCCAGATATCGGGGCCACCCTAAGCCAATCGGAGGTGTAGTCTTCTCGTTGCGATCTCCAAAGCGCTATCTGTCAAGCGGAAAGGCCAAAGGTGGATTCAGTCGTCTTAATAACACGTGTGAAATATATTATTATTATTATTATTATTATTATTATTATTATTATTATTATTATTATTATTATTATTATTATTATTATTATTATTATTATTATTATTATTATTTATTTATTTATTTATTTATTTATTTATTATAAAACATCACTTCATTAGAAAATCATAGGATTTACAAGAAATTAGAGGGGAGTTGGTATACTAACTGGGCTCCCACTCCTCTAGCTATTGCAAATCTAATCCTACTAAAAATATGAGCAGCGGCACGCGTTCCAATGTCCTGGGTCACAGAGAACTTTCGGATCCGCTTCAGTAGGGTCACCGCCATCCTTGCCAAGTTCCCCAAGGGAAGAGAAAGAGAAGGGGAGAAACCCATATCCGATATCAGCACACTTGATCTCATACTTGGTGCGTTTGCGTTGTGCTGCTTCAACTACCACTCGTCCTGGCACAAAATCAATCATACCAGTTTGCGTCAAAGGAGACGACCCTGTTAAATCGACACAAACATCTTGCCCACCATCCCAAGAATAAAGCAATATATCAGCTGGGCGTAAGTTTTTGTCCCTTTCTCTACAAAGACCGATGTCAACCTCTTTACGAGCTGAGATCCCGGACCGAGAACAAATGTCAGCAAGAGTGTCGCGCACCACGTTATGTCGATGCTTAATACCAATAATACCAGCACACGACACTGCATGGTCCCCGTAAATGTCTCCCACAAATACTCTGGAACAAGCTGAACACGGCATCTGAGCAGAAAATAAGGGGACACCTAGCCGATAGCATAACACACATCGATAAGTTCTGGCATTCATGGTCTGTCCCAACCCAGATATCGGGACCACCCGAAGCCATTCTGAAGTGTGGTCCTCCCTTTGCGATCTCCATAAGGCCATCTGTCTAGTAGATAGGCGAAAGGTGGATTCAACCAATTTGGTGACACATGTGAAATATATATCTGCCAATTTCTTCATGAGTTTGGGGGCAGAGATCTCACATGAGCTACCCAAAAGGTCGATCTCCATTTTCACATTAAAAGCATGCAAGGCATCATTAAAAGAAGATCCAGGTGTTACAATGTCGGAATGTCGGAGGAGCTTAGTCTGTAAACTAGCGGATTGGAGTCTAGACGCAATGAAAGCATAGTTCAAGGCATCACCTTGTGGTTTACACGGATGGTCCTTGTGGTTTACACGGATTTCATGTTTAGGAGCTATTTCATTTTAATTACGCCACATATACCTATTTTTTGAAATGTTGCACGCGTTTGGTCCCTAAGTTGGATGTCCGTTTACTTTGACCGTTAAGTGTTTAATTAATGTTTGCCCGTTAGTCCCTCCTTCAATATTTTTTGCACCGTTAGTCCTTTTTTGCTTAGGTGTCACCATTGCCAAAATTGTTTTAGTCCTAGTCTCCATTGCCCAGATCCATCTGACTACTTTTAAATAAAGAGTTTCTGTCTTGATGAAAAAAATTAGATAAGCTCATATTAAAATAAGCAAGTATTTTAACTTTCAGAATTTTAAAGCAACCAAATAGACTTCTAAAAACAAGAAATGTTTCTAAGTGCAAATCTCCCCATGACATCAAAAGCAGACAATACATTATCATCAAATCTAATTCATTCTTTGAGCAGCCTCCTTGGCCAAAACCTTCTCTTTTGCCTTTGTTTTGACCACCACCACCAATTGCAATCGGATTCTCCGGCGCCGTCACCGGAACACCATCCTCAACCACCACCCCAAAATGCCCTTGTTTTACACTCAAACAAACACTCCCATTCATAATATTCAAAGATCTATAAAAACCCACCACAAACCCATCATCGATTATTTGTATATCAAAAACAAGAACAAACAAAAATCCATTTCGCAGTTAACACAATGACTTCTTTCTCCTTTGATTCCAACCACTGCCGATGAGATATGTATTTTATAGAGAGAGGATGTAGTGGTCGAAGATGGCGACGGCACCACCACATCAGATCTAGTAAGAAAAAGTGGTGGTGGTTTATTTGTGGCGGTGGTGGTATTGAATGGATTTTGTTGGTAACGTTTCCAAAAACAAAATATTTGTGAGAATACCGGTGGTGACGGTTTCATAGATCTGAGGGTTTCACCGGAGATACCATAGCTACTGGGATTGAGGGTTTCGATGTTTGATGTCCTCGATGTGTCGAATTTGTTTATTGTGGGTTTTTGTGAGTTGTTGTGTGATTTTGTGTGTTATTTGGTTGAAATGAGTTAGGATTTGATCTGTAATGGTTTTTGAATGTGTGTTATGAGTTAGGATTTGATCTGTAATGGTTATGAGTGTGAGAGATGAGTGACGGTTTTTAGTGGTTGAAATGAGTTAGGATTTGATCTGTAATGGCTATGAGTGTGAGAGATGAGTGGGAGTGATGAAGACAAGGGTAATATAGTAATTTCAAGGTAATATTTGTGTGTTTTGCATTGTTAGTCCTATTTTAAAAAAAAGGACTAACGATGCAAAAAATATTGACGGAGGGACTAACGGGAAAATATTAATTAAACACTTAACAGTCAAAGTAAACGGACATCCAACTTAGGGACCAAATGCGTGCAACGTTTCACAAAATTGGTATCTGTGGCGTAATTAAAATGAAATAGCTCCTAAACATGAAATCCGTGTAAACCACAAGGACCATCCGTGTAATTTTTTCTTCTTCTTCTTATTATTATTATTATTATTATTATTATTATTATTATTATTATTATTATTATTATTATTATTATTATTATATTATTATTATTATTATTATTTATTTATTTTTTATTTATTTTTTTTTATTTTATTGTAAATATCACTTTATTATTATTATTATTTTTTATTACTTAAATCTTAATAATAATAATAATAATAATAATAATAATAATAATATTAATAATAATAATAATAATAATAATAATAATAATAATAATAATAATAATAATAATTATTATTATTATTATTATTATTATTATTATTATTATTATTATTATTATTATTATTATTATTATTATTATTATTATTATTATTATTATTATTATTATTATTATTATATAACATCACTTTATTAGAAACAAAGAGGATTTACAAGAAGTTAGTAGGGAGCCGAGATACTAATTGGGCTCCCACTCCACTAGCTATAGAGGATTTACAAGAAGTTATTATTATTATTATTATTATTATTATTATTATTATTATTATTATTATTATTATTATTATTATTATTATTATTATTATTATTATTATTATTATTATTATTATTATTATTATTATTATGTACCAGTCATAAATATCAAGTTGAAACACATGTTAATGAGGTACGAGAATAAATTTACGAAACCTGAACTTCATTTTTTATGAAACAATTTTTATAATATTGTTATGAAATTAAAATTAACTTTTATAATAGCCAAACAACACTTGCAACCAACCAGTCTCAAAAGCTTAAAGACAACAAGATGAAACCGCCATAAAAATGGACAAACAACAATATAGGAAATGAAAGCTCTATATAAGTGCATGGACAACAGCAGCAAATATACTTGAGGCTCTTAGCTTTGACACGAACATGACCGATGTGCCATTCGACTCATTTGATGTCGAAATTTTTATCTCGATGTTTAAACCAGAAGAAAGATGCCATCTGCAGCATATCAAAAAATCGATCTTCATCACTGTTTTGAAGAATACGAAGAACAGCCTTGCTCCTGAATTTCCACTTAAAATAACAAGCAGTCCAAATTACAGCTTGCCAAACAGGTTTTAATTCACTAGAGATTAACCCGCTCCCATCCAAAAATAAAATATCAGTAATCCATGCATTAAATATCGGTTCCCATTTAAATTCAGATCCTTAAAAGACATTTTGCAAACAACCGACCCTAAAAATGCGAGGTTTTCATTTCCATGGGCTAAACAACACCATACATGCGGCTTTGCTTGTGTTGTGGAGTTGAATCTGATTCAACAATTGTGCATCGATTAACTGACTAAATACATCATCTTAACATTTAACTCCCACATTGTTGGCGTATGTGTCCTTTGTTGGTATTTTAGTGTAAAATAGATTGAGTTTAATATGCAAATAAGGGTCGACACTTATTTGGATATTAACGGGACTAACGGGGGTTCCAAGAGGGCGTAGCCCCCTTGGTGGGGGTTCGGGGGCAACGCCCCTGAGAGAAGCAGGGTCCAAGGGGCGGTAGCCCCTGGTATAACATTGCTATGTTAAAAATTCATTAGAATTTGTTTTTTCCACCAAATAAACATATTAAGTTGATGCTCGTTTCTGCTGCTAATGCTTGGTTCCTGCTGATAGTGCAGCGGTTCCTGCTGATAGTGCAGCGGTTCCTGCTGATGGTGCAGCAGTTCCTGCTGCTAGTTGTTTTACGGTTAATGTAACTGTTTTGCAGTTTTAGACCCTAATAACCGACCCCATAAACTGTCTTATATATTCTCTAATTTGAATAGAGAAAGGAGAAGGCTGATCAACCAATTTTTGATCACGTTTTTCTGCAAACATAACATCATTCACAAACTTGAATCAATTAGATTTTATCCAGTCGTTAATTGGTATACACTCCAATTTAATCGATCTGAAAGCGTACTATTCGTGACTTCTAATTGCTATCAGGATACCAATCTCACCCCTATTTACCACACATAAACAACATCCGGACGGCCTATCTTGTACGGATGTCCGGTCGACACGGCACCATCCGGAAGAAAGCTCGGAGAAAGCCTAACTCGCCCGGCTAGTGTGATCTCAAGCAATAGGACAAGTGGCATCACCTTTTGGACAGATGGTAGCAGCAGACACCGCCGCCGCCGCCCCAGGATTTATGGGATTGTGTCTGCGACACATACCCGGAAAACCCGGCACCGCCATTTCAGGTACCAAGCCTGGGTAGTATAAATACCCAGCTCATTTACTACTCTCAACTAACTTTAACTTTTTGCATTTATTCTCAATTACTGTTTAAGCCTTTCGGATTACCCCATACTTATCTTCACGCCGGAGCTTGGTCCTGGGAACAACACCCGGGGCGAGCCTAACGTGAATGTCTCTTGTGTGTAGGTATTTCGGAACCTCAGCAGGACCTTATCTGGATGACTTGACTCCACATCCAAAGGAGTTGCAGATTTTTACTTCAACAAATTGGCGCCATCCGTGGGACCTACTGTTTGATCTACCCGAAGTTCAGAATGGCTGGTCCTACCCCAACTACCCTGTCTGAAATGCAGGAGGAGCTGAAGGATCCGGAGGGGGAGGTAAAGACACTCCGGATACCCGAACCGTTATTGAGGGTCACATATCGGCTCTCAAAGAGTTACTCAAGCAACAAGGCAACCGCGACCTGATAAACTCTACGTTGTTAAACTTTGAAGATGATTTAACAGATACGGAAGATGAGTATACTGAAAGACCGCAGTACGACAAGGGGAAAACAGTGGTGGACAACTTGAGCAAACCATTCAAAGAAGTAATAAAATGCCCGTTTACGAGAAGGATTATAAAGTTCTCAGCTCCTAAACATAAAATACCGACGAACCTTAAATTATATGACGGGACGACCGATCCGGATGACGAAATCAATCGTTTCACAAGAGCAGGGAATCATGAAGAATGGCCAATGTCCGTATGTTGGTCCACGAATTGTATGTGGATCACTAAGTAGTCTTGAATACCTAGTAGATGGTTAGGATAAATCCGAACCAATCTAAGTGAGAAACCCTAGGTGATTGTTGTTATTATTGCGGAATCTTAACAAGAACAATGAAGAACACACAGAGAGATATCACTAACTTCGTATATTGATTATAATCACAATAGTGAACTCGTACAACTCACACACTTTACTAACAATCTTTAGGGATCCTTTTATAACACAAGGAAACCCTAATACTAACCGACTCAGAAGATATTCACAAATCTTCTATAAAGATACTTACACGTTTTGTATCTTTTCTTAACTTATCTCTAACAGTCTTTCCTAACTTTACGACCAGACTTAACATTATAAGTCAACCAGACTTAAACATACTACCAGACTTAACTTTGCATTACCAGACCTAATTACAAAGACAGACCTAACTCTGACATACTACCAGACCTAAGTTTTCTTCTCTTGATTCGTATCATAATTCCCAACAATCCTCCCCTAACTTGATCTTCATGCTTCATGAACTTCAAGTTCTTCTGATTAAGCCTTCTGAGGATTGAATCTTGAACACTTTGAACTGTATTAAGGTCTTGATCCCTTCTAGCAGCTTGAATCTTGATAAGCTCTTCTGATATGGTCTTTGCAGCAACAATGACTATATGTACATCAAATTCATTTAAGTTTCAGACTATTCTCATCACTTCCAAATGTGTTACCATCTGTGAGAGGTGAATCATTGAAAATATAATGGATTTGAAATCTCTTTACCAATAGCCATTACCACTGGAGTAGCCAATGTTTTGGTGTGTAAGACCATGGTACATTAATAACCATATGATTTTTAGCAAATCATCAGCTTATCAACGGATTTGTTAAGTCTTTACCAAAAGCCGTTTGCTTCTGGACTAGTCAATTCTTTGATGGAAAAGCACCTCATCATGGTGAATTGATTACCATTTATGGTTTTCCACAGCCTTTACCACAAGCCATAACCTTGTGGGCTAGCCAACTCTTCACTTATCATAGATATGGTGAGTTGAATACCATACAATTTTTGGCAAATTGTCAGCCATAAACGGATTTGAGCAATCTTTACCTGTTAGCCGTTTGCTCAGGATTAGCCAGTCCTTGTGTTGATGAGACAAGGTGGACTGATAACCTTTTGATGTGTTAGTGCAAAGCACCTCCACCAAGTGAGAAGTTCCAATAGTCTCCCTTAACAACTTGTGAAAATTCTTTCAAACACCCTTAAGCTACATCCTTCAAAGACTGCCTCTTAATTAAATCCAATAACATCTCATATCCTTCATCCTTTTTACCAGTATACAACTTTTTGCTCATCATTTCCTTGCAAACACTTGATGATAAAGGATATTCCACTTCTGCAAGCATATAAATATCAACATTCTTTAATGAAACACAATGTACCTTGCAGGTATGAAAGTATCTCCAGCTGACAATGTTTTGCTCTTCAGGAAGTTTCCACACTATATCTGACTCAGTTGGTGGCTCAAACATTACCTTCAAATTACCCCAAAAGACTCTTTCAAATTCATCTTCAGGTGGATGATCTCCATATTTAATGTTCACCAACTGATAAAGTTCCTGTAGATCCTCCCTATTCACATCATTTAGAATTCCAGCAAAATTCATATAAACAATGTCAGAATTATCCTCCCTTATTATTTGATATGCAGCCCTCTCACCAGTCATGATTAGTTGATACTTGACAACCTTAGTTGGTTCCTTTGTGCTTTCAATAGTCCCCATGGTGGCTCCTTCAGATGAAGGTTCTTCATCTAATTCCTCTTCAACAACCACTTTCTTGGATTTACTTTTCCTTTCCAAACCTTTTCTTCTTTGAAACACAATAGGCTTTATTACTTCAGCTTGCACCTTTTCTGTTGACTTTCCAGCTTCAGGTTGTATATCAATCACTTTATCAGGTTCAATGACCAGTTCAGTCTCTTTAGCCTTTCTACCCTGAAAACAATATTTCTGCACATCATCATAATCAATAGCTTTGTAACCTTGATCTCTTTCAAATGCCTTGAGATATGCTACTTGAATTTCCTCATATGACTTCCCTTTCATCTGTTCCAAAGATAGATGCATTTGATTCTTAAGATACATCTTCATATCATGTTTCTTTTCTGCCATAGACATCTTCTTGGGAATCTTTGATTTCTTATGAAGCTTGAACTTTTCTAAGAATCCACCCAATGTATCATCATTATTTCTTCCATTTATGAAGTCAGCTAACTGTTTGGCTTGTTCATCAGCAGTTAAACCTTCAATAGTTAGAAGTTCCTCATACTTTGTTCTCACTTCATCATCAACATTGAGCAGCTTTGTAAATTCATCAGATTCTTCAGCCAATTGTCTTGCATAAACTGCATCTAACATCTTTTGTCTTTGTTGGTCCACAAATTTTATATGGATCACTAAGTAGTTTTGAATACCTAGTAGATGGTTAGGATAAATCCGAACCAATCTAAGTGAGAAACCCTAAGTGATTGTTAATGTTAATGCGGAATCTTAACAAGAACAATTAAGAACACAAGCAGGGATATCACTAACTTCGTATATTGATATTCACTATTATCAATTCGTACAACTCACACACGTTTACTAACAAACTTTAGGGATCCTTTTATAACACAAGGAAACCCTAGATGACACAGAAGATATACACAAATCTTCTATAAAGATACATACACGCATTGTATCTTTTCCTAATATAACTCTAACAAACTTTCCTATCTTCACGACCAGACCAGACTTTATAAGTCAACCAGACTTAACATGTACTACCAGACTTATCTTTACATAACCAGACCTAAATCACAAACAGACCTAACTCAGTAAACGACCAGACCTAAGTAGTAAACTACCAGACCTAAGTAGTCTGTTCTTGATATGCATCATAATTCCCAACAATCCTCCCCTAACTTGATCTTCATGCTTCATGAACTTCAAGTTCTTCTGATTTAGCCTTCTGAGGATTGAATCTTGAACACTTTGAAATGTATTTAGGTCTTGTTCCTTACTAGCAGCTTGAATCTTGATAAGCTCTTCTGATATGGTCTTTGCAGCAACAATGACTATATGTACATCAATTCATATTAAGTTTCATATCTATTCTCATCACTTCCAAGTGTGTGAACACCTGTGAGAGGTGAATCATTGAAATTTAATGGATTTGATGTCTCTTTACCAATAGCCATAACTACTGGAGTAGCCAAATGTTTTGGTGTGTAAGACCATGGTACACTGATAACCATATGATTTTAAGCAAATCATCAGCTTATCAACGGATTTGTTAAGTCTTTACCAAAAGCCGTTTGCTTCTGGACTAGTCAATTCTTTGATGGAAAAGCACCTCATCATGGTGAATTGATTACCATTTATGGTTTTCCACAGCCTTTACCACAAGCCATAACCTTGTGGGCTAGCCAACTCTTCACTTATCTTAGATATGGTGAGTTGAGTACCATACAATTTTTGGCAAATTGTCAGCCATAAACGGATTTGAGCAATCTTTACCTGTTAGCCGTTTGCTCAGGATTAGCCAGTCCTTGTGTTGATGAGACAAGGTGGACTGATAACCTTTTGATGTGTTAGTGCAAAGCACCTCCACCAAGTGAGAAGTTCCAATAATCTCACTCAACAACTTTGTGAAAATTCTTTCAAACACCCTTAGGCTACATCCTTCAAAGACTGCTTCTTAATCAAATCCAATAACATCTCATATCCTTCATCCTTTTTACTAGCATACAACTTTTTGTTCATCATTTCCTTGCAGACACTTGATGATAAAGGATATTCCACCTCTGCAAGCATATAAATATCAGCATTCTTTAATGACACACAATGTACCTTGCAGGTATGAAAGTATCTCCAGCTGACAATGTTCTGTTCTTCAGGAAGTTTCCACACTATATCAGACTCAGTTGGAGGCTCAAACATCACCTTCAAATTTCCCCAGAAGACTCTTTCAAACTCATCTTCAGGAGGATGATCTCCATATTTAATATTCACCAACTGATAAAGTTCTTGAAGATCCTCCCTATTCACATCAATCAAAATGCCAGCAAAATTCATATAAACAATGTCAGAATTATCTTCCCTTATTATTTGATATGCAGCCCTTCCACCAGTCATGATAAGTTGATACTTGACAACCTTAGCAGGTTCCTTAGTGCTTTCAATAGTCCCCATTGTGGCTCCTTCAGATGAAGGTTCTTCATCTAATTCCTCTTCAACAACTACTTTCTTGGATTTATTCTTCCTTTCCAAACCTTTTCTTCTTTGAAACACAATAGGCCTAATCATTTCATCTTGCACTTCTTCTGTTGACTTACCAGCTTCAGGTTGTGGATCAATCACTTTATCAGGTTCAATGACTAGTTCAGTCTCTTTAGCCTTTCTACCTTGAAAGCAAAATTTCTGCACATCATCATAATCAGTAGCTTTGTAACCTTGATCTCTCTCAAATGCCTTGAGATATGCTACTTGAATTTCTTCATATGACTTCTTTTTCATCTGATCCAAAGAAAGATGCATTTGATTCTTAAGATACATCTTCATATCATACTTCTTTTCTGCCATAGACATCTTCTTAGGAATCTTAGATTTCTGATGAAGCTTGAACTTTTCCAAGAATCCACCCAATGTATCATCATTACTCCTTGCATTAATGAAGTCAGCTAACTGTTTGGCTCGTTCATCAGCAGTTAAACCTTCAATAGTTAGCAGCTCTTCATACTTTGCTCTCACTTCATCATCAACATTGAGTAGTTTTGTAAAATCATCAGATTCTTCAGCCAACTGTCTTGCATAGACTGCATCTAACATCTTTTGTCTTTCTTCATCAGCAATATCTTGAGCCTTAATCCTCTCAATTTCAGCCTCAGATGCAAGTTCTTCTCTTGTTTTTCTCTTAGACTTCTTTGGCAATGAAGTTTCTTCCATGACCTGCTTTCCCTTTCTTAGTGCAGATTGTTGTTCTTCATTACCAGAACTAAGTTCATTACCAGACTTTCCACCAGACTTCTTTTCACCAGACTTTTCACCAGACTTTTCATCAGATATAGTCCCAAACTTTTCAACTTCTTCCTCAACAGACAAAATTAACCTTCTTCTTTTCCTATCCTGTTTGATTTTGCCCATTGATTGAGCCAAAGTCTCTGCAACTTCCAATGTCTCTGGACTAATTGTGGTGACATTATCTTGAACAAGTGGTTCTTGAACTGGTGTTTGAAGAATATTTTCTTGTTCTTCAATATTTTCTTGTTCTTCCTCCAAATTCCTCCCATGTTTGGAAGAATTTTCAGCTTCATCTTCTTCATCATCAAAAGAGACACCCTTTTTCTTCATTGCTACTCCCATTTTCTTTACTTTCTTCACCAAAGTCACATAAGCTTTTCTGAGTGCCTCATTAGTCTTTTCCAAGATGTCAATCTTCTTTTGTAGTTGAGGAACAATGACAAAGAGATCTTCCACAGTTATGGGATTATGTGCCTCCTCCCTTTCAGGACTTGGAACATGTGGTTGTGGAGGTGAAGATTGTTGGATGGGTGTAGATGATCTTTCAACTGATGGTGAGGGACCTGGTTGAGGTGATGGAATTGGAGAAGACCTAGGTGTAGCAGACCTAGATGAGGCTTGGTCTTGAGCTTCATCAGGGTTCACTTGTGCAGCACCAGAAGTACCTGCATTGTTAGTACCAAGCATAGCAGCAAGCAAAGGTTTGTCTGTCCCTTGAAAACTCCTTTTTAGATTTGCAAAGAGTTTAGAAGTAAAGGCCACACTGATGTAAGGCACTTTATCCCTAGTTTCAAAATTCAAGATCATTTGCAAAAATCTTGGATACATTAAAAATTTTGGGTTCTTAGCATTTTTCACCATTCCTTCAAAAATTAATTTTGAAAAGTTAAATTTCCTTCCAGATGATAAACAGACCAATGCAGAAGCAATTCTGCTCCCAAATTGATCCCATCCACCACTTTTGGGACTTAAGCTCTGAAGTAAATGATGTACTAAGAACCTCCACTAAGGTGAAAAATGACTTTTCCAAAAGGTAAAGCTTCCATCTGTGGGGTACCCAATGCTATTCAAACCCTCAAAAATATCCTCATTAGACAAATCAAATTCTCCTAAAGCATCATCCAATTTGAGACTGTCCCTAATGGATGCTTCAGAAATGGTAAAACCATTTTTGTCTATGACAACTCTTAAGCATGGTGTCCCATCATCAAGAGTCTCAGAGGTAACCGACCTCCAGAACTGCTTGACAAGGGACTGATAAATAGTAGGATTATGAGTTAAAGAATAACAAATATAAGAACCTTTTAGAAAATCCACAATCTGCTCAAAACCTGCACTTTGATCAGGCTTCTTCAAGAACCCGACTTGATTATGTTTGTCCACAAACTTGAGATTAGCCATGGATGAGTTAATGAGTTAGGTCTGGTTGACAAGAGAGGTAGGGTTTTGAAAAATATTTGCGTAGAAACAGAGTCGTGAGTAATAAAGATTATTTAAATTTGGAAGCAAATAAAGAATAAAAGAAGATAAATAATATCAAATTTTAAGCTTATATACTTCATAAATATCTTGTTTTACCGAAAATAGTGCAACGGTAATATATTAGTAAAATCTTTAGTTACTCTGACCAGATCTAACGGTCATAAAATTAACACTACCCGACCTAAAAAGTCAACCAGGCCGAATCATACACTTACCAGACCTAACCAAGAGAGTGAATTTACATACTTACTATAGCGAATGCAAAGCTTTGTAACACCTCATTCCACTCTTCTCTGCAAGAATTAGTTGAAAGAACAAGAAACAGGAGACAAAAACCAATTTTTGCAAGACACACGAGCTACCAGATTTAACACTTAAGGGTACCTGATTTAAAACATTCAAAAAAAAAAAACTTGTACATTTGCCTCCCCTTAAATGTACATTACCTCCCCTTAAGTATAAATCCCTTTTTTTTTTTTTTTTTTTTTTTTTTTTTTTTTTTTTTTTTTTTTACTAATAAATACTTAACCAAAATAAAAACGAAGGTCAACTTTCCAAAAACACAATTAATAACTCTTTCCCTGCAAGTATTAACTCATACACCAACCAAGCATTAAAAGACATTAAACCTTGATTTTCCCTATAAAACCACCCATAGTTTTATCACAAATACCATCACAAACCAGAAGAAAACCTTACAAGCATAATGGATCCATCCAACTTAAACACCATAGAGATTTCATCCGATTCCTGGGATCCAAATGACTCATCCTCTGATACATCCTCAGGAGGATGGGGTGGATACTTCCCACCAGGGTATTCATCCATCACAAGAAGCAAGACATTGAGAGAAGCAACTCTGAAACAATGGCTAGCTGCTTATGATCTGTCTGAAAAGGAACCAGACAATGAAACACCAAAAACTTCAAGACCAACTCCTCCTTCTGATGTAGATGATAAAAGTGCCAAAGAAGAAGACCCCTCCAAGAATGATGAAGAGACCTTTCCTTCGAAGACTGTGCCTTCCCTGAGTAGTGCTTCTGTGCCACGTCCTCCACCAAGCAGTGTGATTCTTGCACTTCCATGCCCAAAAGCATGGAATCAATTTGGTGGCAGAGGAGCCAAGAAGACCATTCCTGACTTCATGGGTAAAGGGAAGCAGAAGGTGTAGGTTGTGATGTTTAGCTGGTTTGGGTAAAATCTTTTGTCTTAAGAAGCTTTGTAATTTGCATCCTAGAATGCAATTTCTTGTTATTAAATAAAAAAAAACTCTTTGGTTCTGATGTTTTAATTTTCCACATATGAATAACTTGCAAATAGAAAGGAGCTAACAACTGCAAAACAAAGTTAAGCACAAAATACCAAACACACATACTATAGAAGACAAAATAAGTACTGAAAATAAGAATAACCAAGAAGAATAGCAGGATAAGAAACAAACAAATATACAAACTATACAAAGTTAAGAAGGAAGATCAGTTTTTCTTAACAACCCAAGCCTGAGTGGGCTTGTGTCCATCCTGTGGAGCAACATACTTATAGGTTTTGTATGAACTTGCTCCAGTGAAACCATGTTTGGACTTATAGGTAAATTCATTTTTAAATGGATTCCAAGTCCAGCAATCAGAGAAATTATCAGTAGAACCCCCATTTGTTTGTCTTCTTACAGGTGAATGAGCTTTATAAAAATTATTTCTTTGAAACTTTTCATTCACCTGAGGTTTTTGAAAAGGTTGCTTGGGTCTTACAAAACCAGTGTTAACATTGGGTCTCACAGAGCTGACATAACCAGTATTCACTTTAGGCCTCATAAAATTAACATTTTGCCTATTCACATTAAAGTTTCTGTAGCCAGACCCAAAATTTGGTCTACCAGAACTAACAAAGGAGTTAGGTCTGGTAGTGTTATTTAGTTGAACAGGTCTGGGAACAAACTGGTTGGCATGGTTAACTCTATTAGCATTGTTCCAAACTGGTTTATTTGAACCATTAACCTTATTAACATTCATTCTCTTTTGCTCAGCCTCTCTTTTCATTCTCTTTTCATGGAAGTCACAATTTCTTATTAAATGACTCAAACTTCCACACACAAAACATCTTTTAGGAGCATAATTGTAACTACTCCTACTCTCTCTGTGAACACTATTGCTTCTAGGTGACTCATTCAATTTAACAGATTCCCTAGGAGTTTTTATGTGGTTAACACAACTAGGTTTAACTGTCTCAGCCTTTTGTTCAGTCACTAAAGGTTTAGTAACAACAGGTTCACACTTCTTAACAACCTTAGGTTCAGGATTCTCTTTTTCCTCATTGTTTGACTCAGACTTAGAGTGATCAGAGGAACTATCAATAGATCCTTCAGAGTCATTGGATTGACAAGAAGAATATCTACTAGATTTGTCCTCTGAGGTAGTTGGTTCAGGCACTTGAGGACCTTTCTTACCATACACAAAGAGTGAATCATCTAACTCCTCTTTTTCAAGAGGAGTATAGTCATCACTCAAAGGTGGTGGTACTCCCTTAAAGTCACCAGTCTTAACAAACCTATTGTACAAAGGTTTATTAGCATAGTCCTCTTCTCTATTTTTAAATATATCCTTATTCTCATTTTCCTCATATCCTAAGCCACATTTTTTATTTGACTTAATTTGAGAATCCCAACACTTAAACAGGTTTTTATTTGAATTGTTCCATTGATCTACCCTTTTTCTCAGCTCATCCCTCTCCTTCTGAATTTTAAGCCCTAATTGTCTATACCTTTTAAGCTTCTCATCTTGTTCATATATTTTATTAGCTTGAAAGTATAGTTTTTCATTTAAAGCAGCATGTTGATTTTGAAGGGTGACCTTTTGTGCCTCTAAAGTTTTTACAGCATTTTTATGTGCTAATAAATTTACTTCTAGATCACCTATTTGTTCTTGCTGCTCATCACATAAAGCCTTAACATGATTATATGAGTCAGTACATAATTTAGAGCATAATGATACCTCATTACCAATGGCCATGAGAGCATGATCAGACTCCTCATTTACTCTTGGATGCTCACCCCAATTGACTCCTCCAGCTTCCATTGTCAGCAGACTCATCTGATTCTTTTCCATCTTCCCATCTTCAACTCTTTTCTCATCAGCAGACTTCTTCTCTGGACAATCTCTTGAAAAATGCCCATGCTTGTGACAGTTGTAGCATTCAACAGTCCTCTTTGTGTATCCCACTGGTGATTTGTTGTTGAAGTTGATAGTCCTACCATATTGCTTCTGAAATCGTTTGACCCTTAAAGCAACCATGGCAATGTGCCATTTTATATCCATCTCCTCAACTTCAGCATCATTAATTTGTTCAAGGTCTTCACTAATAAAGCTTTCATCTTCCGTTTGATTGGCAAAGAAAGAATGTATCACCTCATCAGTGAAACTTGAAGCAGACCTTTCACTTGAAGGAGTTTCATAGTTACCAGACCTAACACCAGATCTAACCTTGTAAGTACTGCTTTTGTTTTGAGATACAAAAGCAACATTTGATGAACTGGTTGAACCCTGAGTGTTGTTACTGATGTCCCTTTCAAACATCCTGAGATTATTGTATAGGTCATCAGGTGTCATAGAATCTACTTCCTCCTTAATCCTCATTGCCACAGATACATTGCCCCATTCTGATGGTAAAGATCTAAGGAATTTGTGATTTGCATCCTCATTCGAGACTGCTGCACCATGAACTTCCAATTGTGTTAACAGATGTTGAAATCTGTCATAGCCCTTCTCCAAACCTTCAGTCTTTGAAACACTAAATGTTTCAAATTGCTGTTTAAGAACAGCCTTTTGCATCTTTTTGGAGTTAGCATTACCTCCAAATCGTTTCTTGATAGCTTCCCACATCTCCTTAGCATCAAGAATGCCATGAAACCTTTGTAGATGCTCCTTAGGAATAGCCATAAGAAGCAAGGTTCTGGCCTTCTTTTCCTTCTCCACAGCCCTAATCTCCTCAGCAGATACTGGTGGCATTATTCTGAGTTGCCCATCATTCCCTTGTGAAATTCTCTTCTTAGAATTTCCCTTTTGAATCACCTTCCATACATCACTATCAATGTATTCCAGATAATGTTCCATCTCCATGGCCCATATATCATACTCTTCTCTCTTCAGTAGTGGAAGTTTTATGTTTGAGATTGTGGTTGTGGAAGGGATGGGTTGTTGTTGTGTTTGGGAGTTACTGGTTTCGGTTTTTCCTTCATCTTCATGGTTTGATTGCTCATCCTCACTGTTATGGATTGAGAAAGTTTCAGGCTTATCGAGTTCAGACATTGTGAAGGGTGATTTGAGTGAGAATTAGGTTTTAGGGATTTAGTGTTCTACGAATTCAGAGTCTCTCTCCTTGCTCTGATACCACTTGTTGGTCCACAAATTGTATATGGATCACTAAGTAGTTTTAAATACCTAGTAGATGGTTAGGATAAATCCGAACCAATCTAAGTGAGAAACCCTAAGTGATTGTTAATGTTAATGCGGAATCTTAACAAGAACAATTAAGAACACAAGCAGGGATATCACTAACTTCGTATATTGATATTCACTATTATCAATTCGTACAACTCACACACGTTTACTAACAAACTTTAGGGATCCTTTTATAACACAAGGAAACCCTAGATGACACAGAAGATATACACAAATCTTCTATAAAGATACATACACGCATTGTATCTTTTCCTAATATAACTCTAACAAACTTTCCTATCTTCACGACCAGACCAGACTTTATAAGTCAACCAGACTTAACATGTACTACCAGACTTATCTTTACATAACCAGACCTAAATCACAAACAGACCTAACTCAGTAAACGACCAGACCTAAGTAGTAAACTACCAGACCTAAGTAGTCTGTTCTTGATATGCATCATAATTCCCAACATCTAACATCTTTTGTCTTTCTTCTTCAGCAATATCTTGTGCCTTAATCCTCTCAATTGCAGCCTCAGATGCTAGTTCTTCTCTTGTTTTTCTCTTAGACTTCTTTGGCAATGAAGTTTCATCCACAACCTGCTTTCCCTTTCTTAGTGCAGATTGTTGCTCTTCATTACCAGAACTAAGTTCATTACCAGACTTTCCTTCACCAGACTTTTCATCAGATATTGTCCCAAACTTTTCAATCTCTTCCTCAACAGACAAAATTAACCTCCTTCTTTTCCTATCCTGTTTAATTTTGCCCATTGATTGAGCCAAAGTCTCTGCTACTTCCAGTGTCTCTGGACTGATGGTGGTGACATTATCTTGAACTAAAGGTTCTTGAACTTGTGTCTGAAGAATATTTTCATGTTCTTGCTCCAAATTCCTCCCCTGTTTGGAAGAATTTTCAGCTTCACCTTCCTCATCATCAAAAGAAACACCCTTTTTCGTCATTGCCACTCCCATTTTCTTTACTTTCTGCACCAAAGTCACATAAGCTTTTCTGAGTGCCTCATTATACTTTTCCAAAATGGCAATCTTCTTTTGCAGTTGTGGAACTATGATAAGAAGATTTTCCATAGTTATGGGTGTAGGTTCCTCCTCCCTTGCAGAACTTGGAACATTTGGTTGTGAAGGTGAAGATGGTTGGATAGGTGAAGGTAATCTTGCAGCAGATGGTGAGGGATCTGGTTGAGATGATGGAGTTGGGGTAGATGTAGGTGTAGCAGACTTAGATGATGCTTGGTCTTGTTCCTCATCAGGGTGCACTTGTGCAGCTCCAGAAGTACCTGCAGTGTTAGTACCAAGCATAGCAGCAAGCAAAGGTTTGTCTGTCCCTTGAAAACCCCTTTTTATATTTGCAAAAAGTTTGGGAGTAAAGGCCACACTGATGTAAGGCACTTTATCCTTAGTTTCATAATTCAAAATCATTTGCAAAAATCGTGGATACATTAAAAATTTTGGGTCTTTAGCATTTTTCACCATTCCTTCAAAAATTAATTTTGAAAAGTTAAATTTCCTTCCAAGTGATAAACAAACCAATGCAGAAGCAATTCTGCTTCCAAATTGATCCCATCCACCACTCTTGGGACTTAAACTCTGAAGTAAATGATGTACTAAAAACCTCCACTGAGGTGTAAAATAACTTTTCCAAAAGGTAAAACTTCCATCAGTGGGGTATCCAATGGTATTCAATCCCTCCAAAATATCATCACTAGGCAAATCAAATTCTCCTAAAGCATCATCCTTTTGTTTAACTTGCAGTCCCAAGAAAAATGTAAGTTCTCCCATTGAGCTCATTTCAAACCTGCTCTTCATTAAACCTTCAAATTCATCACACCAAGACTTTCTTGTTGATCCAAAAATGATATCATCCACATAAATTTGAACAAGAATGATATCCTTCTGGTCTCTCTTAATGAATAAAGTCTTGTCAATTACACCCCTGATGTATCCATGTTCTTCAAGAAACTGTGAAAGAGTTTCATACCAAGCTCTAGGAGCTTGATGAAGACCATATAAAGCTTTAATAACCTTATACACTTGATTGGGGTTAGCAGGATCCTCAAAACCAGGAGGTTGATGTACATACACATCTTCTTCAATAGTGCCATAAAGGAAAGCACTTTTGACATCCATCTGATACACCTTGAATCCCATGTATGATGCATAGGCCAAAAATAACCTGATAGCCTCAATCCTTGCTACAGGAGCAAAAACCTCATCATAATCTATGCCCTCCTCCTGTTTGTATCCTTGTGCTACCAACCTTGCTTTGTTCCTTACAACTACCCCTCTTTCATCCCTTTTATTCCTGAAGACCCATTTAGTACCAATAACTTTAGCTCCATTAGGTAGGTCTACAAGAACCCATACTTTCTGTAGCTTGAACTGCAACAACTCTTCTTGCATAGCTTCTACCCAACTTTCCTCCCCTAAAGCTTCAGAAACTGTAGTGGGTTCACTTTGAGAAAGAAAGCAAGCAAATAAGCAATGTTGCTGATCCTTATGATTGACCCTTTGTTGTTGCTTAATCAGGCTAATGAGTGCAAGTGAATCAGACTGATGTTGCACCCTACTTCTTGTTTGAACAGCAGATTTGGGATTACCAATTATTTGACTCTTGGGATGAATGGTATGAATCCTGAGAGTGGGAGTTGGACTGACCTCCACTTCAGTGGGTAAGTTGTTGAAATCAGTGACAATACCTTCTTCATCATAGGAAGCCCCTTCAAAGATACCTTCATTAGGATTTGGAAATACTTCAAGTTCTGGCATCTCAGAATCAGCACAAGCAGTACTTGAAGAAAGGTCTGGTTGAGCACAACTACCAGACTTAAAATGAGAAGTACTGGTAAGGTTAGGGGATACTACTTTGCCAGAAACTTGAGATTTGAATTCAGAATCCTTTTCTTGAGAGGAAGAAGTCTTGATTTCTGCTTCAGCTGCAACAGACTTGGTCTCTGTAGATGGAATCACAACAAGCTCAGCCACATCATCAGTGTTCCCTGTATTAGAAGGATCTTTGGTACCTGCATTGTTAGTAACTTCTTTGGCACCTGCAATAGGGTTAATTTGATTCTCCTTGGAGACAGGAATATAATTCATAGAATCAGTTAAATAATCAATATCAAACATCCATCTATGACCAATTCCCTTGACATTGGGTTTTTCTTCAAGAAAGTTTACATGCAGATTTTCTTCTACTTTCTTGGATACTAGATTGTAAACCCTAAAGGCTTTACTATTTAATGCATACCCAAGTAAAAACCCTTCATCAGACTTTCCTTCAAATTTTCCAAGAACACTTAAA
Source organism: Artemisia tridentata subsp. tridentata (assembly GCA_021014915.2). Taxonomy (NCBI): domain Eukaryota; kingdom Viridiplantae; phylum Streptophyta; class Magnoliopsida; order Asterales; family Asteraceae; genus Artemisia; species Artemisia tridentata. The sequence goes on along the minus strand of CP139509.1, from coordinate 53,120,760 downwards.
GTATCAAGAATGGTAACATGACACCCAAAAGGTCTTATGTGGCTAACAACTGGTTTATGGCCAAACATAAGTTCATAAGGGGTTTTATTTTGAGGCTTGGTCACTCTAACCCTATTAAAGATGTAACAGGCATTGCTGACTGCTTCAGCCCAAAATGTTGTAGGTAAGAGAGAATCTGCTAGCATAGTCCTAGCTGCCTCAATAAGTGTCCTGTTCATTCTCTCAGCAACTCCATTTTGCTGAGGAGTTCTTGCATTACTGAATTGTTGCTTAATTCCTTTATTACCACAGAAGTCTAGCATGCTCTTGTTTTTAAACTCAGTGCCATTATCACTCCTAATGATTTTAACTCTTTTATCAAGAAGGTTTTCAATCTGCCTAATGAAAGTTTGAATCAAAGGAGTAGCTTCATCCTTCCTAGACATAAAGAACACCCAACAATATCTAGTACAATCATCTGTAATGACAAGGCAATAGCATGCATGATTTATACTATGGACAGATGTAGGGCCAAAAAGATCCATATGTAAGGTATGTAAAGGTTCAGTGATTAATCTTTCTAATTTAACCTTACAGGATGCCCTATGTTGTTTTCCCTTGTTGCAAGCCACACAACTATGATCATTTTTAAACAATTTTGAAGGCAAACCTCTCACAAGGTTATTCTTCACAAGTTTATTCATGATTTTGAAATTCACATGGCCTAACCTTCTGTGCCACAACTTAGATTCATCCAAAGTAGCTTTTGCAATCAAACAGGTAGCACCTTTTGCAGAATTAGATGCTTTCATATCAAAACTGTACATTTTGTGTTGTCTGGGAACTTTAAGAAGAATCTGAGGTTCTTCAGGCATCTTAAAGTCCGGAGTCAACACAAGACAATCAGTTTCAGTAAAAAGCACCTTATGCTGAGTATCACAAATTTGTGATATTGAGAAAAGGTTGAACTGCCCAAGTTCTTTCACAAAAGATACATTGTCAAATTCTATGTTGCCCACAATAATTCTTCCTTTACCAGTTATCTGTCCCTTGCTTCCTCCAAAAGTAACAGAACCTCCTTCGAATTCATGAAAATCATTTAGATAGTTCTTGTTACTAGTCATGTGCCCAGAGCATCCACTATCAAGAATTCCTCTATCTTCCATATAGCAAAGTGGATGATCCTGCACAAAAAGAAGAGAAATTAGTTTCTCTTAGGAACCCAGGCCTGAGTAGGCTTGGGTCCGCCTTGTGGATCAACATGCTTAAATTTCTTAATTGAACCTGATCCACTGTTGTTTTGGGATTTATACATTGATTTATTTTTGTTTGAATCCCAAGACATACATGCTGAGGTCTTAACAGCAGACCCCCCATTCCCCTTTAAAGGTTTTGCTGTTTGCTTTACAGCTTGTCTTCTCACAGGTGAATGAGTTTTATAAAAATTATTTCTTTGAAAATTTGCATTCACCTGAGGTTTTTGAAAAGATTGTTTGGGTCTCACAAAACCAGTGTTCACATTAGATCTCAAAGAATTAACACAGCCAGTATTCACATTAGGCCTCATAGAATTAACATTTTGCCTATTCACATTAAAGTTCCTGTAGCCAGACCTAAGATTTTGTCTACCAGAATTAACATAAGAGTTAGGTCTGGCAGAGTTATTGAGTTGGACAGGTCTGGGAACAAACTGGTTGGCATGATTAATTCTACTAACATTATTCCAAACTGGTTTATTTGAACCATGACCCATATTAACATTCATTCTCTTTTGCTCAGCCTCTCTCTTCATTCTCTTTTCATGGAAGTCACAATCTCTTATTAAATGACTCAAACTTCCACACACAAAGCATCTTTTAGGAGCATAAGTATAACTACTCCTACTTTCTCTGTGAACACTATTGCTTCTAGGTGACTCACTCAATTTAACAGATTCCCTAGGAGTTTTTATGTGATTAACACAACTAGGTTTGACTGTCTTAGCCTTTGGTTCAGTCACTACAGGTTTAGTAACAACAGGTTCACACTTCTTAACAACCTTAGATTCAGGATTCTCTTTTATCTCACTTTTTGACTCAGACTTAGAGTGATCAGAGGAACCATCAATAGATCCTTCAGAGTCATTGGATTGACAAGAAGAATACCTACTGGATTTGTCCTCTGAGGTGGTTGGTTCAGGTACTTGAGGACCTTTCTTACCATACACAAAGAGTGAATCATCCAACTCTTCTTTTTCAAGAGGAGTATAGTCATCACTCAAAGGTGGTGGTACTCCCTTAAAGTCACCAGTCTTAACAAACCTATTATACAAAGGCTTATCAGTATAGTCCTCTTCTTTATTCTTAAATATAGCCTTATTCTCATTTTCTTCATATCCTAAGCCACATTTTTTATTTGACTTAATTTGAGAATCCCAACACTTAAACAGGTTATTATTAGAATTGTTCCACTGATCTACCCTTTTTCTCAACTCATCTCTCTCCTTCTGAATTTTAAGGCCTAATTGTCTATACCTTTTAAGCTTTTCATCTTGTTCATATATTTTATTAGCTTGAAAGTATAGTTTTTCATTTAAACCAGCATGTTGGTTTTGAAGGGTGACCTTTTGTGCCTCTAATGTTTTTACAGCATTTTTATGTGCTAATAGATTTACTTCTAGGTCACCTATTTGTTCTAGCTGCTCATCACACAAAGCCTTAACATGATTATATGAGTCAGTGCATAATTTAGAGCATAATGATACCTCATTACCAATGGCCATGAGAGCATGATCAGACTCCTCATTTACTCTTGGATGCTCACCCCAGTTGACTCCTCCAGCTTCCATTGTCAGCAGGCTCATCTAATTCTTTTCCATCTTCCCATCATCATCTCTTTTCCCATCAGCAGACTTCTTCTCTGGACAATCTCTTGAAAAATGTCCATGCTTGTGACAGTTGTAGCATTCAACTGTCCTCTTTGTGTATCCCACTGGTGATTTGTTGTTGAAGTTGATGGTCCTCCCATATTGCTTCTGAAATCGTTTGACCCTTAAAGCAACCATGGCAATGTGCCATTTTATGTCCATCTCCTCAACTTCAGCATCATTAATCAGTTCTAGGTCTTCACTAATAAAGATTTCATCTTCCATTTGATTGGAAAAGAAAGAATGTATCACCTCATCAGTAAAACTTGAAGCAGACCTTTCACTTGTTGGATCGTATACTCCTTGATAGATCTTATGAGCCGGTTAAGATCAATAGAATATTTATGTAAACACAAACAAACTAATAGAAACTCTGACAATAAGATTAATGTTTACTCGGAATATAAACACTAAAATTGAAAGAAGAATTACTAATAACTCTTGATCCTCTATGGATCTTTGATTCACTATTGAAATTGTTTTTCGATAATAGATGTTTATATTCCGAGTAAACATTAATCTTATTGTCAGAGTTTCTATTAGTTTGTTTGTGTTTACATAAACATTCTATTGATCTTAACCGGCTCATAAGATCTATCAAGGAGTATACGATCCAACAAGTAGTATCAGAGCTAACACTACCAGATTTAACCTTGTAAGTACTGCTTTTGTTTTGTGACACAAAAGCAACATTTGATGAACTGGTTGAAGCCTGAGTGTTGTTACTGATGTCCCTTTCAAACATCCTGAGATTATTGTATAGGTCATCAGGTGTCATTGAATCTACTTCCTCCTTAATCCTCATCGCCACAGATACATTGCCCCATTCTGATGGTAAAGATCTAAGGAACTTGTGGTTTGCATCCTCATTTGAAACTGCTGCACCATGAACTTCCAGTTGTGTTAACAGATGTTGAAATCTGTCATAGCCCTTCTCCAAACCTTCAGTCTTTGAAACACTGAATGTCTCAAATTGCTGTTTAAGAACAGCCTTTTGCATCTTCTTGGAGTTTGCATTGCCTCCAAATCGTTTCTTGATAGCCTCCCACATCTCCTTAGCATCAAGGATGCCATGAAACCTTTGTAGATGCTCCTTAGGAATAGCCATAAGAAGCAAGGTTCTGGCCTTCTTTTCCTTCTCCACAGCCCTAATCTCTTCAGCAGATACTGGTGGCATTATTCTGATCTGCCCATCATTCCCTTGTGAAATTCTTTTCTTAGAATTTCCCTTTTGAATAACCTTCCATACATCACTATCAATGTATTCCAGATAATGTTCCATCTCCATGGCCCATATATCATACTCTTCTCTTTTCAGTAATGGAAGTTTTATGTTTGAGATTGTGGTTGTGGAAGGGATGGGTTGTTGTTGTGTTTGGGAGTTACTGGTTTCGGTTTTTCCTTCATCTTCATGGTTTGACTTCTCATCCTCACTGTTATGGATTGAGAAAGTTTCAGGCTTATCGAATTCAGACATTGTGTAGGGTGATTTGAGTGAGAATTTGGTTTTTGGGATTTAGTGTTCTTCGAATTCAGAGTCTCTCGCCTTGCTCTGATACCACTTGTTGGTCCACGAATTGTATGTGGATCACTAAGTAGTCTTGAATACCTAGTAGATGGTTAGGATAAATCCGAACCAATCTAAGTGAGAAACCCTAGGTGATTGTTGTTGTTAATGCGGAATCTTAACAAGAAAAATGAAGAACACACAGAGAGATATCACTAACTTCGTATATTGATTATAATCACAATAGTGAACTCGTACAACTCACACACTTTACTAACAATCTTTAGGGATCCTTTTATAACACAAGGAAACCCTAATACTAACCGACTCAGAAGATATTCACAAATCTTCTATAAAGATACTTACACGTTTTGTATCTTTTCCTAACTTATCTCTAACAGACTTTCCTAACTTTACGACCAGACTTAACATTATAAGTCAACCAGACTTAAACATACTACCAGACTTAACTTTGCATTACCAGACCTAATTACAAAGACAGACCTAACTCTGACATACTACCAGACCTAAGTTGTCTTCTCTTGATTCGTATCATAATTCCCAACACCGTATGGTGTCAAATGTTTCAACAGACTTTGGACGGGAAGGCCAGAGGGTGGTTCGACAAACTGCCGACCGAAAGCATAGACGGTTGGGACGAGCTCCAGAGGAAATTCTTGAATAGATTCAGTATGCTAAGGGCGTGTGTCAAAGACCTTACGGAGATCAATAAGATCCATTGAAAGGCCAATGAGAGCCTCCCAGACATTAAAGAACGGTGGGTAAGTGAGGCTAACTATTTTCCGGACGCACCGAAAATAATGCAGATCTCTTCATTCATGAATGGCCACCACTGCCCAGAATTGGCGAAGAAGTTCTCAGACACGATTCCCAAAACAGTCGATGAGATGTTGGAAAGGTTCGATGAATTTATTCGTTCGGAGGAAGCCTTCTGGAGTACTGAACTGCCAAAAGGAGAGAAAGCGGATGCCCTCAGAGAATACCGTCCCAGCCCATATAACAACAGGAGCGATCAATATGCCCCGAAGGTCCCTTTCGGAGGGGATCGTCGTCGGAACAACCCCAGGAATGAGTTCAGACCTCGCAGGAATGATTACTACGCTCCTTATGTTCCCGCAAGGAATGACAATGTCGGTAGAACCGATACCCGTCGCAACGACATCCGCCGATATGACACTAGACCAATAGATTTGAACTCTCTGATAAAGGCTCCAAAAGAGATCCTTGCCACTGAACATTAATTAAAATTACCGCAACCCCCTCCTTTGAAAGGAAAGCCCCTCAAAGAAATTTTAGACAAGTATTGCGACTACCACGGTGAGAAGGGACATCTCACCAATGATTGTTGGCATCTTAAAGAGCAGATAAGAATGACCCTGGAAACGGGAAAGTTGGACCATCTATTGAAAGACGTTAGACAGAGGGGAAGGGCACCACAAGGAGGAGATAACCATGCAAATAAGGGAAAGATCATTAATATGATCCGAAGTTCAGTAACCGCATGAAAATGGAAAATGGCTGATGCAGAAGAGGATTGGATGAATGCCCCGATCAGTTTCCCACCTATCCTTCCGGGGAATATGTCGGACGAGCCTTTAATAGTTAAGGCCGAAGTGGAAGGTTATACAATACGACAGGTTTATGTGGATCAAGGCACTTCGGTGGAAATAATGTACGAACACTATTTTGAGCACTTATGCCCCTCCGTCAAAGCCCGATTGAAAGAAGCCCACACGCCTTTGGTAGGATTCACAGGGGAGTCCATCAAGCTGGTGGGGAAGATAGAGCTGGAAGTTCGTTTCGAAAGCCAAGATTTGTTCCATAGAACTACGATGAAGTTCGCGTGGTAAGGTCTCCCTCACCGTACAACATTATATTAGGACGCTCCGGACTAAAAAAGCTACGGTCCATCCCCTCAACCATCCACTCGATGATGAAATTCCCAACTCCAAGAGGCATGGCGACGTTGGTCACTCGGTCAGTAATTATTTCAGAATGCCGCAAATTAGGGGGAAAGCAAAGGGTAGAGGGAGAGGCAAAGAATGAATCTCAGAATGCCGAGATGACCGGGGAACTAACCGGGAAAACAGAAGAGGTTATGGTACGTCCGGCTTACCTGGATCAACTGGTAACCGTCGAAGGAAACTTCTCCCCGAAGTGCAGGAGGCAGCTGATTTCATTAGAAAATATCGCGAAAGATAATCAAGATGAGTACCGTTGGACGGAACGGGCCAAATCAGCCTTCCGAGAGATGAGAAAGGTGATCCTTGAACTCCCTTACCTGATAACCCCAAAACCGAAGGAAGGCTTATATGTATACCTTGCGGCATTAAAGGAAGCAACGAGCAGGAGTAAAGATCAATGAAAACTTGGACCCGACTGGGAGGGACCCTACTGGGTCATGGAAGTCTATCAAGCCGGATCATACAAGTTGTAGGCGAGGGGAAAAAAGAATTACCATGAGCGTGGAATGTCATCGACTTAAAAAGTGTTTTTTGTAAATGTTTGGTTAATGTATCTAATGTAACGTCCGAAAGGACTTGGTATTAACTATTTAAATGACCAATGCAGTTATCCCACAGTTAAAGGGAAGCAATTTTCTCTACATATCACGTTCTTGCACTGCTTATCACATTCTGAACATAAGTTGAAAATGATCCCTCCGAGAGGCTCGCGACCTCCGAAGATCAGTGGTCAGTGTTCAAAGATGGTTCATACCCAAAAAGGGGTTGCCATACTACTAAGGCAAAAAGGCCGAAGGGTGCATGACCCCCAAAGACGGCCGACACCCAAAAAGGGGTCGCCGCACTACTAAGGCAAAAAGGCCGAGCGGCATATGTCGCCTAAAATGGTTCACACCCAATAAGGGTGGCCATATCAACAAGCAAGCCAAAAAGGCCGAACGGCGTATGTCGCCCTGAAATGATTTATACCCAAAAAGTGGTTGCCATTGATAATTAAGGCAAAAAGGCCGAATGGCACGAGACGCCCTCAAACATATAAGCTTGTACCTCCGGACCTATGTAAATAGTGAAGGTAATAAAAAACAAGTGTTTGTTGCACGTTTACCATCAAAATTTAAATCAAGCGTTAGCTTGTACCTCCGGAGCTACGTAAGTGGCGACGGTGATAAAAAATAAGTGTTTGGTATATGTTTATGATTAAAATATAAATGATATATAATGACACTTTACAAAAAATAATGATCAGGGTAGAGAAGTTATGTTTTATCCGCGCAGGAAACAAAGGGAAGGCAGAAAGGACATGTATGACTTTCGGCTTCAGGTTAAAGCCAGCAATGCAGTCCGTAACCATCCGGAAGCAATTATGAAAAATATATAGCATCACTGACTATGTCAAATGCATGTGGTCTGATAGACCCGATCCGTCAGGACGTCAAGTCGGGAGGCCCGAATGGAAGACCCAGATGGAATGCCTGGATGAAAGGTCGGTCCGAACGGCGCATGATGCCCAAAGACGGCCACCGCCCAAAAAAGGGTCGCCACACTATTAAGACAAAAGGGCCGAAGGGCCATATAGTCTCAAGACGCTAGAAAACGCAAAGCAAAGCTTATGCCAATGGCCCGAAGGCCTAATATCTTCCAAACAATTCTCATCAAAGTAACAAAGGTTAAAAAAGCTTCACAAGAAATCTGGAGTAACCTTTACCCGTAGTTAAAACGGGGTTACCTAGACTTCAACAACAATCATATCTTTCAAGGAGCTGACGCACCCTCTTCCGCCGTGGAGTCCTGGACATTGACAGCTTGAATCTCAGGAGCGTCGGGAGATGGTCCGGTAGCAGCTTCAGCCACCACCGTCTCAGCAGGCCTGGATGGAGCGGGATCAGGAAGTATGTTCATTATCTCAGTAAGAGGCTGATGAGTGTCTAAATACTCATCATTTTATTCCCATTTAAACTGCAAAAACAGCCAAAAACACTTTAAAAAGTCACATAATGCTACAAATATCCATAGAGTGTGTTTTTATATGATTCAGGTACAAAAGGATTGAAAACAGGTGAAAAACGAGCTAAGTTTACAAAATTGACAGTTTCAGTCCCTGAAGTTTCATAAGTTGGCAGAAATAGTCCCTGGTATTCAAAAGTGGAAAACTTACATTTATGGTCCTTGGATTTTCAGAACAAGACAACAATGGTCCCTGGGAATAATTTCTATATTTGGCAGCAATAGTCCTTGGATTTTCAGATTATTACAACTTTAGTCCTTAAAATTAAAATCCAAATCCTAAGTTAATCCAAAACTAAACCCAGCTACTTAACCCAGCCCAAAATAAAATAAAACCCAAGCACAATCAATAACCCGACCCACACCCTTAGCTAATACCAGAGTTTGACTTCGGTCAAACTCTTATCCCTTCTTCCTTTACCGCCAAACCAATACCACCATCTCCACCGCCTTCTCCCTGCAATACCACCCATCACCTCAACCTTTCCCTTACCACACTCTACCTAACAAACCAAAAGCAATTAATGCTTCTTCCCCATTTTCAAGATTATCAGAGATAGTGGATGTTTCCACTATCTCATTTTTGGCGCCAAAAGTCCAAATGGACGTTTATGATGAATTTGATGAATCCAATGGCCAAGATCAAGTAGGAAATTCTCAGAGATGTCGTCTGAATGGAAAATATCTATAAAGAGAAGAGGAGAGGCAATGTAACAAGATATCATAGAATCATAGTTTTATGTTCATTTTACTTAATCGTTTTTACTGCTTAACTTTATTACCTTGTCATTTAAATGCTTTCAGTGTTTTATTACTCATTGACAACGTGTAATAAACCTATTTATAGTTCTAATTTCAATCTATCTTTACATTTCAAGTTATGTTTAATTCGTACCTAAATTTCAAGTCATTTTAAATATTGTTGATTATAGTTGTTTATTGGACTAAATAGCTCACTTAAGCTCCTGACATAGCTTATATAAGCTATTAGTAACCTTAAAACAAGTTATAATCATTAAAAACAAAAATACAAAAAGAACTCAAGAAAATCAATGAAAAATACAAAAATGAGTGTTCCTGAAGAGAATGCATGGAGCAAGGTTAATTGTGGCTTGCCTTTGGTTTAGTAGCTTATTGGTAAGCCTTTAGGTGTGTTCTGTGGCCTTGGTTCTTGGTTTTCAGCTTGATAGCACTTTGTAAGCCATTTTATCATTTTTTGCATTTTACTGTAAAAGCAAGTTTATTGCTTTGATCTTTGTATTTTTATGTTTCTGTGGTGTTGTTAAGTGATAATATTGATTAAAATTGGTTGTTTGTTCATTGGATTCACTTGGTGCTTAAAATTGAATTTTCACAGTGTAAATTGCATATTTGACAAATCTGTGGTTTAAGCTTGTGTTGTTGATGTTTTATGCTCATATGATCTTGTGTGTTCATCTTGTAACCTTTGGAATCAGTGTTGTGGTCTAACTCTATCATTTGCTTTGAAAATCTCAAATTAGCTTTTATAAAGTAGTGTTTGATTTATCTGTGTTAACTGTGATCTTGGGTTCATTTGTTGTTAACTTTGGTTTAAACATATCACTTAAGGTCATTTTAACTCAGTTAAGCCATAAAATTCAGTCCTTGTTTAATAAATAGTCAAAATAGCCTTTAATCTCACTTTATTTGTTATCTGTTAGCATTTAGAATTCCATTTTCATTAATTTAGCTCAATAGTTGTTAATCTAGCTTAATTTCATCTCTTTTCAGCTTAATATAACATAATCATTCAGTAGATTAGGTTTAAAGTTCACAAAAGTCAACCTTGCAAAAACAAAAAGAAGTCCTAAGCATTACATCTGCACTAATAGTTTGCTTTTCTCAGCTTTTTCTAGTGATTGTAACTGCTTAATTAGTTAACCCCTTTGCATGATTTTTGTTTCTATCAGTAGCTTGCTAGTTAAACTTAATATGTTTTAGCTTAAATCTGCAATTGTAGCTTATTTGCTAGCTTAATTCTTGTCTGCAAGTTAGCCTTCTGAACTGATCTGAGTCTGCAACCTCCCCTGTGCACAGGACAACAAGCTTATTTCATAAGCTTGTGATTTGTTCATTAGTGAGGTTTAGCTTGTGATTATTGTTGTTTTTAAAAGCCCTTCTGGCTAGCTTGCTATTTAAAGTGCTTATTGTCCATTAACTGCTTATTTGGATTGTTTATTGTGCTTAACCATGTTTATCCAAATCACTCACTACACTGAGCAATCAGTGTAGTTGAGTCAATTTCATAAGCTAATCAAAAGCTCATCAGTAAGCTTAAGCTTGTGTGCTTTGGCTTTTTCTAAAGCTAATCCACCAGTCTCAAAGGTTTAAAGCTTGTTTTTCATTTTCAAGCTTATTTAATAAGCCTGCTTGTGGCTTTTTGTTTGTCCCATCTCCTTGGGTATACTGAGTAATCAGTATATACAAGCTTTTTCATAAGCTCCTCAAAAGTTCACCAGTGGATCCCACAGGGTGAGCTTGGACTTTTTGGAAAGCTAACCAACCCATCTTGCTACTCCAATCTTCACTTTGTGCTTTATAGCTTATTTCATAAGCTTATTTTGCCTCTAAAGTCAGCAGCAGGTTGTTGCTCTAGCAGTACCTTTCTTACACTAGCAGTACCTTGCTTATTTGCTTATTCCAAGCTTATCAGTGCTTATTTCTTGTTCCATCTAGCTTATTTCTAGTCCCTTTAACTTATTTTCATCTTATTTCACCTTTGGTTCCAACTGTGAAGCTTATTTCAAGCTTGTTTGAGCTTGACACATCAATTTAAGCTCAAAAGCTCATCTGTTAAGCTAATAAGCTTCCAAACAGCTTATTTTCAAGTTCCAAAGTTTTTGTCTTTATTAAAGTTTGCTATTATCAGTAGTGAAATAGTTTTGTAAAAGAAAAGCCAAGAAAATCAAAACATAAAATTAGTGATAGCTTTTATTTAAGCCATTTGGCTTATTTTTAAGCTTTTTCCTTAAGCACTTATCATTTTTATAATTTTTATAGGTTCCTGTCACATTATAGTATTTTTAGAAAAAGTTTCATATTTATTAGAGTTCATTTAGTATTTATTATAATTTAAATTAGTTTTAAATAATTATTAAATAGTAATTAATTAATATTGAATAGATAAATAGTCAAATAAATATTTTTATTTTTTCCCTAAAATTTTCTTTTATCATTTGGATTTTAAAAATATAATTTTCACATCCGTGGGATTTATATTGGTCAGAATTCACGTTTTATTTTGTACGTTTACGTAATTTTTATTTAAACGTACGTTTTTAAGTTTTAAACGTTTCTAAGTCATTTACTTTCACGTAATCGTTTTTATAGCTTGTTTAAATTATTTTCTTTTAAAATTCCTTAGTTTAATCACTCACACCCTTTTCGTATTCAATTTCACCCGATCACAAATTCGTTCTATTACAGTGTTCACACCTCGTTGGGACTTAACGACCCGGGGAAACACTAAACTCCTATGGTAAATTGTATTGTGTCCTTAAGCTGTTTGACTCTTGTTGACCATTTACCTGGTCAATATTAGTTGACCGTTTGGGGCCGATCAAATTTTGGCGCCGCTGCCGGGGAGGTGTGCTGCGTAGAACGCATTTGCAGAATCAGTGTTGTTGAATATACATCCATTATATATTTACCATCCTTGTTCATATTCTCTTATTTTTATATATATATATAAAACCAAAATTATCGTTAAGTTAATTCATTTGACTGATCGACAACGAAAAAAATATCGTATTTCAAGTTTCCATAAACAAATAAAATCCAAAAAGATTCTTCTTACCCTTTTCTAAGTTTCCATCACTCTAAAGGATTCTTAGACTCGTCTTAGTGCATACGCACTCGTTCTTCTAGGTCATCGAGCCCTTTTCGTGAGCTTGTAAACATACTTCGAAGACGTCGTAGACGTTCTGCTCCATCAGTCGTACCCGAGATACGAACTGATCCTAAAACTCCTGTCATCATGACAGAAGATCGTCCGATGAATGAGCTTCTCCAAGCACCTACCGATGGGTACGGAGATGCCATTGTTGTTCCAGCCATCGTGGCTGAGAATTTTGAGCTTAAGACTGGGTTGATAAACCTGGTAACCCAGCGGCAATTCTATGGTTTTGACAAGGACGATCCTCAAGATCACATTAGATGGTTTAACAAAATCACTTGCACCATCAAATGCAAAAATGTCCCTGAGGAATCAATCAAACTTCTTCTTTTCCCATTTTCCATCGATGGGGCAGCCCGGATTTGGCTTGACAAACAACCCCCTCGATCAATTGGAACATGGGAAGATTTGGTTCAAAAGTTCGTAAATGAATTCTTTCCTCCTTCCAAAACCACGTATCTCAAGAATGAAATCATGAAATTCTCTCAAAGGTTTGATGAACCATTTGGAGAGGCATGGGATCGTTTCAAAGAATTGCTCCGCAAATGTCCTCATCACGGTTTCACCGATTTGATGCAAATGGACACTTTCTACAATGGGTTAAACCCATCTGACCAAGATTCTCTCAATGCCTCAGCTGGAGGTAATTTTCTGAGCAAATCCACTAAGGAAGCCATTGCACTCATTGAAAATAAGTCAAAGGTCCGCACTGCACGAGCCCGACCATATAATTCTCAGGCTAGTGCTGGTCCTTCTACTTCATCTCCCGTGAGTCAGTCTAGTACTGATTCTCAGCTTGTTGAACTCACGAAGGTTATTCAATCTTTGGTTTTCAACACACAAAAGAAAGAGTCCGCTCCGCAAACTTCTCACACTGCTAAAATCAAAAAGGTAGAAGTTTGTGTTACTTGTGGTGGTCCTCACGCTTACTACAATTGTACTGCCACCGATGGCACTCCATTTGATGTTAATGCTATAGCCGGAACTTCCAATCAAGGAGGTAATCAATACCGTCCTCAAGTGGAACCAAACTACCGTGATAGCAACCAAATTGGACCACCCGGATTTCCTCCACCCAACAATCCAAATAGGATTAATCATAATCAACAAAAAGGGCAAAACATGCAAATTCAATTTCATGCCCCGAACAATCAATACCCACCCCAAAGGGGTAATCAAGGGTATTCAGCTCCTAATAACCAAGGACCTCTCTCAAATGAACTTGATAACTACATCAAGGTTAATGAGACCAAAATGAGGGCAATGCAAAATCAAATCTCTAATTTGAAGAATGAATTTCAATCTTCAATACACAAGCAAGGAACTGAGCTAAAGAATGAGCTTTCAAACAAAATTGATCATTCTCAAAGCGAAGTTAAGAATATGCTTGCCAGTCTCATGAACCATCTCAATCCACCTTCTTCCTCGGGAGGTCTCCCTGGTAACACTGTTGTCAACCCAAGGGGTGAACTCAAAGCTGTCACTACACGTAGTGGTAAAGCTCATGATGGACCATCGATTCCTATTCCCTCTCCGATGAGGGAAATGGAACGAGAAACCAAGGTGACAAAAGACCCGGTACTTCCCTCTAACAATGGAAGTGCTAAATACGTCCAACCTATGGTTGGCCAAAATTCTACACCCACAATTGCTCCTAAACCGTCAAGAATAGATCCTACTCTTTCACGATTTACGGTTAAAAGTTTGTCAAGCAAACTTAGTGAGCAAAGAACAGCTAGAACTTATTCCAATATCCTCAATGCTGCTCCTATCAGTGCAATTGATGACAGTGATGATGATGAAAATACCAATTTCATCAAAGCTATCACCACTCGTAGTGGTGCTGCTTATGAGGGACCCTCTGGTCCTATTCCTCCTCCGTTGTATGAAATGGAAAAAGAGACGGTGGTTACAACGGACAAAGTGCAAATTCCAAGCCCACAAAGTACAGCACAAGTCCATCCTCTGGTTGTCCCGAAAAAGAAATCCAAACCAGGAGTTGTCTTTGAATCTGTTGAGACTCCTGAAGTTGCTGCCCCTAAATCCAAACCTTATATTCCTTACCCATCGCGCTTAAATGAGCAAAAGCTTCGTGAAAAGGCTAGTCAACAAATGGATAAATTCTTTCAAATCTTTAAAGAATTACATTTTGACATAAGTTTTGCGGATGCTATCATTCTGATGCCTAAGTTTGCATCAACAATCAAACACTTGTTAAGCAACAAGGAAAAACTGAATGAAATGGCTAAAACTCCATTAAATGAGAACTGCTCAGCAGTTATCTTGAAAAAGCTTCCCGAGAAGCTTGCAGATCCTGGAAAGTTTCTAATACCTTGTGTATTTCCGGGAATGGTTGAATGCTATGCCTTGGCCGATCTTGGTGTCACAAATTATTACATTCATCCGAGTTAGGTTAATTGTTTCCAAACTTATGCCAATGGCCCGAAGGCCTAATATCTTCCAAACAATTCTCATCAAAGTAACAAAGGTTAAAAAAGCTTCACAAGAAATCTGGAGTAACCTTTACCCGTAGTTAAAACGGGTTACCTAGACTTCAACAACAATCATATCTTTCAAGGAGCTGACACACCCTCTTCTGCCGTGGAGTCCTGGACATTGACAGCTTGAATCTCAGGAGATGGTCCGGTAGCAGCTTCAGCCACCACCGTCTCAGCAGGCCTGGATGGAGCGGGATCAGGAAGTATGTTCATTATCTCAGTAAGAGGTTGATGAGTGTCTAAATACTCATCATTTTATTTCCATTTAAACTGCAAAACAGCCAAAAACACTTTAAAAAGTCACATAATGCTACAAATATCCATAGAGTGAGTTTTTATATGATTCAGGTACAAAAGGATTGAAAACAGGTGAAAAACGAGCTAAGTTTACAAAATTGACAGTTTCAGTCCCTGAAGTTTCATAAGTTGGCAGAAATAGTCCCTGGTATTCAAAAGTGGAAAACTTACATTTATGGTCCTTGGATTTTCAGAACAAGACAACAATGGTCCCTGGGAATAATTTCTATATTTGGCAGCAATAGTCCTTGGATTTTCAGATTATTACAACTTTAGTCCTTAAAATTAAAATCCAAATCCTAAGTTAATCCAAAACTAAACCCAGCTACTTAACCCAGCCCAAAATAAAATAAAACCCAAGCACAATCAATAACCCAACCCACACCCTTAGCTAATACCAGAGTTTGACTTCGGTCAAACTCTTATCCCTTCTTCCTTTACCGCCAAACCAATACCACCATCTCCACCGCCTTCTCCCTGCAATACCACCCATCACCTCAACCTTTCCCTTACCACACTCTACCTAACAAACCAAAAGCAATTAATGCTTCTTCCCCATTTTCAAGATTATCAGAGATAGTGGATTTTTCCACTATCTCCTTTTTGGCGCCAAAAGTCCAAATGGACGTTTATGATGAATTTGATGAATCCAATGGCCAAGATCAAGTGGGAAATTCTCAGAGATGTCGTCTGAATGGAAAATATCTATAAAGAGAAGAGGAGAGGCAATGTAACAAGATATCATAGAATCATAGTTTTATGTTCATTTTACTTAATCGTTTTTACTGCTTAACTTTATTACCTTGTCATTTAAATGCTTTCAGTGTTTTATTACTCATTGACAACGTGTAATAAACCTATTTACAGTTCTAATTTCAATCTATCTTTACATTTCAAGTTATGCTTAATTCGTACCTAAATTTCAAGTCATTTTAAATATTGTTGATTATAGTTGTTTATTGGACTAAATAGCTCACTTAAGCTCCTGACATAGCTTATATAAGCTATTAGTAACCTTAAAACAAGTTATAATCATTAAAAACAAAAATACAAAAAGAGCTCAAGAAAATCAATGAAAAATACAAAAATGAGTGTTCCTGAAGAGAACTGCATGGAGCAAGGTTAATTGTGGCTTGCCTTTGGTTTAGTAGCTTATTGGTAAGCCTTTAGGTGTGTTCTGTGGCCTTGGTTCTTGGTTTTCAGCTTGATAGCACTTTGTAAGCCATTTTATCATTTTTTGCATTTTACTGTAAAAGCAAGTTTATTGCTTTGATCTTTGTATTTTTATGTTTCTGTGGTGTTGTTAAGTGATAATATTGATTAAAATTGGTTGTTTGTTCATTGGATTTACTTGGTGCTTAAAATTGAATTTTCACAGTGTAAATTGCATATTTGACAAATCTGTGGTTTAAGCTTGTGTTGTTGATGTTTTATGCTCATATGATCTTGTGTGTTCATCTTGTAACCTTTGGAATCAGTGTTGTGGTCTAACTCTATCATTTGCTTTGAAAATCTCAAATTAGCTTTTATAAAGTAGTGTTTGATTTATCTGTGTTAACTGTGATCTTGGGTTCATTTGTTGTTAACTTTGGTTTAAACATATCACTTAAGGTCATTTTAACTCAGTTAAGCCATAAAATTTAGTCCTTGTTTAATAAATAGTCAAAATAGCCTTTAATCTCACTTTATTTGTTATCTGTTAGCATTTAGAGTTCCATTTTCATTAATTTAGCTCAATAGTTGTTAATCTAGCTTAATTTCATCTCTTTTCAGCTTAATATAACATAATCATTCAGTAGATTAGGTTTAAAGTTCACAAAAGTCAACCTTGCAAAAACAAAAAGAAGTCCTAAGCATTACATCTGCACTAATAGTTTGCTTTTCTCAGCTTTTTCTAGTGATTGTAACTGCTTAATTAGTTAACCCCTTTGCATGATTTTTGTTTCTATCAGTAGCTTGCTAGTTAAACTTAATATGTTTTAGCTTAAATCTGCAATTGTAGCTTATTTGCTAGCTTAATTCTTGTCTGCAAGTTAGCCTTCTGAACTGATCTGAGTCTGCAACCTCCCCTGTGCACAGGCCAACAAGCTTATTTCATAAGCTTGTGATTTGTTCATTAGTGAGGTTTAGCTTGTGATTATTGTTGTTTTTAAAAGCCCTTCTGGCTAGCTTGCTATTTAAAGTGCTTATTGTCCATTAACTGCTTATTTGGATTGTTTATTGTGCTTAACCATGTTTATCCAAATCACTCACTACACTGAGCAATCAGTGTAGTTGAGT
Source organism: Artemisia tridentata subsp. tridentata (assembly GCA_021014915.2). Lineage (NCBI taxonomy): Eukaryota > Viridiplantae > Streptophyta > Magnoliopsida > Asterales > Asteraceae > Artemisia > Artemisia tridentata. The sequence continues at coordinate 53,103,389 of CP139509.1, read as the reverse complement.
CAATTTCATAAGCTAATCAAAAGCTCATCAGTAAGCTTAAGCTTGTGTGCTTTGGCTTTTTCTAAAGCTAATCCACCAGTCTCAAAGGTTTAAAGTTTGTTTTTCATTTTCAAGCTTATTTAATAAGCCTGCTTGTGGCTTTTTGTTTGTCCCATCTCCTTGGGTATACTGAGTAATCAGTATATACAAGCTTTTTCATAAGCTCCTCAAAAGTTCACCAGTGGATCCCACAGGGTGAGCTTGGACTTTTTGGAAAGCTAACCAACCCATCTTGCTACTCCAATCTTCACTTTGTGCTTTATAGCTTATTTCATAAGCTTATTTTGCCTCTAAAGTCAGCAGCAGGTTGTTGCTCTAGCAGTACCTTTCTTACACTAGCAGTACCTTGCTTATTTGCTTATTCCAAGCTTATCAATGCTTATTTCTTGTTCCATCTAGCTTATTTCTAGTCCCTTTAACTTATTTTCATCTTATTTCACCTTTGGTTCCAACTGTGAAGCTTATTTCAAGCTTGTTTGAGCTTGACACATCAATTTAAGCTCAAAAGCTCATCTGTTAAGCTAATAAGCTTCCAAACAGCTTATTTTCAAGTTCCAAAGTTTTTGTCTTTATTAAAGTTTGCTATTATCAGTAGTGAAATAGTTTTGTAAAAGAAAAGCCAAGAAAATCAAAACATAAAATTAGTGATAGCTTTTATTTAAGCCATTTGGCTTATTTTTAAGCTTTTTCCTTAAGCACTTATCATTTTTATAATTTTTATAGGTTCCTGTCACATTATAGTATTTTTAGAAAAAGTTTCATATTTATTAGAGTTCATTTAGTATTTATTATAATTTAAATTAGTTTTAAATAATTATTAAATAGTAATTAATTAATATTGAATAGATAAATAGTCAAATAAATATTTTTATTTTTCCTAAAATTTTCTTTTATCATTTGGATTTTAAAAATATAATTTTCACATCCGTGGGATTTATATTGGTCAGAATTCACGTTTTATTTTGTACGTTTACGTAATTTTTATTTAAACGTACGTTTTTAAGTTTTAAACGTTTCTAAGTCATTTACTTTCACGTAATCGTTTTTATAGCTTGTTTAAATTATTTTATTTTAAAATTCCTTAGTTTAATCACTCACACCCTTTTCGTATTCAATTTCACCCGATCACAAATTCGTTCTATTACAGTGTTCACACCTCGTTGGGACTTAACGACCCGGGGAAACACTAAACTCCTATGGTAAATTGTATTGTGTCCTTAAGCTGTTTGACTCTTGTTGACCATTTACCTGGTCAATATTAGTTGACCGTTTGGGGCCGATCAAATTTTGGCGCCGCTGCCGAGGAGGTGTGCTGCGTAGAACGCATTTGCAGAATCAGTGTTGTTGAATATACATCCATTATATATTTACCATCCTTGTTCATATTCTCTTATATATTATATATATATATATATATATATATATATATATATATATATATATATATATATATATATATATATATATATATATATATATATATATATATATATATATATATATAAAACCAAAATTATCGTTAAGTTAATTCATTTGACTGATCGACAACGAAAAAAATATTGTATTTCAAGTTTCCATAAACAAATAAAATCCAAAAAGATTCTTCTTACCCTTTTCTAAGTTTCCATCACTCTAAAGGATTCTTAGACTCGTCTTAGTGCATACGCACTCGTTCTTCTAGGTCATCGAGCCCTTTTCGTGAGCTTGTAAACATACTTCGAAGACGTCGTAGACGTTCTGCTCCATCAGTCGTACCCGAGATACGAACTGATCCTAAAACTCCTGTCATCATGACAGAAGATCGTCCGATGAATGAGCTTCTCCAAGCACCTACCGATGGGTACTGAGATGCCATTGTTGTTCCAGCCATCGTGGCTGAGAATTTTGAGCTTAAGACTGGGTTGATAAACCTGGTAACCCAGCGGCAATTCTATGGTTTTGACAAGGACGATCCTCAAGATCACATTAGATGGTTTAACAAAATCACTTGCACCATCAAATGCAAAAATGTCCCTGAGGAATCAATCAAACTTCTTCTTTTCCCATTTTCCATCGATGGGGCAGCCCGGATTTGGCTTGACAAACAACCCCCTCGATCAATTGGAACATGGGAAGATTTGGTTCAAAAGTTCGTAAATGAATTCTTTCCTCCTTCCAAAACCACGTATCTCAAGAATGAAATCATGAAATTCTCTCAAAGGTTTGATGAACCATTTGGAGAGGCATGGGATCGTTTCAAAGAATTGCTCCGCAAATGTCCTCATCACGGTTTCACCGATTTGATGCAAATGGACACTTTCTACAATGGGTTAAACCCATCTGACCAAGATTCTCTCAATGCCTCAGCTGGAGGTAATTTTCTGAGCAAATCCACTAAGGAAGCCATTGCACTCATTGAAAATAAGTCAAAGGTCCGCACTGCACGAGCCAGACCATATAATTCTCAGGCTAGTGTTGGTCCTTCTACTTCATCTCCCGTGAGTCAGTCTAGTACTGATTCTCAGCTTGCTGAACTCACGAAGGTTATTCAATCTTTGGTTTTCAACACACAAAAGAAAGAGTCCGCTCCGCAAACTTCTCACACTGCTGAAATCAAAAAGGTAGAAGTTTGTGTTACTTGTGGTGGTCCTCACGCTTACTACAATTGTACTGCCACCGATGGCACTCCATTTGATGTTAATGCTATAGCCGGAACTTCCAATCAAGGAGGTAATCAATACCGTCCTCAAGTGAAACCAAACTACCGTGCTAGCAACCAAATTGGACCACCCGGATTTCCTCCACCCAACAATCCAAATAGGATTAATCATAATCAACAAAAAGGGCAAAACATTCAAAATCAATTTCATGCCCCGAACAATCAATACCCACCCCAAAGGGGTAATCAAGGGTATTCAGCTCCTAATAACCAAGGACCTCTCTCAAATGAACTTGATAACTACATCAAGGTTAATGAGACCAAAATGAGGGCAATGCAAAATCAAATCTCTAATTTGAAGAATGAATTTCAATCTTCAATACACAAGCAAGGAACTGAGCTAAAGAATGAGCTTTCAAACAAAATTGATCATTCTCAAAGCGAAGTTAAGAATATGTTTGCCAGTCTCATGAACCATCTCAATCCACCTTCTTCCTCGGGAGGTCTCCCAGGTAACACTGTTGTCAACCCAAGGGGTGAACTCAAAGCTGTCACTACACGTAGTGGTAAAGCTCATGATGGACCATCGATTCCTATTCCCTCTCCGATAAGGGAAATGGAACGAGAAACCAAGGTGACAAAAGACCCGGTACTTCCCTCTAACAATGGAAGTGCTAAATACGTCCAACCTATGGTTGGCCAAAATTCTACACCCACAATTGCTCCTAAACCGTCAAGAATAGATCCTACTCTTTCATGATTTACGGTTAAAAGTTTGTCAAGCAAACTTAGTGAGCAAAGAACAGCTAGAACTTATTCCAATATCCTCAATGCTGCTCCTATCAGTGCAATTGATGACAGTGATGATGATGAAAATACCAATTTCATCAAAGCTATCACCACTCGTAGTGGTGCTGCTTATGAGGGACCCTCTGGTCCTATTCCTCCTCCGTTGTATGAAATGGAAAAAGAGACGGAGGTTACAACGGACAAAGTGCAAATTCCAAGCCCACAAAGTACAGCACAAGTCCATCCTCCGGTTGTCCCGAAAAAGAAATCCAAACCAGGAGTTGTCTTTGAATCTATTGAGACTCCTGAAGTTGCTGCCCCTAAATCCAAACCTTATATTCCTTACCCATCGCGCTTAAATGAGCAAAAGCTCCGTGAAAAGGCTAGTCAACAAATGGATAAATTCTTTCAAATCTTTAAAGAATTACATTTTGACATAAGTTTTGCGGATGCTATCATTCTGATGCCTAAGTTTGCATCAACAATCAAACACTTGTTAAGCAACAAGGAAAAACTGATTGAAATGGCTAAAACTCCATTAAATGAGAACTGCTCAGCAGTTATCTTGAAAAAGCTTCCGGAGAAGCTTGGAGATCCTGGAAAGTTTCTAATACCTTGTGTATTTCCGGGAATGGTTGAATGCTATGCCTTGGCCGATCTTGGTGCAAGCATCAACCTGATGCCTCATTCAGTATGGAAGAAACTTTCTCTTCCGGCTCTTACTCCTACCTGCATGACTCTTGAGCTTGCAGATCGTACTATATCACTTCCTCTCGGCATTGCCGAGGATGTGTTTGTGAAAGTAGGGAAGTTCCATTTTCCAGATCAAAAGGTTCCTCTCATTCTTGGAAGAGGATTCCTAAAAACGGGCCATGCTCTTATTGATGTATTTAAGCATGAGATCACATTGCGTGTGGGTAATGAAGCTGTTACCTTTAACCATGATCAAACTTCGAGGTACTCCTCAAATTATGATTCTGAATCGGTTAACCGAATCGATGTCATTGATATTGCTTCAAAGGAGTACTCTCAAGAAAGTCTTGGTTATTTTCATAATTCTGTGAGTGGGGATCCCACCACATCTTCTCAACTTATCATAGCCGACTCTTCCCCTTCTCTCACTTCGTTTGAGGGAAGTGACTTCTTTCTGGAAGAGGTCGAGGCTTTTCTTGCTCTAGATAGTTCACTTCCGCATGAGGTTGATGATAACTATCTTGATCCTGAGGGGGACATTCTTTTTCTAGAAAGTTTGTTAAACGAAGATTCATCTTCCCCTCTTCCACCAAAACAACTTCATAATGAGGAAATCAAGTCAGTTGAGAAAACTGATAAATTTCCTGAGATCAAATTTAAGGACTTGCCTCCTCCACTTGAATATGCAATTCTTGAGGAGGAAGTTCTTATCTTAATTGCTATTCAGATCTCTCTTCTTCCTTTCACCTACCGAGTGATTTCCCCTATCCTTCACTCATTCGGGAGTGAGGATACTATCTTTGACCCCGGCATTTCCATTTACCATTCTTTGTGAGCCGGGCATTTATCTCATCGGAGTGGAACTTTCATTAACTTCAATGTTTATCCAAACCACATTGAATGAAAGTCCGATGGAGATTGTTTCTTCCACTTACTTCCCTATGAACCAATGAATGCGGGGTCGAGTCAAGCTAAGTGACTCGATGAACAAAAATATTAGCAAAACATGGGTTTTCACCCATGTCTCTGTCTTCTTTCTCTGTTCTACCACCTAAGTGTGGGGGAGTTTCCCCTGCTGTTATAAACCCCCCCCCCCCAAAAAAAACATATATATAAATATATATATATTATATATATATATATATATATATATATATATATATATATATATATATATATAAATATAAAATAATGGTTATTAGTAATGTTACCTTTTTACGTTCTAAGTGTCGGCATAATAGCCGGTACTTTGAATATTGAGGGCAATATTCAGTTCTAAGTGTGGGGGGGGGGGGATTCTAGCGAATTTGATCATATGTACCATCTAGTACCCCCATTTTGGCCAAAATTTTAAAAAAAATTTCTCACTTAGAACGCAATAAATGGTTATCAGTCCACCATGTCTAACCCACATAAGGACTGGCTAATCCGAGAGCAAACGGCTCTTGGTAAAGATATCTCAAATCCGTTTATGGCTTACAATTTGCCAAAAATTGTATGGTATTCAACTCCCCATATCTTTATAAGTTAAGAGTTGGCTAGCCCGCAAGGTTATGGCTTGTGGTAAAGGCAGTGGAAAACCATAATTGGTAATCAGCTCACCAAGATAATAACTTTATTTTATCTAAGAGTTGGCTAGTCCAGAAGCAAACGGCTTTTGGTAAAGACAAATCAAATCCGTTGACAGCTGATGGTTTGCTCAAAATCATTTGGTTATTAATGTACCAAAGTATCATACTAAAACATTGGCTATTGCAGAAGTAATGGCTTTTGGTAAAGAGACATAAAATCCATTAAATTTTCATAAAAGATTGCTAGGGACTAGCAATAGTTTAGTGTGGGGGATTGATGAGTGTCTAAATACTCATCATTTTTGTTGGGAATTAAATATTCTGAAGTTAGAGTATTAGAATTTACTCTAAGACAAAGGTACTGCTAGTTCATGATCAAGGTACTGCTATTACATCAAGGTACTGCCAGAACAAGAAGGTGCTGCTAGTTCAAGTAGAAGGTACTGCTAGTAGAGAATGGTACTGCTGATCAGTGACTCATAGGATAAGATCGAAAAGATATTTATTGTATTTTGGTCAAACATATACGGTAGATAATATCTTACTCCATGTGCTTAGTTATCAAGTTGTATACATAGATACATGTTGTATCTTATGTGCTGACACAATAAGCATAAGTTAACCAAGTAAGTCGGCCAAGACTTTAAGCAATTTGTAAAGATCTTTTGCAACTATAAAAGAGATCTTAGACTAGTGATTATGTACGTGTGTGAAAAATATAAGTGAATATCTGTTAAGACATAGAACAAACACAAATCACAAGTTGTAACATAAGATTCAAGGTTTTGTAACCCTAGTGATAAACACAAGATCACTCGTATTATTTTGAATAATATTGAATCGTTTAGTGAAAAACTTTCTTTGTTCATTGTTAAGTAACAAACATAATTCTTCCATTTCCATAACATACATAACCTTCTAAGTGTGGTTAAGTAAATTCCGCGTGCTTAATCATATAAACTCAATATATCTTACACACAAAGTATATAAGGTTTAACCACCTTAACCGTGTGTCACAGGTCCTCTCAGTTGGTATCAGAGCTCAGGCTGATATAATTGAATTAGAAGAAACAGAAATGGATGCACATGATGCTCAAACAAATGTTGCTGTAAAGTTGCCCATGATCAAACCTAATGAGTTTGAGTTATGGAGGATGAGAATTGAGCAATATTTCATGGTCCAAGATTATACTCTTTGGGATATCATTATATATGGTGATTCCTTTTCACCAAGCTACTCAGAGGTTGTCCTAGAAGGTAAAACAAGTAGGAAAAGAAATACTGGACCAGTGTCAAATGAAGAAAAGATACTGAAGAGAAATGATCAGAAAGCAAGAAATTTGCTGCTTATGACCATTCCTGGTGAGCAGATGCTATCATTTAACAAGTATCTTGATGCAAAAACTCTTTTTGAAGAGATTTGTGCATATTTTGGTGGTAATGAAACTACCAAAAAGACACAGAAGACATTACTAAAGCAACAATTTGAAAACTTTACTGCTTTTAGTAATGAGTCTCTTGATAAGCTTTTCTCAAGGTTACACAAGCTTGTCAGTCAGTTAGCTGTGTTGGGTGTTGAGACAGAGAAGGAAGATCTCAACATGAAGTTTTTGAGAAGTCTACCTGATGAGTTCCATACTCATGTTATTGTCTGGATGAACAAACCAGACATTGAAACAATGAAGCTCAATGATTTGTACAACAACTTCAAAATTGTTGAACAAAGTCTTAGAAAGTCTGGAATTTATGGTACTAGTTCTGGGAACGTGGCACTTTTGTCATCTCCTAGTATTGGTAATTATGAAGAGGTAGAAAAAGTTGAAGGTGTTTCTAATGCTACACATGGTGGTCCTTCTACTAGTTCACAAAAGACTGTTGCAGGACTTGGTGATCCAGCATTCTATGTATTTATATCTAGTCAGTCTAGTGGTTCTCCTCTAAATCATGAAAACCTAGAGCAGGTTGATGGTGATGATTTGGAAGAGATGGACATCAAATGGCAGGTTGCTTTGCTCAGCATGAGGGCCAAGAAGCATTGGCAGAGAACTGGGAAGCAAATTACCATAAATGGTAATGATACTGCTGGGTTTGATAAAAAGAAAGTGGAGTGTTTCAACTGTCATAGGTTAGGACACTTTGCTAATGGAGTGTAGAAGCCCAAGAAAGCAGGAGAATAGAAACACATGGTATAAGCAAGATAGGAGAAAGGAAGTTACTGTTGAAGAGCCAAAGGCTATGTTGGCTATTGATGGTATTGGTTATGATTGGAGCTCGATGGCTATTGAAGAGGAAGCACCACCAAATGCTGCTCTTTTGGCCAATGAATTTGCTCTAATGGCCCATTATAATTCAGAGGTAAACAATATTACATCTTGTACTGAATCATGTCCTAATCTTAAAGCTTATGAAGACCTTAATAAGAGATTTGAAGCTCATAAAGAAGAGCTACTTAATTCTCTTTTTAATTTGGCTAATCACAAAAGAGGTCTAGCTGTTTTAGAAAAACAAGTCTTACATTTTAAAAGTAATGAATCTCATTTTACTAATGACATCAATATACTAAAAAATGACGTTAAGATCAGAGATGAGTGTATTGTTGAGTTGAATGATTCATTAGCTAAACACAAAAATGAAAGAGAAAATGTAAAGGTTTCTGTGGATGTTTTAGCTCATTCCTCAGAAGGATTCAATAAGCTTTGGGAAGCCCAAGTTATTGATAAGGTTAATTCTGGTGTTGGATTTAAGTCTGTACCCCCACCATACAGAGGTGTTCATTCACCTCCAGGTATTGATTTAGCACACACAGGATTAGCTGAGTTTCAAGAACCAATCATGGAATATGGTTCTAAGGCCACTAAGAGTCCAAAGATAGAAAAGGTAAGTAAAAGTTTAGATAAAACTTTATCTTATCAGGACAAGGTGTCCTTTGTTAAGAAAGGAGATGCTATAGTTGTTGAAGATTGTACAACTGATAGTGATGAAGAAGAACAGGTTATGTCTAAACCTGTATTGGTTAAGAAAGTAGGAACAAGTATTCCTAAGATAGTCAATCACAACACTAACAGGCCTAAGTCAAATGTTAAGACTGATAGGAAACCAGTTAGATATTGTGAACAATATAGAACTACAAACAAGCCCAGAGGTAACCAAAGGAATTGGAACAACCTCAAGTCTAACCAAATAGGTGATGACTTTGCTTTTTACAACAAAGCTTGTTATACATGTGGTAGTTTTGACCATCTTGCAGCTTTCTGCAACCAAAGGGTAACTGGGTATGAAAATAATAGGGTGAACTACAAAAGGCAAACTCCTCAAAATCATTTTCACTCTAACACTCATAGAACAAAACCTAGAACAGTCTCAAACAAGTCTGGATCCAAAGGTCCTGACAGACAAAAAGGTCCTGCTAATACATACAAAAAGGTACTGCCAGTTCAAATTAAAGGTACTGGTAGATCAAAAGGTACTGTTAGACCTATGATGACTGTTAACCCAAAATCAACAGCTAAGGATGCAAAAACAACTTTCATACATGCATCTAAAACTGTTCTAAGGCCCATTCAAACAAAAGCAGTGGTCCACAAACAAATTTGGAGACCAAAGAGTTCAACTACAAAGCTAGCAGACTCTGCTAAGCATGTTATTCACTCTGCTGCTAAGGGTAATAGGGCAAATGCTGTTAAGGCCTCAGCATGTTGGATTCAAAAATCTAATGTTGCATCAACAGTCCTTAAAAGATTAAATTACATTGATGCAAGAGGCAGATCCAAGTCAGTAATGGCTTGGATCCCCAAAGAAAACTAACACTCTTATTTGTGTGCAGGAACATTCTATTGATCATCAAGATCAAGGATACTCAGATAGTGGATGTTCCAATCACATGACAGGCAACATGTCTTATCTTTCAGATTTTCAAGAATTCAATGGAGGATATGTTACCTTTGGAGGTGGTTTTCGTGGCAAAATTTCTGGTAAAGGTACTATTAAAACCGGAAATTTAGATTTTGAAAATGTGTACTATGTACAAGAGCTAAAGTATAATCTTTTTAGTGTTTCACAGATGTGTGACAAAAAGAACAATGTCCTTTTTACTGACACTGAATGTCTTGTTCTATCTAAGGATTTTAAGATGCCTGATGAAAATCAAGTACTTCTTAGAATTCCTAGAAAGGCCAATATGTATAGTGTTGATATGAAGAACATTATTCCTAAAAAGGATTTAAATTGTCTTGTATCAAAGGCCACATTGGATGAATCAATGTTATGGCATAGAAGGCTTGGTCATATTAACTTCAAAACCATAAATAAAATTGTTAAGAATGGTTTGGTAAGAGGTTTACCTCACAAAAGATTTGAAAATGATCAAACATGCATTCCTTGTCTAAAAGGCAAACAACACAAAACCACTTGTAAGCCCAAGATTTTTAACTCTATCAATCAGTCATTGTTTATGCTGCATATGGACTTATTTGGACCAGTTTCAGTAAGGAGTATACAACATAAAAAATATTGTCTTGTTATAACTGATGACTATAGCAGATTTACATGGGTTTTCTTTTTAGCCACTAAGGATGAGACATCAAGCATCCTTAAGGACTTCATTACACTGATAGAAAATCAAGTAAGCAAGAAAGTAAAAGTCATTAGGTGTGATAATGGGACAGAGTTTAGAAATAGAGTTATGGATGATTTCTGCAAAAAAAAAAGGTATTAGGAGAGAATATAGTGTTACTAGAACACCACAACAGAATGGAGTGGTTGAAAGAAAGAATAGAACACTAATTGAAGCTGCTAGAACAATGTTAGCTGATTCTAAGCTACCTATAATCTTTTGGGCAGAGGCAATTAACACTGCTTGCTATGTTCAAAATAGAGTTTTAGTTGTGCAGCCTCACGATAAGACATCATATGAACTCTTTAATGGTAGAACTCCTGCAATAGGATTTCTTAGACCTTTTGGATGTCATGTGACAATTCTCAATACCTTAGACCATTTAGGAAAATTCGATGGTAAAGCAGATGAAGGTTTCTTAGTTGGATATTCTCTTGTTAGCAAAGCTTTTAGAGTTTACAACTTAAGAACTGAGAAAGTTCAAGAAGAACTACATGTGGAGTTTCTGGAAAACAAATCCAATGTAGTAGGTCAAGGACCAAAATGGATATTTGATCTTGATTATCTAACAAATTCTATGAATTATATACCTGTTGTTGCAGAAACTAATAATTTTTCAGGTTCACAAGCAACAAATGAGGTGGAGTTAGATAAAGATCAATCTGATGTCATTATGCCATTGTGGTCAAGTACTAGTGTGGATTTAGCTTCAAACAATGATGAATCTTCTTCTGGTAAAGCAAAAGAAGATGTTGAGGCTCAAAGAAAAGATGTTGGAACAGAGGAACAACTCAATATGTTAAATATTGATGGTACTGCTGAGACAGAGCAAGGTACTGTTAGTACTTCTCAAGGTACTGTAGCTCATTTGAAGGAACTGTTAGTTCAGTTGAAGGTACTGTTGGTCCTTCACACTTAAAAGATGCAGAGTTCCAAGAAGATGAAGTGGATTTGACTAATCTTTCATCATCTTATCATGTTCCTACTACCCCACACACAAGAATTCACAAAGTTCACTCCCTGGATAATGTGATTGGAGATATACAATCTGGTGTGAAGACAAGAAGACAACTGGTCTCTTCAGACCAAAAAGGGATTCTTGATGCCCTTTATGCTTCAAAACAACATGAGCTTTCAAACTCTTGTTTATTTGTATGTTTTCTCTCTCAAAAGGAACCAAAGAATATTCTTACAGCCCTAGATGATTCAAGCTGGTTAGAGGCTATGCAAGAAGAGCTTCTTCAGTTCAAGATTCAAAAGGTTTGGGTGCTAGTTGATTTACCTAGGAATGAAAAGGTAATTGGCACTAGATGGGTTTTTAAGAACAAAAGGGATGACAGAGGAATTGTGATCAAGAATAAGGCTAGACTCGTAGCACAAGGGTACACACAAGAAGAAGGAATAGATTATGATGAAGTTTATGCTCCAGTAGCAAGGATTGAGGCAATTAGGCTGTTTCTAGCTTATGCTTCATTTTTAGGCTTCACAGTCTACCAAATGGATGTCAAAAGCGCATTTTTATATGGTGAAATTGGAAGAGAGGTGTATGTTTCACAACCTCCTGGTTTCATTGATCCATTACGTCCAAACAAAGTGTACAGAGTAGTGAAAGCTCTCTATGGCCTTCATCAGGCACCAAGAGCTTGGTATGCAACACTAGCTTCTTATTTATTAGAAAATGGATTTCAAAGAGGAAAGATTGATCAGACACTTTTCATCAAACAACACAAGAAGGATCTTCTGTTAGTGCAGGTGTATGTGGATGACATTATCTTTGGATCTACAAGGAAGGAAATGTGTTTAGAATTTGAGAAGCTTATGAAAGATAAGTTTCAAATGAGTTCTATGGGAGAACTTACATTCTTTTTGGTTTGCAAGTTAAGCAATCATCTGAAGGAATATTTATTAGTCAAGACAAATATGTTGCAGAGATACTTAGAAAATTTCAATTTGCTGATTCAAAAATTGCAAGCACACCAATGGACTCTGAGAAGCACCTTCTGAAAGATGAAGATGGAGAAAATGTAGATGTACACAGTTACAGATCTATGATAGGCTCTTTGATGTACCTTACATCATCTAGACCTGATATCATGTTTTCTGTTTGTGTTTGTGCAAGATTTCAAGTTACTCCAAAGGTTTCTCATTTAACTGTAGTCAAGAGAATTTTTAGATATCTCAAAGGTCAACCAAGGTTGGGTATATGGTATTCTAGAGAATCTCCTTTTGACTTGGTAGCATATTCAGATAGTGATTATGCTGGTGCTAGCTTGGACAGAAAGTCAACAACTGGAGGATGTCAATTCCTTGGGTGTAGACTTGTCTCATGGCAGTGTAAGAAGCAGACAAGTGTGGCAAATTCAACAACTGAAGCTGAATATATAGCTGTTGCAAGTTGCTCTAGTCAAGTTCTATGGCTTCAAAACCAACTCCTTGATTATGGGTACAATTTCTTAAACATTGTTATTTATATTGATAATAGTAGTACAATTTGTATTATTAAAAATCCGGTACAACACTCTAAAACAAAACACATTGAAATTAGACATCACTTTATAAGAGATTGCAATGAGAAAAGATTAATTCAAGTTCTTAAAATTGCTTCAGAGCATAATTTTGCAGATCTGTTAACAAAAGCTTTTGATGTTTCAAGGTTTCAGTACTTGGTAGCAAGTATTGGAATGCTTAATCTTTAAATTTTCAATATGATGTGTTTTTGTACATAAATTTTTGTTGGTACTGCTGGATTTATAAGGTACTGCTAATATATCAAAATTTGAATTGTGTTATTCATACAGTTGGTTCTATGATTATACTAATGCAAGACAAGTACTTTGTACATTGTTCTTTTGGTTTTAGACTAACTATTTCAGGTCTGAATATGTGAACACAAAGGATATTTCAAGTGAAATGGGAACAGCAGAATGCTTATCAAATTGCTGACCATAATAGGTTTATGATGGACTAAGTTTAGGAATTTAACCTCCTTAAAACTTCTTTCTTGAAATCTAGTTATGATATTTCACATTGAATTGATGACTTAGTTGATCAGATAGTAACTGATACAACTCACTTTCTATCATTTTATACTTTTAAGTATAATGAGTTAGTCTAAGGACATCTGATAGAAAGAACAGCTAGTAAAAGTGAATCTAACACTTGTGTTGGAGGTAACAATTACTATGAGCTGGAAACCCTGTCAAAAAAATCTTTTGAATAGATTTATCTTTTCACAGGCAGTTATTTATAACTGAAAAACATTGGTTCTCACACAACCAGAGGTTGCTTTAAACCGAAATGTTGATTAAGTGTCTGTTATACACTTGATTCTTTCAAAATGGTTGGAAGTAGTATGATTTTTCAATTCTAAAATCATGAACATACTACTAAGTTAAATGATTTCTTAAAAGGATTTTCAAGGATTTTCAAAAACCATCCATTGATGGATTCTGAATCAAAATGTCCACTGATTCACCTCTCATAGGAGTTAACACACCTAGAAGTGATGAGGACAGCAACTTAAACTCTTAAGGAATTGATGGCTTCATGTACAATATTGTCTGACAACAAAAGTTACACATTGATAGATCAGTCAAAGGTACATAGTGAGATCTTCCAAACAAGGGGAGGAAACAAAAGTTATTTGCTTCAGGGGAGGTAACAATCTCAGGGGAGGAAATAATAGCCCAGAAAGGAAGAATAAACCAATATATGGAAGGAGAAGACAAGAGCATACAAGATGATGCTGTAGAGGTTGAAAATGATTAGAATAGATCAAATATCTAGAAGGGATGAAGCATTTCTAAAGGAGAAGTTTCAATTTCAGTTCATTATGTTTGTTTATCACTTACAAAGGCATGCTGATAGATGATTTCACTTGTTGAAATCATTGCCTCTTACAATTCCTCCATCCAAGGAAATTGCACCATCTTTTGGTACAATGTTTTGATATTGCTGAAGTCAAAGAAGAACAAAGCAGAACAGTTCAGAATAAGAAGAATAGTTCAGATTCATGAAGTGTTTGAAAGATCTTTTCAAGTCCTCATTTAATTCAGAAAACATGTTTGAATGATTCACATGTTTAGGGGAGGATTGTTGGGAATTAAATATTCTGAAGTTAGAGTATTAGAATTTACTCTAAGACAAAGGTACTGCTAGTTCATGATCAAGGTACTGCTAGTACATCAAGGTACTGCCAGAACAAGAAGGTACTGCTAGTTCAAGTAGAAGGTACTGCTAGTAGAGAATGGTACTGCTGATCAGTGACTCATAGGATAAGATCGAAAAGATATTTATTGTATTTTGGTCAAACATATACGGTAGATAATATCTTACTCCATGTGCTTAGTTATCAAGTTGTATACATAGATACATGTTGTATCTTATGTACTGACACAATAAGCATAAGTTAACCAAGTAAGTCGGCCAATACTTTAAGCAATTTGTAAAGATCTTTTGCAACTATAAAAGAGATCTTAGACTAGTGATTATGTACGTGTGTGAAAAATATAAGTGAATATCTGTTAAGACATAGAACAAACACAAATCACAAGTTGTAACATAAGATTCAAGGTTTTGTAACCCTAGTGATAAACACAAGATCACTCGTATTATTTTGAATAATATTGAATCGTTTAGTGAAAAACTTTCTTTGTTCATTGTTAAGTAACAAACATAATTCTTCCATTTCCATAACATACATAACCTTCTAAGTGTGGTTAAGTAAATTCCGCGTGCTTAATCATATAAACTCAATATATCTTACACACAAAGTATATAAGGTTTAACCACCTTAACCGTGTGTCACAGGTCTTCTCAATTTTATTCCCATTTAAACTGCAAAAACAGCCAAAAACACTTTGAAAAGTCACATAATGCTAAAAATATCCATAGAGTATGTTTTTATATGATTCAGGTACAAAAGGATTGAAAACAGGTGAAAAACGAGCTAAGTTTACATAATTGACAGTTTCAGTCCCTAAAGTTTCATAAGTTGGCAGAAATAGTCCATGGTATTTAAAAGTGGTAAACTTACATTTATGGTCCTTGGATTTTTAGAACAAGACAACAATGGTCCCTGGGAATAATTTCTATATTTGGCAGCAATATTCCTTGGATTTTCAGATTATTACAACTTTAGTCCTTAAAATTAAAATCCAAATCCTAAGTTAATCCAAAACTCAACCCAGCTACTTAACCCAGCCCAAAATAAAATAAAACCCAAGCACAATCAATAACCCGACCCACACCCTTAGCTAATACCAGAGTTTGACTTCGGTCAAACTCTTATCCCTTCTTCCTTTACCGCCAAACCAATACCACCATCTCCACCGCCTTCTCCCTGCAATACCACCCATCACCTCAACCTTTCCCTTACCACACTCTACCTAACAAACCAAAAGCAATTAATGCTTCTTCCCCATTTTCAAGATTATCAGAGATAGTGGATTTTTCCACTATCTCCTTTTTGGCGCCAAAAGTCCAAATGGACGTTTATGATGAATTTGATGAATCCAATGGCCAAGATCAAGTGGGAAAGTCTCAGAGATGTCGTCTGAATGGAAAATATCTATAAAGAGAAGAGGAGAGGCAATGTAACAAGATATCATAGAATCATAGTTTTATGTTCATTTTACTTAATCGTTTTTACTGCTTAACTTTATTACCTTGTCATTTAAATGCTTTCAGGGTTTTATTACTCATTGACAATGTGTAATAAACCTATTTACAGTTCTAATTTCAATCTATCTTTACATTTCAAGTTATGCTTAATTCGTACCTAAATTTCAAGTCATTTTAAATATTGTTGATTATAGTTGTTTATTGGACTAAATAGCTCACTTAAGCTCCTGACATAGCTTATATAAGCTATTAGTAACCTTAAAACAAGTTATAATCATTAAAAACAAAAATACAAAAAGAACTCAAGAAAATCAATGAAAAATACAAAAATGAGTGTTCATGAATAGAACTGCATGGAGCAAGGTTAATTGTGGATTGCCTCTGGTTTAGTAGCTTATTGGTAAGCCTTTAGGTGTGTTCTGTGGCCTTGGTTCTTGGTTTTCAGCTTGATAGCACTTTGTAAGCCATTTTATCATTTTTTGCATTTTACTGTAAAAGCAAGTTTATTGCTTTGATCTTTGTATTTTTATGTTTCTGTGGTGTTGTTAAGCGATAATATTGATTAAAATTGGTTGTTTGTTCATTGGATTCACTTGGTGCTTAAAATTGAATTTTCACAGTGTAAATTTCATATTTGACAAATCTGTGGTTTAAGCTTGTGTTGTTGATGTTTTATGCTCATATGATCTTGTGTGTTCATCTTGTAACCTTTGGAATCAGTGTTGTGGTCTAACTCTATCATTTGCTTTGAAAATCTCAAATTAGCTTTTATAAAGTAGTGTGTTGATATAAATAATGCTTAAACACGTTATTAATATTTTTCGATATCTCTACGTTTTGATAATCACAAAATGTAAAATCATTAATCGGAAAATTATGATGTAAACAAGTATTTAGTTGTAAATATCTATTCCTACAACTCAAATCACTTAAGGTATGAATGAACTAATGCATAATACATTATATGATCAAAGGAACATTTTCTTAATAACTAGATTTTTTATAAAACATCAAAAACATTTTATATATTTTTGAAAAACATTTTTTGTATTAAATAAAAATGTTTAATCTTTTATAAAAATATGAATTCAAATTTTTAACCAAAATCAGTTAAAATGTTCCAGAAAAACCTTCCCCACAAAAGGACAAAATTGGCCAACGTTCAGTAGGGGCGGCCCCCTTAATTTTGCTAGGCGGCCCCCTTAATAATTAAGGGGACCGCCCCCGCTCCAGTAGGCCTCCAGCTGTCCAGTTTTTCTCCTATAAATACCAGCCTTCTCCTGGATTTTTACTTACCTTTTGCACACTAAAACTTTCTGTTCTAAATCCTTTCTAAACATTGTAAATCCTTTGATCATATTTTCTTAAGCATTGGTTTCTAAGTTATCCAAGCTTCCACCACCAAAAGTGCAAAAGAAGAACTCTACTTCAACTAGTGAAGAAGTGTTATTACTTACCTCATTCAATTGTGTTGTTGTGTAAAGTCTTGTATAGTTGTGACAAGTAGATCTAAGTGTAATTACGTAGTGGTGTTGTAAATTAGTTGTGAAGTAGTTGTGAATAAGTAGTTGTGAAGTAGTTGTGAAGAAGTAGTCGTGAAGAAGAAGTCGTGAAGAAGTCGTGAAGCCGTTGTGAAGCTGTCGTGAAGAAGTCGTGATTAAGTCGTGTAGAAGTTGTGTATAAGTTGTGAGATTGGTTCTAGCTACGATTAGGACTCGACATCTAGCTTTGTGTCGTTAAGCCGGTGTAAGCTAAAGTTGTGTAAGGTTTCTCCGCCATAAGGGAGTTTGTTGACATAGTGAAGAAAACTCTCGAGTAGGTGACTCGAGGAGTGGAGTAGGGCAAGGAAGGTGTCCTTGTAGCCGAACCACTATAAATCTCCGTGTTGTGGTTTGATCTTTCCATCTCTCTCTTATTTCATTATATTTACCTTACTTGCATTATTATCTATATTTGTTTATATATGTTCATATTGATCAAGAGTTGAATTCACATAAGATAGAATCGAAGTTTTAAAAAGTAAACAAAAGTTTTCATAAATTAAAAAGGACGTAAAACTATTCAACCCCCCTTCTAGTTTTCCACAATTGGTATCAAGAGCCACGTCAAACAAGTTTTTTTAAAATAAACTGTATTTTAAAACTTGAAACGATCTATGGAATCTGAAAAATATTTAGAAGGGCAATCTATGCAAAGACCACCACTATTTGAAAGTGATGGATTTTTATATTGGAAAAATCGATTCGAAACTTATGTGAAGTCAAAAGATCTAGATCTTTGGCATGTTATTACTAATGGTGATTTTTTACCTATTCAACATAATCTTGAAACTAAAAAGGATGAAATTGTACCTTTTGAAAAACAAAGTGATGATTTAAAAAGAAAACTTTCTAAAAATAATGAGGGTAAAATGGTTATTTATAATGCGTTACCACGTAAAGAATACGAAAGAATCTTTATGTGCGAAACCGCAAAAGAAATTTGGAACTCTTTATTAATAACTCACCAAGGTAATAATCAAGTCAAAGATAATAAAATAGATCTTCTTGTTCAACAATATGAACAATTCACGATTCCGGAAGAGGAATCAATTGATAATGCGTTTGCTAGGTTTAACACAATCATCACAAGTTTAAAGGCACTTGATGAGAGTTTTTCTAGTAAGAATTTTGTCAGGAAATTTCTTAGGGCTCTTCATCCAAAATGGCGAGCTAAAGTTACGGCGATTGAAGAATCGAAGAACTTGTCAACTCTTCAACTTGACGAGTTGATTGGCAACTTGAAAGTCTACGAAGCAATAATCAAGAAAGACTCCGAGATGGTCAAAGGAAAGAAAGAGCAAAGCAAGTCAATCGCGTTGAAAGCTAGGAAAGCATCAAGTGACGAGGATAGCTCAACCTCCAAAAGTGATGATGAAGAATATGCCATGGCCGTAAGAGACTTCAAGAAGTTTTTCAAAAGACGAGGAAGATTCGTTAGACAACCACATGACGAAAGGAAAACACTCCAAAGAAACAAAGACGACAAAGGTAGCAAGAGCGAAAGGAAGTGCTTCAAATGCGGTGATCCAAATCATCTCATTGGAAGATGTCCTATGATGTCAAAGGAGCAAAACCAAAAGGCGTTCATTGGAGGAGCATGGAGTGACAGTGAAGAAGACGAGAAAGAAACCACAAAAGAGGAGAAGTGTCTTATGGCTAAGACATCAAGTGAGGTACGTTCCGAAACCGAATACTTTAGTGATGAAAATTTATCATTAGATGAAAAAGACCTAGATAACGAATATAATAGGTTATGTATATTAGGTCAAAAAGTAATGACTAAAAATAAATCACTAAAACACATAAATAACTAATTAGAAAAAGAAATACTAGAATTAAAAATTAAACTACATAACTTAGAAAAAGGCAAAGAAGTCTTTGAATGTAAAACATGTCAAGAAACTAAAAATGAAAACGAAATACTTAAGGAAGAAATTTGTAGACTTAACAAATTTGAAAATAGTAGTAATTCTCTTAGGGATATAATAAGCATTCAAAGAATGTCAGGAGATAAAACCGGATTAGGATTTAACTCAACTAAGGCTACAACTAGTGAAACTAAAAATGTAATGTTTGAAAGTGAAACTAGTAATCAAAAAATATTAGAGTCAAAGCCTAAATATATACTTATAAAAGATAGAAAAATATCCATAGCCAATAATGAGGAAATAAAAGCTTTCTACAAACCATCTTTAAAAACTGAAGTAGAAAACTCTAAACCAAAGCTTAGGTAAAAAACACCTCCTCCTAGAAGACCACCTAGTCCTCACCCTCGGCCTAAAACACCTCAACCTAAAAGAAACCAAAATAGACCAAACCGTCATAATAATAGTTACCCAATGTGAAATTACCCGAATCCACCAAGTTTCAATCCTTGGGGAATACTTCCACCATACATGCATCCTAGTCAACTACAACCCATTTTTGGTTCAAACAACTTTGGATCAATGAGACAATGGGGACCAAGTGGCTAAATTGCTATCTCATCGGATTATTGGCATCTCTTCCTTGATTGACTTCTACAAGTCAAACATAAACGCTTTGAAGCAATTGAAGACCACATGTTGAAGACTAAAAGGTACGCTACTCTTTCATGCTCATCATTATGTGCGTAGATTAATGAACTAGCCAATTGCATGCCCCCATAAGTTTTTAATGCCTAGTTTAGTCAGTACTTGTATGGTAGTTAGTAGATAATTTCTTATACATATACATAATATAAATATATACATATATATATATATATATATATATATATATATATATATATATATATATATATATATATATATATATATATATATATATATATATATCCATATTATTATATATACTATATACATATATTAATATATCCGCACATAACCTAGATACGTCATTTGTTGACTATCTAGAACTAAAAGAAATTGTTCGTCTCGAACCTTTTCTTCCCCCTTTGCCTCTTTTGAACTTTAATGTTCAACACGAAAATCTTCCGTGTCCACTATCACATAACTCATGGTGATGAAGAGAAGTGAGTTAAGTGGATTAACGTAGAAGTAGCACTTCGACCGTCGCGTCAAGAAAACTATGGATGAAACAAACTCCCGTCGCCGTCAGCACCTATCTCCGTCATTACCTCATCATTTCTCGACTCCATTCAACATCCCACGTTTACACACAATATAAATATATTAATATGCACATTTACTCTCACTCCCTAAAAACCTTTGTCGACTTGACATCTTGATCATTTTATCCAAAATTTTCAAGAAATGTTTTCTTAACGAAACGTTAATAAAATGTCAAGTATTCCTTCCTCGTGCCATTAAAACCCAACGTATTTTTGATATATAATAAATCTATATATATATACATAAAATTATTTTGCTGTCAGAAACTAAACCCGAACAAATTCCAAGTTTGGTAGGCGGCCCCCTTAATGTTTAAGGGGACCGGCTAGTAAACGAGGGCGGCCCCCTTAATAATTAAGGGGACCGGCCTACTGTAGCTTCCAAAAACGTTTTTCTTCCAAAAATCTTTACCAAACACCCCACTTTTCAAACACACTCTTCACTCCATCTGCTGTGAACGAACCTCAACTCAAAAACCATTCACCAAATCACCATCTCCGACTAATTTCGCAAGGGGCAAACACTTGTATCTTGATTAGCAACACATTTTGTAAGTTTTCTAATTCACATTTCATCTAATTCCATTCAATTTTGAGTCTAATCATAATTAGGTCTTTCACTCAATTTTCTTTTAATCCAAATTTTGTTAAAATTAAGTCTAGAAATCTTATAACCAAATGCTCCCCATAGGATTAGAATGCTTAATCAACCTAGAAACTAAGTTATTAAAAAACCATTATGTCAAACTAATCACTCCTTTTCAAAACTAATCACATTGATGAATTATGCCATAAACACTTGTTAAAACTAATCACTTTGGTTTATTACAACTCACAAATCCCAAAAATATATTTTTCGAATCATAAAAAATGTTTTTGTTAAATATAAGAGAGTGTTTGGATTAGGAGCTTGAATCATCGAAATTTGATCAAAATTAAGTTCATAACTACTTGTCAAGTTTATAAACACGCAATTAGTTGTTTTAAGTCATCAAGATACATAATTCATATGTATATTGAAATTTTACTAGTTATTTTCTTATTTAAAGGAGCGTTTGGCACAACATTTTGAAAGAAATTTTTGAGTCAAAAACTAAGTTACTTAACATAAACACTCGTAAGAAATAGCTAGATATACAATCCAATGTTTGTCTAGCCACATTTCAAAGTAGCTTATGACGTATAAAAGAACGTTCGGATATTTTTGATTTCTTATCATAATGTCCCTATAACTATTCTTTAACATCATAAAATACATTTTAAGCGAGTTAAAAATTAAAACTAAGGAACATTGTAAACTACTTCTTAGGATTTAAGTTTTAGAGTCGAAGTATGTTTACGTTTCCACATAAGTAGCATAATAATATATGCATGTCATTTTCTTATTTTTCTTTGTTGCTTTCTTGTATAGGTGAAAATGCCCAAAACTACAGTCGGTGATGTCTCAAAAACAAAAGAATACATTCCTAAAGTCTCTGCCACTCCAGGCATTTCTCCCGCTGTTGCTTGTTTCTATCGTCCCATTGAAGATAGAAATATTCATGAAGGGAGAGTTGTCTATCCATCGTTCTATGAATCCGACTATATCGAACGAATGTTTTCCAACGTTCGTCTTGATTGTCTCTACAAAATCAATGAGCTTATCATTCCCCGCTTTGTTCTTGACTTCTATAGCCAAGTGACGGTGCAAACCGATCCCAATGGCTGTATCCTCATATCCTTTATGATTCAACACGAATTCATTACTCTTACTCTCGCTCAATTCGGTCAAATTCTAGGAATCCCCTACTCCGGTCAAGTTGTCTTCTCTAATGAGTGGGATCTCTCATCTCTTGAGCAATATCGACCTCAACAGGGTCCTTACTACTCTGAGATTCCATCCTCTGAAGAAATTCGTCAATATCTTGGGCTAGATCATGGTACGACTAGCCGGAGGATCAAGTCAAAAGATGTTGACATCCATGCTAACCAAATCCTCCTCAAGGAGTTACGCTCCGACATGAAGCGTTGGGAAGAACTCATTCGTGAGAATGCGTTCGGTACCGGTGGTCACCGTGATCATGTCACGGCGAGCATAGCTCATATGTTGTATTGTATTGTCGCTGAACAGCCGTACAATTTGGCATATCTCTTTGTCTTCCGTATCATGTCCGCCAAAAACACTCATAATGCAAATCTTCCGTATGGCATGTTTCTCACTCGCCTCTACAATCATGTCATGATGCATTATCCACATCTTCAGAGTCCAATTTATGAGTCTGTTCAACCGGTCCTTAATCCACTTGTTCGTGTCTGTGAACGTCGCCCTCGAAGCGACAAGGGAAAATCTTGTAAATCTGTCTCACTTCCACCTCGTGGTTCCACGTCACATCGAGGAGACGATGATGATGATGATGATGAGGAGGGCACAACACGTGCTAGTACCCCATCACCTAGGACCTTAGTTCAAAATCTTCCGGATCTTGATTACACCGAGTATCAAGTTCCTTCTCCTTTCGAACGAACAGACGAACTACTGTTTGAAAGACAAACCGAACTACTTAACACCACACATCAGATGCACCAAGAAGTACGAGGCGGTTTGGTATGTGCTTAAACACATACCTTTTCTCGACCAAAACCGGACCTAAAAAGACAAAAAAACTAACCAAAATGCCAAAAGATATTGTGTTTTTAATTGTGCAGGGAAGGATATTACAAAAAGGGACAAAATCGAGCTAAAACTGGGAAAACGAGCACGAGATACGGAAGAGACTCAGAGCCAAAGCCGGGAAAGTCATACTTGGTCAAAAAGTCAAAATCTGCCTTATAGTTCCACCAATGTCAAAAATCACCCTTAGTTCAACTTTTGAGAAATAGCAATTTCAGTCCCTGAGAAATCAGAAGTTACACATATAGTCCGTATAAATTTAAACCCTTAAATCCCTAATCATTCCTATACTCGGATCCATAAAACTCAACCCACCAATTAAACTAACCTACCAGCCCAACCATTAAACCAACCCAGCCCAAAGCAAATCCCATGACCCGACCCATCAATATACCGGTCAACCCACTTCTTTTATCTCAGTAAAAAAGAAATAAAAAAATTCCCACACACACGCGCGCCAAACAAGTTTATCCCCAAATTTTCACCACAAGAACCCTAAAATGACCGTACCACTAATTACCTCGTATCATAATAATTACCCAATCATTGGGTGTTCTAGAAGGGACTGACAACTATAAGGGACACGTGGAGACAGTTGATTGGAAGGAACACCTCACAAAGTTGATCAAACGGCTGTGGATGATAGGGAATGATCTAAGGGTGATCAAGAGCTCAAATACACGCGGATTGGTGACCTGGCAAGACCTAGAAGTTTCAGCTGAAGGCTATAAATACCCTCTCTCACCCACGATTTGAGGGGTTAGGTTTTTAGTTAGGTTATTAGGTTTAGGAGTAGGGTAGTGTGTAGTAGTGGTAGCTTATTCTGCTCATATTTCCAGCTTATTGTAGCTTCCAGTTCTCACTTTGTACTCAGTTTATTATTTTTGTATCGAAGTCAACATTTGGTCAACAGATTAATTCTTAATGTAAGTGCTTATTTTGAATTTTCTGCTTATTAGATATTGCTTTTGATGTTTGATAATAGGTTAGTGATTAGTATTTTGTTGTTTCTAATTTTTCCTTATAATAGCTTAAAGTCAAATATTAAGTCAAAGTCAGCATAAGCTGATTTAACAGCTTATTTTGTTGTGAAAATTTCTTTTCTAGTTTGAAAGTAGTGAGGTGAGTCATTAGTGTTGTATTTCATAGATTTTTTAGGTCTGTTATTTTTTAAAAAATTGCAAATCAGATCAGTCAAAAGGCTGTTTGGTTAATGATGTTTCATGGGTTAAAATGGGTTAATTCTGGCATTTACTATTCATATGCAGTTTCTGAATTTTGGTTTAAGCTTAATATAGGTTAAACAAAGTAGATTTCAGTATCACTTTAGAGATTTTGATTTATTAGAAGTTTTTAGTTCATAGGATTAGTTGTGGAGTCTATCCAATCCAAATAAGCTCAGTATAAGCTGAGATAATTTGGCTTATAATTTTCCCTTTTCTGAGTTCACTAGTAAGTTTACAAAAGGTTAGAATAGTTTCACTAGGAAAAATCAGGACAATAACTCCAATTGTTGTCTAAGTCTACTGAACTGAACCTGCTGAATAGCAGCTGATCTTAGCTTATTTTGGGCTTAACCAGATAAGCTGAGACCCTGATTCTTGGCATAAATATAGTTTACATAGTGGGCTTTAGGTTTAATATCTGGTATTCTAAAATTTAGCTTATTGAAGAGCTTATTTGGGGTCTGAATTCCTGCCACTTACTCAGATAATCTGCTGCATTAGCTTTTTGTTGCTTAATTGAATCTGATCTAGGCCATAATTAAGCTAGAAATTGGCAGTAAATTTTGGGCATTTTTGGATCTTAAGTAGTATGATATGTGAATTTTAAGATTCTGCTTTTGGATTTGTGAAATTAGCTTTTTCCTGGCTTTTGGAGTAGCTAAAAAAGAGCTGATCTCACCATTTGTTCTTGTTCTAGTTTAAAACTGTTCAGCTACTTATCTGCTTATAGCTTGTGCTTATTTGATCATTTTCAGTTGATTTGAGCTTATTATAGTTAGGAGATCAGTTTTTGAGCTTTTGATAAATTTTGGTCAGCTTTTGCTTATTTTTGGCTTATTTCGTAGTGCTTATTTTTACTGTTCTGCTTATTAGGGTTTAATCAGTTTCTGAATTTATTTTTCTTAGATTAGAAATTTAATTTTAGATTTACTCAAATTTTTCCAGATTTTTAACTGTTTTACTATTTTTAAATCATTTAAATTAGTTTTTAATTCATAAAAAATTCATAAAAAGTCAAAAAAATATTATTCTTTTTTCTATAATTTTCTTTTTATATTTAGGATTTAAGAAAAATTATTTTGCATTTTTTGGACTTAGAACTTAGAAATTCACTTTTATTTACGTTTTTTTTTTAAATTCGTCGCGTAACGTTTTTAAAATTCAAATTTCGTTTTTAGGTTTGCATGCTTAGCTTAATTGTTCCATTAGCTTAGTTAGTTATTTTTATTTGTTATTTTAATATTCGTAGTGTAATCCAAATCAATCACTCACTTTTTCACATTCACTTCACGAATCACGATCCCGAATCACAACTCGAACTCGACCTTCGTTGGGACACGACCCGGGAAAAACGCATTCGTTGTAGTTTTCCTTTGGAAAAATATACTTGTAGGATCGAGTACTTCGAGCTTGATTGAGCTTGGTATAAACAAGAACCTCTGTATGCTATACAAGCGTTTATGCGGAAACTAAACAGCAAGTATAATAAAGAAGAAAACTCTAAACGACAATGATCCTCTATGGATCAAACTATGAACTAAGAATTGTGATCTTGAATATTGAAAAACGTTAAAGGTGTACATAAACTCATAGACGGATATATCTTTTATACTAACAAGATGACCTAACCCTAATCCGTTCTACAAGTAAACGTGTGAAGAGATAAACAACAATCTCTTCTAAAAATAAATCTTAACAAACATTCTAAATATACGGATAACAAATAATACTATCCGCAGCAACAACACTATCGGCAGAAACAAGATAACACTGTCGGCAGCAATGAGCTTTCAGCAGGAACCAAAGCTATCGGCAGGAACCGGCAGCAATGAGCTTTCAGCAGGAACCAAAGCTATCGGCAGGAACCAGCTTAACACTATCGGCAGCAACAATGAAACTCTTATTTCCCAGAGATCCTAACAATCCTCCCCTAATCTTGAGGTTGACTAGGTTAACCTGCAAGATTCCAATGTGATAGAGCTTGTAACTTCTCAGGCTTGAGGACTGTGACTTAGCAGCAACAATTTTAAGTAACCAGCAGCAACATCCATAACTTGCAAGATTCCAGCTTCTATAGCATCCAGCAGCAACTTCAATAGTTCAGCAGGAACAAGAAATCTTCTTCAAAACATGTATACTGGTCACCATTACTTTCACTTGAACTTGGCTGCTACTATGACAATATGTACATCAAATCACTTTAAGTTTCATACTATTCTCATCACATCCAGGTGTGTAACTCCTGTGAGAGGTGAATCATTGAAAATTAATGGATTTGATGTCTCTTTACCAATAGCCATCACTACTGGAGTAGCCAATGTTTAGGTGTGTTAGACCATGGTACATTGATAACCATCTGATTTATTAGCAAATCAGCAACTATAAACGGATTTGACTTGTCTTTACCTGTAGCCGTTTGCTCAGGACTAGTCAATTCTTTGGTTTCAACTGAACCTTGGTGAATTGAATACCAAATATGGATACCAATTGTCTTTACCACAAACCATACTTTTGTGGACTAGCCAATCCTTTGGATCCCATAAGGGTTACATCCATGGTGAATTGAGAACCATTTTCAACTCTCAGGAATTAACCATGGGTGAGTTGAATACCCTATAGCTTTGAGCAAGCTATTACAGCTATCAACGGATTTGATTTTCACACCAGAGCCGTACCCTCATGGTGAGCCAACTCTTTCTTGTCTGCAAGACATGGTGAGTTGAGTACCATTTATTGTGTAGGTGTAAACACCAACACTGTACCTGCAAGGTGTTGCTCAAAACCACTTATTAGCACACAAAATATACAAAGAAAAAGTTTTTTTTTTTTTTTTTTTTTTTTCTTTTTTTTAACTAATAAAACAAATCAGAAACACACCAAAAGAAAATAAAGAAAATAAGAAAAGAAATCAAAAGAAAGAAAGAAAGATAGAAAATATACAACAACAACAAGAACAATCCTCCCCTTGAGCTTTATCCTCCCCTTAAGCTGCAAGCCTCCCCTTAGCTGCAATTTGATCCTTGATGAATTTAACCAATTGTTCAGCTGTGGTTAGATCATTTCCTATAGTATGCTTAGGAACTCTGACCTTCTGAGTTAGCATTCTCTTTAACACTCCTTCAGTTAAAGGATAAGCAATATCCACAAACATAGTGAGGAATTTGCCAGACATGAGTTCCACAACATGAACATTGGAATAAGGATATAATCTCCAAGAGAAGACTCTCCATGATGATTGATTACCCCACACCAGTTTAGCCTTGTCTCCATCCAATTTATTCATCAAGACTTGTAAATCTCCCCAAAGCAGCAGACCAATTCCAGTTGGAGTATTAGATTGATAATGATTATCCACTATCCTATAAAGATGCTCCAAATCTTTCCTCTCAACTTTATTCAAGATCTCCCTCAAAAAAGTAAAACATTTGACTGTCCCATTAAGAGAAAACCAAACATTAACTTCACCATCAGAGGTAGACCTAAGCTCCCAATGAGCAATATTACCCCAAGAGTGAACAGAATCCCCCTCTGAATCACTATCTGAGTCAACTCTGATTAAATCATGATCAGCCACTTCAGCAATATCCAAAGAAGAAGAATAGTGAGAGAGACTCTTATTCCTTGTTCTTAAACCATACTGCAGGATAGAGGGAGATGGTTCGGCAGAAACAGAGACAGGATCAGCAGGAATATCAGCAGAAACAGGAACTTCTTTTGATACCTCAGATGCATCAACAGTAGAACTTGGAGCAATGAATGAATCATCCTTAAAACCTTCTCCAGACTTCATTCTCTTTGCAACATCAGACTCCAAAGATGAAGATGCTCTTTTCCTGCTTTGTGGAATATCAGTGTCTACTAAAGAGTTGAGCTTTGCATAAGTATCAAGGAACAACTTTTGAATTGCACCATCAGTCCAACCTTTGAAGTCACTGATCTTGTAGTTAGCTTCATTCTTCAGATACACCTTCATAAAATTGATATTATCTCTGTTTGTGGGCATCTTATATCCTAACCTTTGTCTTTCCTTGATCCTGTGCATCAATTCATTCCAAGTGGTTGCTCTTTGTTTCTTTAAGATGAATGCCTTGAGCAGATCTGACCTTTCATCTGAATCCAATTCTGACATTTGTAGAACCATAAACCCATGAGCTCTAATAATCATGTCAGTGTTCAATAAATATTCAACTTGTGCACTAAACACTTCTGAAGAGGGATCATCTGAACTTGGGTTATTTATAATCCCAGCAACATTCTTCTCATCAACAGACAATTGTCTTGCAAGCTCCTCATCATTTGCAACCTGAGCTAGTCTAGCTTGTTCAGCAGCATTGTCCTGCTCTTGGATCTGTCTAGCTACCTCTTCATCATTCTGAGTAGCTTCAGAAGGAATAGTGTTGCTTTCAGCAGCAATGAGTGGACTCTCAGTAGTATCAACAGGAACCTCAGATTTAGAAGAGATACTATCAACATCAACAGCAACAGCAGAGACATCAGCAGCAATAGAGACATCGGCAGCAATGGAGACATCAGCAGCAATGGTCCTTGCTTCAGTGGAGACCTGAGCTTGAGTAGAGATGTTGTGCTCAGAAGTTGTAGGTACTTCAGTATTTGCACCATCAAGAGAAACAGATGCTAGAACATTAAGCCCATCAAATATCATATCATCCTGATCTTCCTCAGACTCAGAAAGAATAACCCTTCTTTTCTTTTGCACATGACTACCCTCCAATATGCTGATCTTTTCATTTAGTTCTTGGATAGTTCTACTAAAAGCTTCATTAGAATCCCTGAGCTCCTTTTCCAAATTCTTCACTTTCTCACTAAAAATCCTTTTTGTCTCATTAAGTTCTGACTCCAATGCCTCAATTTTCTTCACAGATCTGTCAAGTAACTGGGACATAGAGGTGAGATCAACAGCATCCTCAGCTCCACCAGTTGAAGTATTAGGAGCTTCATTGACTCTGGGTGGAGACACATTAAATCCCTCCCCTGCATTGGTGTCATAACTAAATGGCTGCCTAGTAGGACTAGGTGATGAAAGCCTTGAAGAAGAAGGTAAATCCACAGAAGGAGATGGCTGGATAATAGGTGTATCAGCTGAGATGGTCTGATCATTAGATTCAACATTGTCATTAGGCTCAGGTGTAGGTGTTACTGGTCTGGGTGATGGTGGTAATGAATCATCAGCAGCAATAGATGCAGATGCATCAGCAGCAACTGAAGTCTCTTGCTCAGTTGCATTAGGTGATTGTGAGATATTGACATTATCAGTAGGATCAGGATTTCCGGCAGGATCAGGGATATCAGCAGGATCAGGGTTGTGTAACATATGAGGCAACAAAGGCAAATGTTGGCCAGTAAAGTTCATCTTCATGAGGGCAAATATTTTGGCAGTCAACCTATTTATAATCTTAGGGGATGTATTAATGGTCTGTACACCTAATATGATTTGAAGAAATCTAGGGTACATCAAAAAGCTGTTTTTACCATTACTGAGATTCTCAATCATTCCCTCAAAAATATATTTTGCCCAATTAAAGATCCTACCCTGAGATAAACAAACTAGACCAGATGCAATAGGACTTGGACATTGATCCCAACCACCTGTCTTAACACTCAGACACTGGAGTAAAGTATGAATTAGAAATCTCCATTGAGGAGACAACTTACTTTTTAAGAAAGTACAACTCCCAGTAACAGGATAACCTATAGCTGCCATTCCATCAGCAATATCTTGCCTTGAAAGATCATATTCTCCTTGCTCCTCAGGAAATTGAAGCTGTACCCGAATCAACTCCTCAGTAACAATCACTTCTTGGTCATCAATGGTAGCAACAATATCAACTTCCCTTCCCACGATGTGTCTTGCCTTAGCTGTCCTCCAAAACTGTTTGACCAATGAATCATATACCATCACTGGACAATAAGTGAGGGCATAACAAATAGATGACCCACGAAGAAATGCTAGAACTTCATCATAACCAACACTTCTTGAAGAGGACTCCAAATAAGCCACCTTGTTATGATCATCCTTGTAACGAAGAGTTGTTGTCATTGCGTTGAAGAAATGATTTAGGGTTTGAAATGGGAAAATTAGGGTTCGATAGGTTTTAGAGAATTTGAGATGAGAGAAGTGCAATTATGCGTTGTGTTGCCAAAAATATCACTTTAAATTGCTGCAATTCTTTGCACGTAACATTGACCAATTAAATTGAGAAGGTTTGACCAATCGGCAGTAACACTTGGTCAATCGGCAGCAATAAGATCTTTGACCATTCGGCAGCAATAAGTTGGTTTGACCGTAGTCAACCGGTTTGACCGTAGTCAACCTTCCAACTTAGTCATTAAGAACAACTTACCCGAATTAAATCACAATACCAACCACCAATAAATTCGCACTAATCTCCATATTATATAACCCTCAAATCACATAACTTTATCATCACAAATCAAACCCAAAAATCTTCAAAATCATGAGTTCATCCAAACAGCCAGTCATCGAAATCTCATCAGATTCTTCCTCCTCGAGTGACTCAGGATGGATCAACTACTTTCCCAAAACAGCGTCATCCTCTAAAAACAAAGGTAAGTCCAAGGTTGAGGATGACTCATCTGATCCTATTCCATCTACCCCTTCTTCATTAGAGTACTTTAGCTCTGATGATGAAGATTCATCAGAGTTGAAGTCTTTGGTTTATTGTCAGGGTGAATGGGAGACTTTCCCTCCCAATTTTCCCATTACAGATGAGCTTAGGAAACAGATGAAGGAAACTGAAGCTCTGCTAGCTGAAGAGATGGAGAGGACAACTGCAGCTTTCTATAAAGTATCGGTACCAAAAGGTAAGGCTAAACATCAAGAAGGTTCAAGTCGAGAAAAACCAAACCCTAGGAGTCGACACAATCGACAACATGAAGGCAAAGATCCAAGACAAAGGAAGAATCCCACCAGACCAACTCCCAAGCCAGCTCATCCAGCTCCACAATCAAGCAAGCCTAAGCCTATTCCACAGCCAAGCCATTCAACTGCAAGGACACGCTCCAGAACACATCAAAGGCCAACTACTTCAAGCTCTTCAAAGCCACCCCCTGAACCAAGACAACCATTGCCAGTGATATTGGCACTTCCAGTCCCCCATATTTATGAAGAGATCTGTCGCCAGAGAGGAAGGAGGTTCATGCCTGATAATATGGGTAAGGGTAAAGGGAAAATGGAATAGGTGGTAGGGTTTAGATAGATTGATGTATGAAGGTAGGTATGATGTTTTGAATGATGTTAATAGGTAGCTTTTGTAACCCTCCCGTAATCTTTTGTAACCAGCAATTGAATGTGCTTAACTTTCTTAAGATGAATGAAAATTTCTGTGATTAGCTTTAAGCCCAAGCATCACTAAGCTGCAAAACAAAGTTAACTAACAAAAAAAACATTGAAAAACCTGCAAAACAAAATTAGAGAAATACAAACAAAACATAAATGAATGAAAAAGCAAGACAAAAATACAAGCATTAGCCTCCCCTTAGGCTAACACCACCTTTCAAACACAACAACATAATAGATCAA